>JARHVA010006977.1:262500-640000 GCA_037957365.1 Torreya grandis | reverse complement strand
TAATTTGAAATAACTACTATAAATTAATCCATGGTCAACTAGTAAATGTGTCTGAAGTAAAAATGAATTAGAAACAAGGCCAAACATGATAGGTGAGGTTAGGGAAAAATAACTAGCCAACAAAGTTTATGGCATGGTATAACAATATAGGATATAGTAAAAATAATGGGTACATTATGACATAACTTAAATGATCCTTATAGATAATATTTTGAGTCCCTCAAGTATAAAAATGTTTGAGGTGCATTATGTTCATTGGTTCATCAAGCTCATCTCCCTTTAGCATGGTAAGCATGTATGCTCAAAAAATCTAAATATAAATAACCACATAAGGCCCTAAATAGTTTGGTTGGAACTTTAGTTTCTCTTCATTTCAACATTGACATTCTTTTGACTCTTTTTTAACACTAGGTTACCAAGCTCAAATTAATGATGCTTGACATGAATATTTTATTACACTCTTAATCTATAATGATATTCTTAAAGGTTATTCAAGGTGGCCACAAATTTTTAATCTAGTAAGTATATATCTTTCAAGTGAGATACTTCATATTATTCATCATCAATGATGTGTTACAATGAAATATAGAGAGAAGGCAACTTAACTTTGATAGGAAGAATGGCCTCAGTGTCGTAAATAAGTGAATAGGGTGTAGATCATGTTAGAGTATATAATGTGGTATGGTATGCCTAAACGGTGTTAAATAGCTTTAAATTCCAATTAAAACCAACGTCATTGACAATATTATTCATAATATTGATAATGGTTTTATTATGAGCCTCAACTTGGACCTTACCTTATGGGTAATAAGTAGTAGAGAAATGTTTTTTTATATGGTATTAAGTATAAAGTGCTTTCACATCTTTATTTTTAAATGATCTACCATTATCAAATATAATGTCAGAGGGGATACCATAATATTAGATGAGATGGTTGAATGATAACTTAGTTATCTTATTATCAGTGATGTAAGTGAGAGGAATGGCTTCCACCTACTTAGTGAAATAATCAATAGTAGTTAGGATGTGTTTATGTCCATCTAAATATGTAGGTTTTATCTTCCTTATGAGGTCGAGTCCCCACATTGAGAATGGTCATGGTGTTTTGAATGATTTGAGTGTTTTCATTGGAGCATGAATCAAATTAGCATGTTTCTACCACTTTACACACCTCTTCAATATATAGTTATGTCTAATTTCATAGTTGACTAGTAATATCCAATACGTGGTAAATTTTTGGATAAGATTACCCCACTTGTATGGGTTCCACACATTCCTTAATGAAATTCCCTCATTGTTAATTTGGATTCTATTGAAGGTAAATAATGAAACATATTTCCATCATATATTATATGATATAAGTTTGGTACAAGTAGTGTATAATGAGAAGCTTTATGGGTGAATGATTTTTTTCTTTTATGATAGGTCATTGGCATAGTTTGGTCTTAGAGATAGGCATATCTGTCTGAGTACCAAGGAGATGTGGGACCAACAATGTCACAAACAATCTCAATGGATAATTATTTTTATGTTAGCATTAAGAGATGTTCCACAAGAAATTGATAATCCCTTGCTTTGTCTATGATCTAAATTAAGGAGACAATAATGGCCACAACATCAATTATTTTTTTATTATCTCGAGGTATTCTTTCAAACTAAATTTTTTTAGTCTACTATTTGAGAGTGTCGACCATGTTCTTATATGGTACTAACTTCTCATCCTTGGTCTAGTATTAGTTTGTGACTTGATTGTTGATTAATTGAGAATTGATATGAACCATTAAATGTTGGATGTTCCACTATAATTATTGACAAAAAAACATGTAATTAGTGCTTTGTACTCAACCATGTTATTGGTATAAGTAAATCCAATATGAAAGGACATGGTAATAATATCCATTTGTGGCATAATAAATAATATTCTATCACCTAATATATGAATTATGAATGACCCTTAAAAGTATATCTTCTACTATTTAGCCTCAAGGGGTACTTCTGATTCTATGGTGGTCATAATGGCCTCATCTAGACATCCAAATGTAATAGGTTGAGTATCATGAAGAGGATATTTTACAAGTTGATCTATGAGTAATTTATCCTTAATGTCATTTTGATTGGCATATTCAATTTTAAACTCACTCAATAGCATGATCCATTTTTCCATACAACCCAATAGAACTATTTTCGAATTTAGATACTTGATCAAATTTACTTTATTAATAATACTAGTCTTGTTGTTCAACATGTAATAACATAAATTTTGGGCTCTGAACACCATTACTAAACAAGATTTTTCAATCAACATATAATTATGATTATATGAAACCAATGTTGTACACAAATAGTACATGGAATGTTATTTACCTTGTTCATCATGTTGTGTTAAAAGTGCCCCCAAGTCATTTTTAGTCTCCAATAAGTAAAGTAGTAATGGCATGTTTAGCATGGTGGAAATAAAATAGGAGGATTGGACATATATTATTTCAGATGATAAAATGCCTTATGCCACTCTTCATTATAGAATTAATTAATTCTCTTCTTCACTAAGTGTGTAAATAGATGGAATTTTTTAGCCGACTATGATATGAAACATCAGATTGATTGTATCTTGCCCTATAAACTATGGAGATGCTTTAAGGTATATGGAAACAATATTTATATAATTTCATGATCTTTAGGTAGATCAACTTTAATGCCCCTATGAGATATTATTAGTCGTAATAACTTACCATATGTTATGCCAAATAAGTGCCAAATATACACTTATTTGGATTAATCCTGATATTTTACTTGTAAAGTCTTTCAAAGATTCTTCATATCATAGCCAGATGGTCAACATGAGTCTTTGATTTACCTAAGATGTCATTGACATAGTCCTTAATAATGTCATATATCATATAATGTAAAATCACTATCATGGTTCTTTTATAAATGGATCTATAATTCTTAAGTCCAAGAAACATCAACCGATAATAAAATATTCCCCACAAAGTGGTGAACATTGTCTTATGTTATTATTTCTATGTAATCCTAATTTGTTTATATCATGAAAATTCAGCCATAATAGAATGCATTTCATATATGACTATTGAGTTGCCTATTATGTCATTATTAGGCAAAATAAAGTCATCCTTCAGGTAGGATTTGTTGATATCTCTAAAATTAGTGCATATTTTGATACCTTTTGGTTTATTTCTCACTAGCACAATGTTTGAAATCCACTCCAAATAGTCAATCATCCTAATTCATCTCATGTCTAAGAGATTCTCCAACTATTTCTTGATTATCATGATAATATAAGGATGCATCTTATGTAGCTTCTACTTAACGAGCCTAGCATCAAGATGTATAATGAGATGGTGTACAACCAAGTCAGGGTCAAAACCTAACATGTCCTAATAACACCATGTAAATATGTCAACTAACTCCCTCAAAAGGGATCTAAAGAGTTCATGTTCCTTCTTAGTGAGGGATGTGCCTAATTTGATCCACTTTGAGTCTTTTAGGTCCTAACATTAACCTTTAAAGTATCCTCCACAAGAAGTGTAGAACTATCATCTAAAATAGTCATCAAAGTGTTCAACTAGTTGGAAACGGAAAAGTTTTCTAGCCAGATTGACTTGTCTAATTATCCCAAATAGGGTGAATTAGAATCTCCTAATGCTGGTAAAGGCCATGAAATAAATACTTCAAGGAACTTTTAAATTTTTTTTCAAAATCTTAATTCTCCTCAACATTGATATATGATCCATAAATAAGCTTTAGGCTATATCTCTAATGTGATTCATAGGAATAGGGCTAAACATCCCCATCTAATGTTTCTAGAAACTAGTTTCCACCAAGATACTAGCCTTTCTCTTTACTTTTACCTTGGTTAAAAATTGCCTCAAAGAGGTTTTCACTTTTATACCTCAATGTTTGATATATATTTTTTATTTTTGGATAGGGAAGTTGACCCACTCTCTGAAAGAGGTAGTAGGATCCAATCTAATAGAAAATCATTGCTTGTGATATCTAAGAGGATTGTGATTCTTTAATCCAAGAAATTCACATTTGGCCTCATCATTTTTAAACTCATATAATGGCATTATTTAACCTTGTTGGTCCCAATCTATCAACTGTGGGTAATAAAGGATTGATGTTGAAGGTTGATAAATGGGTTTAATGGTATAAATGACAAGAGGGTTAAATAGATTTTTAGTCGCAAGGTCATTATAAATGATATAATTAGACCTTGCATCACTATCAACATCATCTTCACTAGTTGATGGTGTTGTAACATGAATAAGGTATGTGGGGTCAACCCTAAGGAAATTTAAAGTTAATACCATAAGTTCACTTGTACATGGTCATTGAGATTCTTTTGATCATGCCTTATTGATGTAAACTCATTCCTTTGCCTTTATAAGATAGGTTATCCATAATTCAATTGGTAATAGGATATTCTATGCTTGGGTAATAGTCAACTAACTCATCAATGTAAAGCATTAAATAATGTTTAGCTAACGGGTCTTATTCAAAGCCAAAAGATGGTTTGAAAATAATGGACTTATTTAGTTGAGATTTTCCTTTGGTTTACAACTCCATGTGAGTAGCTTTGGCCTTAGGTCTCCCATAGGTTTTAAGATTTTACCATAATTTAGCAATATGGAATGTATTATGGGTATTGTATTCTTTGATACCTTTGTCAGTTATACAAAAGTGATTGGAAATGTTTGGTAGAGGTATGGTTGAGGTAAAAGATAAGTTGTTTGGGTCAATATAATTAGCTTCTGGTCCTGATCCAATGACTTTTCCTTTTTCAGCTCTTCATTCATCAAATTTAGGCATATGATTCATGCCAAATTGATAGTTATAGATTTTATATTTGACCTTGATAAATTTATAATAATGATATGGCTGGAGATCAACTAATATAGCCACTTACATTCCTAAATGTGGAAATTTTATACATTGATGCAATATGGAAGGCATGGCCCTGATTTCATGGATCTAGGGTCAGCCTAATAACAAATTGTAAGATAATTCTAAATATAAAACATGGCATAAATTGTCATGGGTCAAAGGCCTAATGACCAATGGTAAGATAATAGTACCTTGATATTCTTGTTCTTCATTATCATATGCCTTGATAATGATGGTATCCTTTTGTAAGTTGGATACTATATATCCAAGATGTTTTATCAAGTTTAGAGACTATTTTAACCTTTTAGAATTTTACTAGTGTAAATCATATGTTAGATTAAAGGACTAAGTTGTCTAAATCAATGAAATAATATGCAATAAATAACCACTATTTTGTTATAGAATTTGACTTGATTTGAATTAGTAAAAATATTAATAAATATGTAAAATAGAGACTTATCTATAAAAAACCTATCATAAAATATTTAAATGGTTAAAACTAGGATATGAATATATCTTAGTGTCATCTATAGTATCCCTATGTTAGATCCCTCCTTGGATAGTAACAACCAACTTGGATAGTAGCACCATGTGGCTTTAGTGTCCTAAAAATGGCACTAGTTCCCTATATGTAATATTTTTCCTAAATTTTAGGTGCACCTATACCTATGTTTATGGGTTCTATTCCTATGTGCATGAAGTCTTAAACTTTGTTTTATGCTTGTAATAGCTGATTTATATTTAAACCCCTATTTCTCCTTGTAAGTATGACATGAGATAAAAATGTGTGTTTATTATTAAGATAGATTGGAAATTCTCAACACCCTTCTATGAAGAGAGTTTCCTACATACCAATACACTATGGAGGGATCAATCTTGATGTAGTTCTCCCACCTACTGTTTGGTGCAAGTACAAGTGAATGGTAGAATGATAGTGGTCTTGAATTCCTTGAGTGTGCTTGAGAATAGAAATCATTGAAATATAGGTTTAAGGTAGTTATAAATGGTAGTATGTAGAAGTAGGGAATAATATGGATAACCTTGATTTTTCTCAACATGTTTCATTTTTTAATAGACTTTTTGCATCCATTTTCCATGTAGTGGATATAGGTCTAATAGTCTTGTATTTATAGTGATATATAGATTATGTGCATAATAAAATGTGCTAAGGATAACCTTAGGAGGGTTATACATTTAAAAATATATCCTTTTGAGAGAGTTATGGCAAAGGACACTAGTGCCATGTTGGAGACACTAGTGACATGTGGATATAGTGTCCTTAATGTGGTGTTAGTGTATAGTTGATAGGATGTTGGTCATAAAGGGCCAAGATATAGGAATATAGGTCTAAGACTATGTTTTGTCTGACTAGGCACATTTTTGGTCTTCACAATGGATGGAAAAGTGTGATAAAGGATCTAGGATAAGTTATGGCTAAGCTAGGAATAAGTTATCTCAAACAACACTCTTAACATCCAAATACCACTTTTAAGATATTATGTTTACCCCTATTTTATGTTAGAAATATAGCAAATGAAAATGACCAATATAAGGGAAAAATGGGAAATAATATTGATCATTATAAACCGTAAAATATCCTCCCATTTTGTTAACTGTAAAGGCTTACTTCTACCCATTTTCTAAACTATTTTATCTTTGCAATAATGAATTTATGACCTCCTATGGATTTTGGGGTTATTTTATTGATGAGATCAAATCCCCATAGCATGAATGTCTTATGGATATGATAGGTTGAAGTTACTACAAAGGTATGTGGTGAAAGTTACCATGACATTGACTTTTTTTACATAATTTTAGTATAATACTAATATTCTTGTTCCATGGTTAGCCAATAGCAACCTTTTTTGAGTAACATGTGTGACATTTATTTATTGCTGAAATGACCACCATATTAAATGTCATTTATTTATCAAATAACCAATTTATCTTCCTCTATTGTTAAGCATAATAGTAAGTTTTTGTTAAAATATTTTTAAAAATAAATCCCTACCAAATACAACATATCAAAGAGAGTTTCACTATATTTTACACTTTTAATTATTTATATAAGTATGAGGTGTGATAAATTTATTTAAAAAGTTGTATATGTCAGAGAACCATTCAAATTGTGTTTTATTATGAGTGGAAACTAGGATTATTAAAGTAATAAGGTTTGCATGGGATACTAATAGAGATTGTAATCATTTAGTAGTAAAAAGAGCATAGTCTTCATCTATATCAATGGGGATCAATGATATAGTATTTGGAATTGGATCAACATGATGGTTATATTTGCATGGGATGTTCTTGATAGAGAAATTATAAAATTGACCGTATAGACATTGAACCATGTTCTTTAAAGGAATTAGGTACTCTTATTTTGTTTGGTAATCATCTATGACTTGATTAAAAATTAATTAGGAGTCCCCATAAACATTTATTGATTTAACCTTGAGAGCTTGAGCTGATTTAAGGCCTAAGATAATATCTTTGTATTCTATGATATTATTAGTTCATGAGAAATTGATTTGGTATGCAAAAGGTACTATGTGTCCTAAGAGATCGATGAAAACAATTTTGGCTCTAGCACCAGATGAACATCTAAAACCATTAAATAACATTATCCATGTATCTAAAGTTGTATTATATGATGTGAAATTATCTCTAAAATTATCATTAATAGGATGTATATCTAGTAATGGAGCTACTGCCAATTGATTTACTATTATCTAGCCTTTTACCCTTTTTTAAAAAATAATTTGAGGTCAAATTCTATAAGTAACATAACCCATTTTTAAATATGGCCCAAAAGATGTGGTTTAAACATGAGTAATTTTAAAGGATTATATTTAATAATGATCTATGTCCCATTATTAATCATATAGTGAATAAGTTTTGGAGTAGTAAATACTAGTGCCAATCAAAGTTTTTCAATTGCTAGATAATTTCACTTGTAGTCAACTAGTGTACAATTGATATAGTAAATTTTCATTCTTTATGTTGATCATTTTGTTATGGTAGGAGTGCTCTTAGTGCATGATATTTTTCTAAGAGATAAAATAGAAATGGCTTACTAGGTATGGGTGGACAAGATAGGAGGGTTGAGTAAATATTACTTAAGTGTATCAAAGCTCTCTTGACATGTGATGTCCCACTCAAATTTCACATCATTTTAAAGTAGTTTGGTATGATTGGGTTGTATCTGTAAGTTGAGCCATAAAGTGGAAATTACCTAAATTTTCCTTTAGAGGGATCAAAGTTCTTTTAAATTAGTGGGAGGAGGCATATCCATGATTGATTTGACCTTATCAAGGTTAACTTCTATGACAAATTTAGATATAATGAGTCCCAAAAGTTTCCCCAAGGAAACTCCAAAGACACGTTTCTTAGGGTTGATTCGTACATTGTATTTTCTAAGTCTTTTGAAAATTTATTGTAAATCAATTGTATGATGTTTTTCCCCTTTTGAATTTACCAAAAAAAATACAAAATAATCAATGTAATCTTTGATTGTCTTATGAATGAGGTCATAAAGTATATGTGTCATAGTGTGTTGATAAGTTTCACCAACATTCATTAATCAAAATGGCATGATAATATAGTAAAATTTTCCCTAAGGTGTGGTGAAAGGAGTCTTTTCTTGATCTTCTTCAAGGAACTTGATTTGGTCATACCCAAAAAAATCATCCATAAAGGAGAGCATCTCATAGCTAGTTGTGGAATTAACTATCATATCAATGTTGGGTAAAGGAAATCCATTTATAGGACATGCATGGTTAAGGTCTCTATAATCATAACAACATCACATTTAGCCATTACATTTTACAATAGGAACAATATTATCAACCCACTATGGATGAGAGACTGGTTGAATAAAAAAACATCTAACAACCATTTTTATCTCATCTTTAATGAGGAGAGAAACTTTAGGATGCATTTTGAAAATATTTTATTTTATTGGATTGGTATTGGGATATAATTCAATATTTTGTAGTAGGATTGAGAGATAAATGTTAGGCATATCAGAATAAGCCCATGCAAATATTTTAGGAAAAATAGTTAAAATTTGATGAATATCCACATATTATGATTTATGTAATGAGGAAGCTAATAGTATGATGTGAGGATCAGTTTTAGTGCCATAATTAAATTCACCTATTTCTTCATTAACGTAAATCAATCTAAAGTATATTTTATTTAAGGGATTGTATCATCTGTGTTATCTAACATATTATCCAAGGCATTCAAACTCTCATCAAAGTATGTATGTACACTTTTAGAATGAGGAAACCTATTATTATGATAAAAGGAAGGGAGATCCTCATATGCACAAGAATTCTAAGAGAGCCTCATCATTAGAGAACTCATCAAGAATGGGTATTTTTGGAGAAAATGTATCATCAATGAGATT
This sequence comes from Torreya grandis, assembly GCA_037957365.1. Classification (NCBI taxonomy): domain Eukaryota; kingdom Viridiplantae; phylum Streptophyta; class Pinopsida; order Cupressales; family Taxaceae; genus Torreya; species Torreya grandis. Next base: position 630,684 of record JARHVA010006977.1, on the reverse strand, counting down.
GGGGTAAATAACTAAGAGTGTATAAACATGGTTCACTATATCAAATACCCATGAAATAGGTGGACAAAACATGATATGTTGAGATTTATTGTGAGAGGATCTGACATTAGATGTATCATTTCTATATCCAAGTCCTTATTTTCCCTATTGATCATATGATTCAATGGTAGTTAGGATTACATATTCATGTTTATCAAGGCCCTAACCTATATATCCCATCTTATATAAATATTTTAATGCAAAAGGTAAATTGAAATTATCACCTTATATACTAAAAATAACTATGGGAGTTGTATGCATATTTTGAATGGTAAACTGGGGTTATGTAGTAGAAAAAATCATGTGAATAATATAATTGTGTGAAGGATCTATATGTTTATAGTACTTAAATATTTATTTATCCATATGACATGTATATATGACCTTTGTAGTTAAATTTCAAATATCTATGTAAAGTTGATGGAACTACATGCATATCATGAATCCATGTTTTCCTAGGAAAAATATTATAATTTAGATCATTAGGCATAATTTCGAATGTTGTAGGTAGTGTTATAGGATTGAAGGTAAGGTTTAATGTGAATTGACCCAAAAATTATCATGAAATATTATCAAACCCTTAGTTTTTCATATTATAAGCATCCAAATGTATATCATGTATATTAAGATGGCATAGAAAAGAGATGTAAATATTCAAACCTGATCCATTATTGCCTAAAACTCATTTAAAACCTAACTCATTAATTTATAAATAAATATAGAGAGGTATATGTAAATATATGGTGTGCAGAGGTGGTAGCTCCTTTCTCTCAAAATTAATATGTTCTTCTATCCATTTAAAAGTATTAATTATGGAAACAACATAGGTGGGCTCAGATGTTCAAGGTACCTGAGTATCATATATTGCCAAATACAAAATATATTTGTATGTGATAGATGTTTTAAAAACTCTCAAAATTAAATTATACTTGAATGAGTACTAATTTAATAAATAAAGCTATATCCATGGGTATTACAAACATGACAAGCTTCATGACCACATGAGGACATCATAACCTGGACTGCATGGTCTACTAAGAATGTACAGCTAATAGTAGATATGGGATGGTGGACATATATTTTTGATAGAGAATAAGGATGGATAATTGATACCAATGATGTTTCCATATGTCTGGGAATGATAAGAAAGGAATCAAAATGGACCAAAGAGTAAAATGCGTCTAAGGGAGAATTATTTATTTTAGGTAATATAATTATTGTTTAATGTAATAAGTTATCTATGTGATTAAACAATAGTGTTGTAATTGTGTTTCATATAGGAGAAAAATAACATGTGAAATAAATAATGAAACATGAAAGACATTTTAAATTATATGAAGCATTATGTATACATTAATCTATGTCATTTTTGAGTTTATTCTAAAATAGAGGAAACAAGCATGCAAATGAAAGTAGTAAACATTGCAACAAAAAGTGATTAATTTCCTTTGTCATTATAATCATGATTATATAAATTGAAAGATACATGAATATAATATATGAATTTTGGTAATGTAGACCCTAGGGTTAGCTAGGTCTAGGGTTTGGAATTAGGGTTAGTTTGCAAAAGAAAAATAATATTTAAATAAATAAAACCCTAATGTGATATTGATTAAATGAGCTAGGTTATGCAAAAATATTAAAAAATTGGTAGTTTGTAACCCTATGTTAGTGCACAAAAATTAAGATAAGGTAAACCCTAAGAAAAACTAAGGTTTTAAGTAATATTCAAAGTAATTCAAATTCACCAAATGTTTTAACCTTTTAGGGATTTACTAGTGTAAATCTTATGTTAGATTAAAGGGATAAGTTATGTAAATTAGTGAAATAATATGTAGTAAATAACCACCAATTTTCTATAGAATTTGACTTGCTTTGATTTTCTAAAAATAGAAATAAATATGTGCAAATAGAGACTTATCCAAAAAAACACCTTATCAAATAAGATATGAGTGTCAAAAATTAGGTTATAGATAGATCTGAGTGTCATCTATAGGATCCCTAAGTTATATCTCTCCCTAGATTATAGCACCCAACTTAGAAAATAATTCCATGTGGCTCCAGTGTCTTGAAAATGGCACTAGTGTCCTTTGTGTAGGACTATTCCCAAATCTAGGTTTACCTATGCTTGTGTTTTTGGGTTCTGTTCCTACATGCATAAAGTATGAAACTCTATTTTATTCCTATAAAAATTGATTTATGCTACAAACCTATAAAAACTCAAAAAATACATAGTTTTAGATGTTAAAGTGACTTGTACCCTTACCTGACTCTGAGGCTAGTTGACCACCTAGTTGACTTAGCCTATTTATTAATTTACTAACTTAACTTTTTAAATCACCCTTTTTTTAGCCATTTTACTCTAGACCTCAACCACTGATGGTTAGCCTAACCATTCATCGTTAGCCTAACCATTGACGGTCAAGTCTCCAAGCATGTATTAAAGATTTAAATAATTTCTAGTTGTATGACATAAGATGACACATTTAGCAACTTCCATTTTGTGATGAAAATTAGATTTAAAACATCATATTTAGAAAAAAATTCTTCTATCCATTTATCAACTTCCTCCTGCACATTTATTAACTTAATCCTATAAAAGGAGAGAAGTAAGAGAAGAAAGGGATAAAAAAATCTAGCAATTTATGCCCAAACTATCTTATATCTAGGTATCTAGTGACCCTTCAACAAGCAAGTAGCATCAACAGAGACCCAAACCTCTATCGGTATAAATTTTGAAGGCTCAAGTAATATCATTCTAGCCAAATTGCTTTAACCTTCCACCACTATATTTTATGCATATCTTGCTCATTTTGTCTAATTTATATTCCATTTCTAACCTCCCTAGCATATCAAATCCATCATGATCTTATTTCCCATTCCCCTGATGCATTGAAAACCTCTTTTTGCCCATTCACCCAATCTATAATCCTTTTTTTTTACCATTTCCAAAATCACATAGGTAACCACTAATGGTTAGCCTAGCCATTAATGGTCACCTCAAACATCAGTGGCCACCAAACCATCAATAGTTCACTCAACCATCGATGGTCACTATGGAAAAAATAACAAGTTATTTTCACCCCCTTGACCCCAACAAGACCCTATTTTCTATGTTAATACCTATTCATAGAGAATTTTCTAATTTTTTGAACCTGACCCCAACTATCTTAGCATGAGTATTGACACACTTCTACAATATTTAGTCATTTTGCTTAACAAGTAATTTACTTTCATCTCATCTTACTGCATTTAGTTTTTAGTTATTGAATACAAATTTCCTTTTTCTTCATTCATATCAACTTAATTGTTATAAATAGTTGATTGACATCCTCCTAACAAGTTCATGCTTCTTAGATCTAGCTCACGCTATGAAATCCTCTCAACCATCCATCTAACAACTCCCTTTTTATAGTGTCTTTATTATTTATAGGTTATTCCTTCCAATCCAAAGAGGAGTTATAACCATCATCTAGATCAAATGTACACTTTACCAGGTATTCTTCTACACACCCTATTACTATTTTCATTACTTGCTTACAAATTAATAAATGAGAAAAAGTAACTAAAACATTTTGGCACACCCAGTGTGATATAGAATCCCTTTTTATCCCTTTATTTTATGGTCATTGAATGGCATCTAAAATTTCTTTTGGGATTAAAATAAACCTTTTTCATACATTGATTGTTTGATTGTTTAAATTTTACCTAGTAACCTAAAGGCAAAGTAAAGGAATTAATCATAGTTTTCAATCTTGTTATCACACACTTTTACAAACCACATAATCAATTAACACATCAAAAAACACCTGAGACAAGGCCCAATTAGGATTTAATCACCTATTGGTAAACCTTACCCTTTCTCAGCAATCCTATTTAGAGGTCATTTCCAAAGGGAGAACCAACTCAACTTTTTGGTTGAGTATAATCTTTAAGATTTGATATATTTTAGATAATCACCCAAAACCCTTATCATTATAGAGTCTAAAGTGAGCGGGTAGGCCCTAATACCAAGCCACATTTTGAAGATCAATATAGATTTCTCTATTGAGCACCTAAACATAACTTGAAACCAACCTTAGATTTCCTCTTTAATACCCAATATACAAATCAATTTCTTATTAACACTTTCTTAGGAATAAGCCAAAAATGATTTAAAAATAACCTTAGGTTGTTAAATACACTCTAGTGTATGTTTGATTTCTTTGATTTCTTTTCTTTTTCTTTCACTTTGTTTGAGGTGTGAGTTTTCTTATTTTATCTCTTATTTCTTTTCATGGTATTTAATTGATAATAGTTGAGGAATCAAAACAACCAACAACCACCTTCTTCCTCCTCTTCCATAGAATATACCTCTAATGTTGAGGGTTCCCCTCTTTTTTCTCCCCCTCTTACTCAACCACTAATTATTATTGAGGGTGATTTATATTTTATCACCTTCCTTGATAACAACCCCATGGCTCTTCAACATTACCTAAATAACTTATCTAACCATACCCCTTTCACTCCTGTTCCTCTTATGGATCCACCTTATGGAATTCCTCCCCATCCTCTAGTGGGTTCCAACTCAAACTAACCCATTCTCACCCAAACCTCTTTGTCCAATATCTTACTTACTACCACTCCCCAAACTCCATCCAACATCCTAACCATTTACCAAACACCTACTACCACATCTAATAGATCTAACATTAGGTTAATTTTTCCCCTTATTACCCATACTCCTTTTATCATGGGGTTATATTCTACCCATATTTCCACCATTCCCCTTAGTTTGACCAACCCACCAAATTCTACCCCACTTCATAGTTTGGTACTTTCCATAACTCAAACCCTCCCACCTATTAGCACTAGAGTTACCATCCACCAATAACCAACTAGCACATTCATATCTCCAACCCCATATACATCCATACCACCATCCACCAACCTAAACATATCTCTAAATGGACTCTTATTATCTCCCCCAATAATCACCCATGGCATCTTACCCATATGTATCTAACCCACAAAGATACATAACACCTTCCACCTAACCAATTGTGCCAACCAACCCTTATGCAACACTATCCTAACCTCCTATGACCACTTACTAATATGTGGCTTTTTCAACACCCTATATCACTTATCCATACATTCCTACCACCTAAACTAAACAAAACTTACCACCTCAGTATGCATCTTCCCAACCTCAAATAGATTTAGTCTAGATATTAATGGATAAAATGACTAACCTAGAGTCATATATCTATAGGTCTCATAACCTTTTATCCTATGATCAAATATATAATAAACCCTTCTATCCACCCATTCCTATCCATGATTATCCTCCTCAATGTGAATTACCCAAGTTTTCCAAATTCTATGGTAAGGGGGAACCTCAACAACATTTGAGAGCATGACATCACTCTTGTTATTTAATCATGTATGATGATTCTCTCCTACTTTGTACCTTCCCCATGTCTTTATCAAAATCAAACCTTGACTAGTATAGTGCCCTCACCAAGCACCCCATCTTTTCATTCTCCTAACTTGCCAAAATATTTTTAAAACACTTCTCAATAAACATATGTAAAAAGGTTTATATAATCAACCTCCATTCCATTATGCAATTTTATGATGAATCAATTGCCAAATTTGTAGCAAGATGGAGAGGTCTCATCAACTAATATTCTTTCTCCTTATCCCAAGCTAATTTGATTGAGATCTTTTCTTAGGGTTATGTCAAACATATTTCCTACACTCTTCAAGTTCAAACATTCAAAAAAATTGATGAGGCATTCACCATTACACATAAACTTAAAAATTGAGCCATTGAGAAAGGGAAATTAAAATTGTGAAACAAAAAATCTAGATTTAAATCCAATGATCCTCCCTCCACCAAAACTACTAACCAATCCAAAGTGAAAGCATCTACAAAATTAGTTGTCCTAAAGACTACCCCACCATGAACTATCAATCAACCCCACCAAACTAATTCTTCTAACCTTACCTACCAACAAAAATCAAACCAAAACCAAACTCCTCCAAAACAATATACTCCCTTAGGGGAGTCTTATGCTTTGGTTTTGGACAAATTTCTCAAAGATAACCTCATCTAGCTTCCACCTATCAAACCACCCCAAAAATTTGATGCTTGTTACCCCATACCTAGTTGGTACAATGAACATGACAATTGTGTTTTTCATTGAGTTATTAGACATGACATCAATAGATGCAATACCTTTAAAAGTCTAGTCTAGAACTTAATCAATAGTGAAGAGATTGAATTTGATAGTCCCAATGCACCTCCTAATCATTCCCTTGACATCTTATACAAACCTTTTCCCAATCATGCTCCTTCTACCCATCACCATGACAAAAAATCATAATAATCTCACTCTCATGATGCACATACAATCAATGTTATTCTTAGTGATCCCATTATAGAAGAAACCACTACCCTAACCACTTATTTCTCCATTTCACTTATAAAATTAGTGGAATCAACTTTTATTCCTTTGGCTACTCAAATGAAGGAATTAATCAGCCCTCTCTCTTCAATTGATGAGACATTAACTTTATATGCCTCTCCTTTGATAGAAACACCAAAGGAGGAGACCTTAACCATTTATTATTCTTCCACTCCACCCACTGAAGTGGTATAATTTACCTCCATTCCTTTTAACACACAAATAAAGGAAACAACCATGTCCATTCCTTCACTTTAGGACACCACACCTACCATTCCCATCATAAAACCATCCATTCTCTCTTTAGAATCCATCTCACAAGAGAAGGTTTCCTCATCCACCCAACTATCAATTTTTCAAACTCCTATAAAGAACAAGGATGAAGGATCCATCCCCTCTTCTCCACCTAAGGGATTAATTTTTGAAACCAATGACCAAGGAACCAAACCCATCTATAAGCCTTTTTCTAAACTATTCCAAAGTTTTGAGTTCACTTCTCAACCCAACTTTGATAGAGCCACCTTTTGGAATGATCTATGGCTCCCTTATCAAAATAAATATGAATCCTCAACTTCACTTTAATCCAACCTTAAACTAATTTTTCCTCTTCATCAAACACCACTTCCTTTAAAACCATAGGTGAAACATCCCTACTACCACCATCAAAAATCTCTAAATCACCTTATTCCTCTTTCACTTAACCTATCAATAATTTATGAATCCTTCCCACACCTAGTTGAACTCACCCCTCATTGAATTTGGACTTAACTCCATCTAGTACACAAAATAAACCCCTAACCAAACAAATTAAGAAGGTAAACATACCCAAACCTCAACCTTAAACTAGACCATACCACTGCCTTCCCACTTGCCTTTTATCTTAGGACCCCATCCTTATACCATCCTAATTACCTATTATTCCTCCACTAATCCATCCCCCTTTTCTTTACCTAAAACTACACCCACTTAATCATCTAGTTCCCCATCATTCTTAACCAACTTATCTGCCTCTACATTTCCACCTATACCCTACCCCTTGTCATCTAAATTTTTAACCTCCACATAATTTACCCCAATGTCAACCATAATTAAGAAATCCCAATTACTAACCAAAACCATTCCACCACCTATAACTCCTAAGGCGAAAACTTCCTTTAAGATGACTCCCATCCCTAAACCTATAAACCCATTACCTCCAAAACCTTTGCATGAATCCTATTCAACCATCTTACAAAGGTTGTTATAAAATTATTCTATTAGATTACCACCTATCAAACCATTCTACCCCTCTAATATCAAATCCTCCTAGTTCAATCATAACTTGATTTTTTTATACCATAGGGCATTGAGACATGACATAGAGAACTGCAAAGCTCTCCAACCACTAGTTCATAGCCTATACAATGAGGATGATATGTTATTATATAAACTTATTTTACCTCCATTACCAATCCTACTATCAACCCAACCTACCCAACCTTTACCTATGCCCCCACTCTCATCCAAGAGTGAGGAGGAACCAAATCAACCTCCAAACCTAGTAAATCCCCTCATCCACTCTATTCATATGGTTACCTGATCATGGACTCAATAAAAGGACAAAAGAAAATCCAAAGTATTCATTCCTTAGATAAACCCTTAAACCCCTCAACTTTATACATGAGCCCAAAAACCTACATCTTTACCCTCATCTTCATAGCCAGCAAAACCTAAAGTATCCATTTTAGGACCATCTCCCTCCAACCCTTCTGAATCCATCTAATGTATGATGTTTAAATAGCTTCATTAGACACTAATAAATATGAGCTTATATGTACTAATCAACACCTCACCTCACCATCATCAGGCACTAATAGAGGATTTTTAATCTATAGAGGTTTAATGAAATGACCCCATAACCTCTTTCACCCTTTATTATATCCCTCCAACTTTCTACCTTCATTACCTTTCAAGAAAGAAAAATTACCTCTTGTTTATCTTGAGGATTCTGATCCTCCCCTCTTTATTTCCAAATACATCAATCACACCCACGTCAAAAGGGTAATGGTCAATGGAAGATCTAGCATCAACATTATCTCCTCCCATGCTTATGAGCAATTGTAGTTGTCCAAGAACATCATGTCAAAAAGCATAATGGTTCTTCTCTCCTTTAATGATACCATGGCCACAAACTTGGGTATAGTTGTCTTTCATATATGTTTAGGACCTCACACCATTATTGAACTATTTTACATTATAAATGTTGAGTTATAATACAATGTGTTACTTGGATGCCATTAGATCCATGATATGAGTTGTGTCCCTTTCACCTTACATCAATGTGTCATGAAAGTAAATGTGTTACCATTAAAGCTGACCCTAGTCCTTTTACCTCTTATGATATGATATATTAGTCTAATTATGTTCTTATTCCCCCCTCATCCACCTCATAATTAACCACTAACAACACTACCTCACTGCCAACCATAACCAACAACACTTCCATTCACAATAGTGATGAAGCTTCAACTAGCTCATATATTCCTTATTCTTAGATCCCCATAGAGGACCCCTTGAAATCCATGTTCCAACATCTCTCCTTTATGGAATATCACCTTTTATCCTTGGATGCTTTCCCTACTCTATATGAGTATGATAATATCAAACATAACCGTTCTTATGATCCCAACATCAAAACCATCATCACTTTTAGGCTCCCTAGACATCAAACAAATTTCATTTATAGAGTACTTAATTAGCCACTTCTCATACCCACCACTACCTCATCCATTTAACCATTCACCTCTAACTTTTCTTATCTCAACAAACTAGCCTTTGCCAAAGCTTACCTTTATAGATGTGCTTGGAAGGGGTTTGGTCTTAACCTTTATGAATAGGGACCTCACAAGTTACCCATCATTAAATCTCAAAAACCTCATGAGTTATTTGGCCTTAGGTTCCTACCACTAGAAGAACACACCTCACCAAAACCCATCACTACCATCGATGATGAGGATGTCCCATCTTCACCAACACTATCTCCTTTGATGTCTAAAGACTCTGATATCATATCATCTAATTTTTTATCAATACTATTAGTTTAGGCCCTCTAACCTATCAAAAGGGTGTCCAAATTAAAATCCTTCCTCGCATCCATCGTAAAATGATAGAGATGGATTTTCCTACTATAAACACCATTCAACACCAAGATGATGATTCCATTCTCACCTACATCAATGTAGGGGATTCTTATATCCATAAAGCCCTTCCTCTTGAGAACCCAATAATGTTGAATGAATCCACCATTGATGTTAACTTGGTTACTTAGGATAACCCCCATATTGTCAAAATTAGCTAATCATTAAACTCCATGAAGCAATAAGATTACCCTTCTTTCCTTTATGACCACAACATAATATTTGTTTGGTCCTATCAATATATGCCTAAAATTCACCCTTCTATTGCCATCCATAACATTGTCACCCATCCTGAGGTTAAGCCAGTGCATCAAAAGTTTTGTAGGATACATCCTCACATAGCCCTTCTTATCAAAGAAGAACTTTAGTGTCTCTTGTCTATTGACTTCATCTAACCTATTAACTATCCACAATTGGTTTCTAACATTTTTCCCATTACCAAACCCATAGGGGGACTTTACCTCTACATCAAATTTTGTGACCTTAACCTCACTTGCCCAAAGGATGACTTTCCTTTGCCCAACATCGAGCAACTTGGTGATCTTATTGGCCATGAAATGTTATCCCTCATAAATTGTTTATTGAGATATAATTAGATCTTGATTACCCCCAAATATTAGCATAAAATTTCCTTTATTAACCCATGGGGGATATTTTGTTATAATTTCATGCCTTTTGGTCTGAAAAGTGGTGGAACAACCTATCAACATGTCATGACTTATATATTTCAATCTCTCATCCAAAAAATTATATAAGACTATGTGGATGATCTCCTTGGGAAATCCAAACAGCGCAAAGATCACCTAATCATTATCTCAATCATCTTTGATTGACTAATCCATTATAATTTTAGGCTCAATCCTAAGAAATGCATTTTTGGGGTCTTACCTAGAAAACTTCTTAGATTTATTGTTTCTCTTTGAGGAATCAAAATATACCCCACCAAAGTTAGAGAAATATTGTAAATGCCTCCTACTAATCTTAAGTAATTACATATTCTATAGGGGAAGCTCCAATCCATCTATTGCTTCATCTCCCAACTATTAGATATATGTCAAATCTTTCACCATCTCCTCAAGAAAGACACCTCTTTTAAGTGGACCAAGGACTATTAATAGGCATTTGATTCAATCAAGGGTTACTTTATTTCTTCTACCATTCTTATTCCTCCTAAAGATGACCAACCCTTCTACCTTTATATATCTTCCATAGACCATTCCTTTGGGGCAACTCTCATCATCATGATGAATAAAACAAATAACAAGACATCTATTACATTAGCTACACACTCATAGAATATGAGACTAGGTATACCTATCCTGAGAAATTTTCCTTGCCTTAGTTTTTATGGCCTCTAAACACCATCATTACCTTCTTAATCACAAAACCTATGTCATCACTAACACCAACCCACTCAAATACATGCACTCTAAACCATACTAAAACTAACATATGGCTAAGTGGCTCATGTTCCTAACTGAATTTGATCTTGAGTTATTTTTAAAAAATTAAATTAAAGGGCAAGTCATTGCTGACCAATTCACTAAAGTTACTTTAATGGATAATCAACCTTTTCTTCTTGCATTTCTCAATGAGTCCATTACAAATATTTCTTAGGAAGAACTCACCTACTAGATGACCATGTTTTTTGATGGCTCCAAATGCTAAAATGGTGGAGGTGATAGAATTATTCTCATTCCCCTTAATGGTGAACCTCTTCCCATTTCCTTTAAATTTAAATTCAAATGTACCAACAATGTGGCCAAATATGAAGCCTTGGTCATAGGTCTCCAAACCACTCTAGCTTTAGGAGTCAACAATTAGTATTTTTCTTGATTCCTAGCTTGTCATTAATTAGGTTAATGGATATTATCAATGTAAAAATGGTGTCTTATTAAATTATAAACAACTCATGCACATACTCGTATCATCATTTGATCATTACCTTATCTAGTTAGTTCCTCAATCTACCAACAAGTTCACAAACATGATAGCTTCCCTTATTTCCCAAATCCTAACTCAACCTACCAAATCCAAACTATTTAATACCATCCACTATTTTATCATACCCTCATATATCAATTTTGACCTTCCCATCATTTGTAATGTGGAAGCATCCCCTTTTGACAGTTTGTATGACAAAAATTTTAAGTACATTAACCTTGGTATTATTCCTCTCAACATTTTGAAGAATGCTCTAATATATTTTATTTAGAGTACCTCTCATTACATCATACTAGGAGGAATCCTTTAAAAATTTGGTTTTGATGGTCTCCTTCTCTCTTTCATTCATAGTTATGAAGTTTCCCATGTTATCAAGGAAACACATGATGGAATCTAGGGGGGCATTTTAGTGGCCTAGTCATCGCTAAGCATATCCTTCATCTTGGGTGTTATCAGCCCACCTTCAATAAAAATTGTTGTGATTATGTAAATAAGTGTGTCATATGTCAACAACATGCTAATTTACATCACACACCTGCCCATGGCCCTTGAGTATTTATGGACTACTAGCCCTTCTCATAATGGGGTCTTGGTCTAATTAGGGAAATCAACCCTCATTCTTCACTATGACACCAATATATCATTACTACCAATAAATATTTCAACAAATGGATATAATCCATTCCTTTTATCTTGACCAAAGCCAAAAAGATCATCGATTTCATCAATCATCATATCATCTACCACTTTAGTGTTTCTTATAATATCATCATTGATAATGGCAAATATTTTAAAAACAAGAAAGTCTAAGATCTTTGTGACACTTTTGAAATAAAATTAATCTTCTCCTCTCCCTAACATCCATAAACAAATACATAGGTGGAAGCCTCTAACAAAATTATCAATAAAATGTTAACCAAATTAGTCAATGCTTTAGGTCAAGATTGGCATTTACACATCCCTTTCAATATATGGGTTTATCACAATAGCATTCAAACCTCTATGGGTGCTACACCTTTCTCTATAATATTTAGAGCTGAAGTATTCTTTCCTCTTGAAGTATAGATTCCCTCTCTTCACATCTCTCTTCATAAGATCCTTTCTAAGAGTTATTATCATCAATAACATGTCACACTTCTTAAACTAATTGAAAAATATTGCCTCACCACACTTAATCATCTTCATGTCTATCAATAATGAGTCAAGCATACTTAAAAAAAAACACTTGAAAGAGTGAGAATTTCATATCAAAAACCTCATCCTTAATAAAAACCAACATGTAACTAATATGGATAAATCAAAAAAGTCAAGTTGATTTCAATTGGCTTGGACCCTACATCATAACCCATAATTATGGATTAGGAGATTATCATTTATCTTCTCTCAAAGGTAAGTCAACACTTGAGCCTCTTAATGCTTTTCATCTTCATACTTTTTATTATTAAAACAAGGATTACACTCACCTTTGTATCTAACTGAAGCTCATCTCTTAGTTTATTATATTCTCACTCCCCTTATACTTTCACCTTATTCCTCATAAAGACATTTGATTATAATATATAACCATGTGATTATCCATCACATTTATAGCCAAATCCTAAGCATGGATACAAAATTACTATCCATGTCATGGTTCTCACAGATACTTTTCATCTCTATTTAGATGGAATCGCATGATTAGTTGTCTTTCAAACCACTTTCCCTTATCTATCATTAACCTCTTGTGCTAAAAATATTACCCCTGTAAACATCAAACTTCAAGGTTAAATAGACTTTTACATGTCTAAAAAAAATAATTCAAAATCAAATTGGGATACCAAAAAAGTACTTGGGTCTATATCTCTAGCATTATAGACAACTCCCTTGAAGGATGACTGAAAATTACTCAATTGCTTAAAAGATAGATTGCTCCATTGAAGGATAGAAACACAAACAAATCTAACTTTAGACCACTCCCTTAAAGGATGTATAAATCAAAGTTTGTAAAATCAATCATTTAAAGCTTTTCATATTAATCAGTTTCATGAATTCTATCAACACCATGAAATCAACAAATAACCCTATGTCAAAATAAAATCAAGCAAGATGCAATCAAATTTTACTTATGGAATTAGTAGACTTCATGCATCAATCAATCTGCACATTATATTAATGAATGGACTTATCTAATAGGGTTATTCAGTCACCTAGAGAAGGGGCAAGCTAACTCACATCAGGTTCCCATATTACCCATTCAACCATCTACCTATCACCTACTTTGCCTTCTTCAATTCTCTAAGATAAAGGGACTATGATCTTAGTTGACACAACGTGATCCCAATACCTTATTTTTATATCAAATCATGCTCATTCAAAGTGTTAGAAAGGATCATTTTCATTAAGCCAAACTAACTTTGGTTTTGTCAATCCTTTGTCAATGACAACATCATGCCTTTCTTACCCTATCATTATTAGTTTATGAAGACATGTGTCTCATGATTATTTTATATTTTCCCATACTTAGTTTATTTCATATACCTAATTTACGTGTTTTCATTATATTCCAATGTCACATACCATATCTAGACATTTATAATGTCATCCATATACATTTCAAACTATGATCCTAAACATTAATCATATCATAAACCATATCATCAAAAACCATAATCCAAACCTATCCATGATCATGACCATGAACAAACACATCATCCAAAATATAATCACCAAACATTATCATTATATTATATTCAAAATCACAATCACATTCTCATATATATCCAAAACACAAAGCAAACCATATTCTTCGTTAACATGTCATCATATGCTTAATACTGCACATCCACATATCACCTTATATAACATGAGGCATGATAATCCTACCATTTCATCACATCAAAACATACACCATGCACATTTATAACATTCAAACTAATGAACCATAAATAAACCACATCATAACCATGAAATAACCATGTCATATCTATGAACTATGTCATCATTCTCTTTATTGTCAACATCTATATTTTGTCACAAACATAAAGTAACCATGATTGTATATACAAAATTATTTTATACCAAAAATTAAAATCATATATATGTCATATCCATCCATTGAAAAAAGCATATACATCTGTGTACAACATCACACATAACATAATCAAATAAATCATCCGCATATTTAAAAGTAGACATCCATAAACTAATGTCATCATTTATAAATGACATCATCATGATCATAAGTTAATCCATGAAATCCATAATTATAATATATCATAGCCATTACATGAGCAAAACATCAACAACAAAAATCAATCTACATATCGAGAGTCATCGTCACCTCATCATCATAATCATAAAACATCCATAAACATTATAAACATCTAATCCATGTCATTATATCATCAATATGAACAAATGTCATCAATACATAATTATTACACGTCATAAACATTAGAAAATAATCAAATCATGTAATTAATATAATCCACATGATCATCATATACATCAATAATAAAATACATGAAATAATGTATCCATGTCTCTCTTACTCATATACATCTCACATCATCAGCACATAGGCTGGTATAAAAATCAAAATCATATATGTAATCTCAACTATTAGGCCCCTGGTATAACACTCCCACTAGCTCCATCTAGGGGTGCCCCCCTTGATATCCCTATTTGTCCCACTATCGATGCCTACTATCTTGGAGTAGCTATCAAAAGACCACCTTCCAAGTTGGTTATGTACTCTTTGTATCTCATCTCTAGTGGTAATTATGCTAGGACTATCACATCATAATATCACAACTCCATGGTGGCTAAGTACCATGTCCTTAGAACTATATCAACTGGTCCTCCTATTGCTACTATGGCCACTCATACCCTCTATCTTAGTGAATCTCTCTCTTGTGTTGCTAACCCAAGAGATATAATCTCATGATTTAACTCTATAATCAAGGTGGCAATCTGACTCTAAAAAATTATCACCTATCCTTATAAATAATTAATTTGGTCCTATGTTACTGCTAATGCCACTACTACCCATCCATTTTGTGTTAGTACCCTAATAGTATCCACATCCATAGGCTAATAACCATCATCACCCCATCTAAAGTAAGCTAAAGTATATCTATCTTATTACCAAGCTATATATCCATCTACAATACCCATGCCAATAATGGTGGCTTTAGTTGATAACTCCTCATAGTCTAACATGACATCTTATGGCTATGATTCTGGGAACTGGAACTTGGTGTCCTCCTTCCTATATCTAAGTAAATTTGGTGGGATCCTCAAAAAAATTCCAAACTATATTCTTACTCACTCAAATGAGATAAGCTCTATCTCCCCATCCTACCTCTTATAAATCTAGCACTAGCTCTGTAGGGATAATGTGTGATAGTTGTACCCAACACACCTAGGCCAATCTACATATGGCCTCTATACTATATCAATATCTACCAACCCATCCAAGGCATCCATGAACCACTCAATGTCTTATCCACCACCACTCACCCCTATCAATGAATAATCACCTCTCTATCTCATGAAACCAAATTGAAAGGGCTCTTGGATAAATTCATCCCAAGGTGTCCCCACTAGTCTCAACACTCATATGTGCTCATATGCCTAGAAATGGAGTATGAACCCAATGCTAATCCCATATTAATTATATGATTTAAAGGCCTAGATCTCTCTATATATCTATACCAATATCACTAGGGCCCATCTAAACATAGTCCTCCCTAGAAGCATCTCAACTAACACCCCTAGTGACAGGTATGGGAAGTGTCCACTACTCAAATCAAGCACCATGAAGTTGGTCATAGACACCATCATCATCATAATCAAGCATCTATCTATAGGATCCCTTTATTAAAAAGGTTTATAAATAAAACCCCATGAGTGAAACTAAACATGTACTTGATGTACCCCATATATAAAATCCATATGATAATCAATCCCTCACTCTCTATATGTTAGATTGGATCCCTCAAATGGGTAGTCATGTAATGCACTGGATGTCCTCCAAAAGAATCATCAACTCCCCCATTAGTATTAAAAATATGTTTGTGGCTAGGTCCCCTCTCTCGATGAGTGCCACAATCATACCCACATCTCATGACAAGTGTTGATATTGAATCATCATGCCTAATATGACTATCTCCATATGTTTCCACTCCTTTGTAGTCATCGCATCTCAAACCATAACTTTCCCCATTAACCCCTCATATCCAACATATATTACACTCTCTATACTTTACCTATAACTCATTTGAACCATGATCAAACATTTTACCCACATTTTTTATACCTTCGACACCCATTTAAAAACTAAAACATTTCTACTACCTTCCAATTGTAACCCCTTTTTGATACCTAACAAAATTTATACACACTCTACCATCCCTTTATCATTTCTACAACATCAAATCCCTTAAACAAATTCATCAAATTTATAAAATTCTAATTACCAACACATTTTTAAAAAAAAATAATTTTTAAAAAACTAATTCAATAACAACCCCTTGCACAACCTTCAACACTATGACCCAACCTTTAACACCAACCTTGTCTAGAGGACTTGATAGGCCTGAACTGATCATCTATGACCAACAATGTAGACAAGTCACCCTATCATATATATCCCTATAACCCAAACTTATTTATATCAACATTGCCAACTTTTATCTCTATGTGATCATTATTATCATACTTAGTCATATTTTATACGCACATTTATGTTTCAAATACCCAACCCATTTTGTGCCACCACATTATGACTATATCTTTACCATTTATCAAACCTTGACCCAAATTTTCCATTACTTCATTGACTACCAATTTGAAGGGGAATATTTCCTCCCAAACTCAGGGCAATCAGACAATGACCAACAATTTTCTCATTTTTGTTTTATAGCTTGTTAATCCAAAATGGCATAACAAAAAGGGGCAAAATGTAGACACTCTAAAACTACATAATTTTAGATGTCAAAGCACCTTAAACCCCTACTTTATTCTAAGGCTAGATGACCAAATAGTTGACTTAGCCTATTTATTAGTTTACTAACTTAACTTTCTAAATCACCCCTTCTTTAACCCATTTTCATCTAGACCTCAACCACTAACAATCATCTTAACAATCAATAGTTAGCTTGACCATCAATGGTTAGGTCTCCAAGCCTATCTTAAAGATTTAAAGCATTTCAAGATGTATGAGATAAGCATGACACATTTATCAATTTCCATTTTATGATGCAAATCAACTTTAAAACATCATATTTAATAACTTTTTCCTCTATCCATTTAGCAAAATCATCCTACACATTTAGTAAATTCATCTTATAAAAGGAAAGAAGTAAGAAAAGAAAAGTATTTATAAATATAGAAATTTGTGCCCAAGATATCTTTCATCCATGTATCTAGCATCCATTTAGTAATCAAGAAACATCAACAAAGACCTAAACCTCTGTCGGTATCACTTTTGAAAGCCAAAGTACTATCCCTCTATTAAAATTGCTTTAACCTTCCACCACCAAGTTTCAAGTATCTATTACTTGTTTTCTTTGATTTATATTCTATTTCTAACTTCCCTACCCTATCAAACCCATTACTATCTTATTTTCCATCCCCCCTAATCCATAACAGACCTCTATTTACCCAATTACCTAATCTTTAATCCTTTTTCTGATCATTTCTAGAATCACATAGGTAATCATTGATGGTTAGCCTAATCATCAATGGTCACCTCAAACATTAATAGTCACCTAATCACTGATGGTTATCCCATCCACTGATGGTTCACCCAACCATCAATCGTCACTATGGTATAAAATTAAAAAAAAATTATGTTCACCCCCTTGACCCCAACCATACCCTATTTTTTGTGTTCCTACCTATTCACATAGACTTTTCTAATTTTTTAAACCTGGCCCAAATTATCTTAGCATGAGTATTGACCCATTTGTACTATATTTAGTCATTTTGATTAACAATAAATTTAATTTCATCTAATATTACATGTATTTACTTTCCATTTATTGAATGAAAATTTCCTTTTTCTTCATTTATATCAACTTAATTATTATAAACAGTGAATTGACAACCTCCTAGCAATCTCATCCTTCTTAGATATAGCTCATGTTAGGCAATCCACTCAACCATCTATCTAACAACCCCCTTTTTCTAGTGTCTTTCTTATCTAAAGGTTATTATTTCCAAGCCAAAGAAGATTTCTCACCATCATCTAGATCATGCACACACTTTACCAGGTATTCTTCTACACACCCTATTACTAGTTTCATTACTTGCTTCCAAATTAAGAAATGAGTATAAATTACCTAAAATAAACTCCTAATCATCCTTAAAAATATGAAATGAGCTAGAAATGTGTGTCTATTAGTAGGATAGACTAGACATCTTCAATACCCTACTATGAATAGAGTTACTTCTATACCAATACTTTGAGGGATTAATCTTAATGTAGTTCTCCCACCTAATGCTTGGTGTAAGTTAAAGTGAATCTATAATGATAGTGGTATTGAATTCCTTGAGTGTGCTTGAGACTATAAATATTTAAAATCTAAGATTAGGCAAGATGTAGATTATAATATGTAGAAGTAAGAAAAAATAGGTATTAATATCCTTGATTTTTCTCAACTAATTTCTTGTTTGAATAGGCTTTTTACATCTATTTTGCATCTTATGGATAAAGGTCTAATAATCTTGTATTTATAGTGTTCTTTAGCTTATGTGGATAACAAAATGTGCTTAATTCAACCTTAGGATGGTTACATGTTTGAAAATATATCCATTTGAGAGAATTATGGAAAGGGACACTAACGCCATATTGGGGACACTAGCACCATGTGGTTCTAGTGTCCTTAATGTGGTTCTAGTGTCTATTTGGTAGACTATTGGGCACGAAGGGCCAATATTTGTTAATGGAGATCTAAGATTATGTTTTAGGTGATTAGGGACATCTATGGTATGCATAATGGAAGGAAAAGGGTGATGAAGGCTCTAAGATAGGTCTATGGCTAAGATGTGAATATGTTGTCTCAAGTAACACTCTTAACATTAGGTGATTATAGAGACATAATGTTAAGGCTGAACCATTATCTACAAGGGCACATTCAATTTTATGGTTTATTATACCAACCTTAATGTATAATAGATGATTATACAAATGGCTTAGGGATGAAAATTTACTTTGGTCAAAGGTAATATGTTATCTAGTGGCCATATGTCCCACCATGGCTTGTAATTTTTTTGGAGTGATGTCATTTAGCATGAGGGATTGGTTCAAGTACTCATTCATGATGTCTTTGTGGATCATAAACATATGAAGTATATCTATAATGGATATATATGTGTAGTTGTCTTATTTTGATTCTCCATAGTATCATAGGTCTTCCCCTCAATTTTATTAGTTGGTTTTTTAATAGGCATGGAAATTTGAATGAGCTCATTCATAGTATTTTTTTATGGTCCCTTGATAGTGAATTTAGATCATCAAGTTGTAATTTCATAATATTGATTTGATACTTAGCTTTGGTAGTTGGCTATGTAGGTAATGAGGCCTAAAATGATAATTCTATGGTGGTGTTGAGCGTAGTTACTAACATAGTCTAAAGAAGAATTGCCATCATAAGGGAGTTTATTGGCATTGCTCAACTCATAGGCATTATTTGGTGAGGTTCAATGTGTTTTAGTAGTTGGTTTAGGGTTAATGGTGATAGTGGCAATGTTACCAGCATATGTGTCCTACAACACTACTCTAGGTATACACAACAACATGATGGCCTCTTTGGTTGGTTTGGTCAATTTTTACTTGGTTCTAACCTTTATGTTATTTTTATTATGGATCGCATTATTGTTATTGAATTTATGATGGAGTTTTATACTTCTATTGTTATTTTTTTAGTAATTTTATTGGTTTTTGATATTTTCTTGCTAGGAAATGGATTCTAGTAAATGCCTAAGTTAAAATTGGTTGTAGGACCATGGGTGTGTCTTTATATCTCTCCATTTTATAGCATATTATCAATCAAATGCCTTAGTTAGATACACCATTATATGTAATATCCCATGATGTGATGGTATTCATAAAATTCATGTTCTTTATACTAATCAGGAAAAGGAATGGCTTTGATATTATCTAATTAATCATATTTCCATTAACCAATCTTCTGAACACAAATATAATAGGCTCACCAATGTCACTAAGTTATCTAAAAATGGGCAATCTTTTCCTTAGAGTAGGGACTTGTATTTGGTTTTGATTTTGTGGTTTTTGTTTTTGTCGAGGCTTTGACTGAATGTATAAAGGGGGTGGTTGATAAATGGGTAGAGGTAAATGGATAGCTAATGTTTACACAATCTCAATAATGTGTGATTTAGTGACCCCATTTCCAACAAAATTTTTATTGTAGTTTTACGGTTTTGGTGTCTAATTATTTTTAGCCTAAGGTGGTATTGAATCTGGTATTTGAATTGAGTTTTGATTATGGTTCTATCTTTGGTTTTGTTTTTGGTTCTTCTATCTTTGATTTTGGTTTTATCTCTGGTTAGAAGAAGATAGCATGATTATCCTTTGTTAATAAGGGATTTTTTAATTTTTATTATTTTATCTATAACCTCTTTAAATGTGTGAGCACATTATAGATTGAGATGGTAAGATATCTCTCTATGTAATCTCTTGGTAAATATTTTATCCATAATTTTAATTTTAAAATTATGAGTAAACCAGCTTGCTAGTGCTCTCTAACATTTCAAGTATGTAATGAAGCTTTGACTAGTCTTTTCTTAGCTTGGACCAAATCCAAAACTATAATATCATGCTTGAGACTATGTGAAAAATTCTATAATATTTTTTTGAAAGATCATCAAATTTAGGTACAAAATTCTTAGTTAATTTTAAAATCCATTCCAAGGCTTGTCCCACTAGACTCCTTGGAAAGAGTAGAAGCAAGAATATGTCACTAGCTATAAAATAACAAAAAAATATTTCAAATTCTCTTTGGGGTCAACTTTGCCCTTGTATTTATAAAATTTTGGCATCTCATAACCTAATACAAATGGTATTTGAAGATACTCCATGGTTAATGGATAAGAGCATATTTCATCCAATTCAAATTTATTTATTTACTTTTTGATCTATACAACTTGAATTACAACCCTCATTTCTTTTAACTCTTGGGAAAGAAAGTTAGATGGAGTGGCATACTATTTTTGGGGATGCATGGTCAAACCTTGATTGGGGTACACCTATTATGGAATGTTGGTTGAACTAGGTAGATGACCAAGTATATGTATCCATGCATTAGGACTATATTATAGATTTGAAATACACTATTGGTGAAACACATTCTAGTTCAAATTGGCTACATAGCCTTGGATATAAAATTTTGGCTATGGTAATGGAATTTATATCTTTGGGATGTGTTGGTATTACTAGGTTAGGGTAGGAACTTGATGCCTACTCATTAAATCCTAATCTATATAGGGAACACATTATTGACTAGAACCCTATTATTTAAGGTGTTGAAATTTATGTCCCTATTACACATGTGATACATATTGGGTGAAAGGAAATATTGTCCAACACCTAGTACTAGTTATAAGTAAGAACCTTATTGTTGGTTTGACACATGTTGTTGGATAGGCACTTATTTTTTATTAGGTAATTATTTGGGGTTTGACACTTGTTGTTGACCAACTAGAATTTTATGACCAATAGAAACATGTTCTAGGTTAGACAATGTTTGTGATTGCTAAGGTATATTAGTTTATGTTTATTATGGTAGAACATTCATTTCCCCTAGTTGAGGTGGCATAATGTTTTACACTTATTGTGGTATTAAATTAGTTTATTGTTGGCTCCTTGACCCATATTTCACACTTGAGTAAGTATCTAGTTGAGGAGTAGAGGTTACTTTTTGATTTTGAGAAATAGGCATACCCATTCCCTATTGGTACAATCCACTCATGGTATTGGTTAGAAGAATTTGTTGTGAGTTGCTCAGTGGTAAATTAGACCCATTTTGGTTTTAATTGGAATACACTTGTGTGTTATATAAAAAAATTTGAGTGAGGTCTTTTGTTTTAGTGGTAGTATCTTAAGTCAAAATCGGGACATTAAACATATCACCAACTAAAGTGTTTTTGCTAAATGGACATGTGTTTTGATTTTCATATCCTAATGCATTTATTTATTTATCTATTGATGGAGTTAACTCAATAAGTAGTGTATTATAAATATCCATTGCATTAATATTGTGAGATAGATTGAGGTAGCTTTAGGATGCTTGATGTACCTATTGTCTCCAAATTTTGCACCCTAAAAGAGGGCTATTTAGGCCTCCTATATATTTTTGCAATTTTGGGACATTTCCAGGCCTATGGGTGTGCCTATAAGTGGAAATTAACCTCTTGGTTGAAAGGGATAGCTCCTTGTATTAGTTTTTTTGTAATAAAACTATTGAACTAGCTTGTATGAATGAAAAGAGTCAGAAGTTTACATAAACGAAAATCCTAGTCTAAAATGGTGATACACCAAGAATTAGTGTCCACATGTATACCCTATACTTATGAAAAATACAAAAAAATATAGTCTATACCTCAATCTCTAGAAGATTCCAACATAAGTATTTCAATGTAGAGACAAAATGAATGAGATCACACAAGCTAAGTAACTAGAAAGATAACCTATATAATCCAAAAAAGGGTTACACATATGAAAAATCTCATACATCTAGAATTAACTCTACATGACCTATTAGATTAACTCTTTACTCAAAATCATGAAGGATAGAGAATAGAAGGATAAAAAATCACTTGTTATCACTTTATGTCTCTTACATGCTTAGGTAGATGTCCAAAACTTAGAAAAAAAAAACTTATGATTCTTTTCTTAAAGGCAAGAAAATGGCAAAATATTCTAGTAGGTCTTCATCATACTATATGTGGATGATAAAATAAGAGCCCAAGGGTCCTATTTATAGCAAAAGAGAGAGAGAAGAGAGATCTCTTGGGTGCCATAATAGAATCCTCCAAAATGGTTTGCCATCACCATCTTGGTGAAATTGATTCTAACTACTCTCTCATTCAATTGGATTTTGTCCTTCTCTTTAATTTTCCCTCTTGAAATGACAAATATTACTACAAAACCAATGGTGAGATGACCCTCTATAAGAAATGGCTCAAATCTCTATTGCAAAGCATAGAGTCTTCCTAAAAGCTTTCATGTTTTACACCATAAACCCATTTGGGTTTTCTGAATGGCTTTAATTATAAAATTTATAAGTTAAGCATGTTGGGAAACCTAATTTTCACTATCAAGGCTGCTTGCTCTTTTGTGGTTTTTGATTTCTTATACTTAGAAGAGTTTATAAGCAAAGGACTTTTAAAAACTTGATTTTGATTTACATAAGACCCTTTTGGGTTTTTGAGTACTTATACTCCTTGATTTATAATTTTGGTTCTTTAAGGCTCCTTATAAAAGTTATAGGTCAAGCCTTTCATAAATCCCAATTTACACGATACAGTCATTTGGGTTTTCCTAGTGACTTCATTTCTTGCTTGAAGACTTTGGGCATGAACTTGACATCTTACGACATATCACCAAGTTACATCCCAATATCTAGTTCCTTACATTAAATTTGACGTCCTATGGTATGCCACCAATGTGAACCCAATGGCTAGTTGGTTACCCTAAATTTGACATCCTATGGCACGTCATGTCTTTGAACCCCAATGGCTAGTTGGCTACATCAAAATTGACATTATATGGCATGTCATGGGAATCCATTTAGGTTTGGTTTATTATTTCAAGAAATTTTCTTGAAGTAATTCTTTCAAATAATTTCTTTGAAGGAATTCCTTCAAGAATTTTAGCTTCTAGGCAACGACTAGTTTCCTTCGAGAACTTTTCTCGAAGGACACTTGGGAAAGTGTCCTTTACAAAAATTTTGAAGGACACCTAGGTAAAGGCACAAGGTCCCTTCAGAAATTTTTGAAAGGCATTTCCAAAGGAAATGGCCCTTTAAAACTTTTTGTAAGGGAAGGCTATAGACAAAGGGCCCTTCAAGAAAAATCTTAAAGGGTAACCTTAGAGAAAATGGTCAAAGGTGACCCTTTGGGAAAAATCCTGAAGGGGACTTGGACAAAATATCCCATTGTATAAAATTTGAAGGGGCATTCAAGAAAAACTAAGGCAAAAATGCCCTTCAAAAAAATCCAAAGGGACACTTGGGTAAAAAGTGCCCTTCAAATTTTTTTAAAAGGGTCACTTTAATGAAAAGTGCCCTTCAGGATAATTCTCAAAGGGTCACTTGGAGGAATAAATGAGGTGAAGTTCCCTTTCAATTTTTTTTGAAGGGTCACTTAGAGAAAAGTGCCCTTCAAAAAAAATTTGAAGGGTCACAAGGGCAAAAACAAGGCAAGGAAAAGTGCCTTCAAATTTTTTTGAAAGGCACTTTGAAGGGAAGTGGCCCTTCAAAACATTTCTAAAGGGCACTTTAGGGGAAAAAAATGAGAAAGGCTAAGATAAAATCTTGAATGAAAACAACAAAGGGGAAAGGCAAAGAATAAGGGGTAAGAGCCCAAACTAGGAGAGGCCAAAGGGAAAAGACAAACAACAAAGAAAGTGATCAAACATAGAAAATTAGCAAGGGAGAAATGAAAAGAACCAAAGGGAAATCACAAACTGGTCATGCAAAAAATGGTCAAAATTCTAGTAATTTCTAGGGGAGACATGTCTGCTATGTCATAGGACTAGTCAACTAAATATTTCCATTGGGCATGGAGTCACATAAGGTAAACAAGATTTAAAATAATAAGCCATGGCTTAATGCACAAGCTGGAGAGACACATGCACAACCAACAAAAGGAAATAAAACACCTAATAGGGAAACACCTATGCTCTAAATAACTTAGGTAAAATAACCCAAACAAAGGAAACACACCAAAACAAGGTAAATAGAAGACATGGCCAACAAGGGTCAAAAGTAAGACTTCAAATGGATCCCATTCACTAGAGTAGGTATCTCTTATCCATCCATTTTGGATAACTAAAATGAGTTTATTTTCTTGAACTTTTTGATGATGTAAGGACTACTCCACAAAGTATCAAACTTTATATGCTTTCTTGGTTTTTCTCTATTTTTATCCGATTTCAAGATCATGTCAACTTCTTTGAATAGTCTTGCCTTTTCCCTTTTGTTAAAGGATTTATTCATGAGAACTTGGTGGTGATCCCAAGCTTTGTGTGCATCATCTCTTTCCCCTTGTAGCTGCATTAATTCTATTAATCTAACCTCCATGGGAGTGTTTTCAAGTAATTCTAGTTGTTGTGTGAGTTCCAAGGTAGGGAGCTCTTGTGATATGCATATCCTAGCTTCTCTCTCATAGACAAGTACAAAGGAAAAATTACCAATTGACTTTTTAGGAGGGATTTTTAATATGCATAAGGTTTTATTTATCTTTGTATGCCATTCTCTTTGATTGGTTTCCAACATCCTCTTGATGATCTTGATGAGGTTTCTTATTGGTAGACTCAGCCAATCTATTATGTTGAGGACAGTAGTTGGATGAGGTACTCAAATGAACTCCACTCTTTGCTACCCAATTAGAAAATTTAGCACTTATGAAGGCAAGTGCATTATTCAAGATGATGACATGAGGAACCCCAGACCTTGTTACACTGTTGTCATAGAATTCTAAGATATCATTTTCATTTGCCTCCTTCAATGCAACAACGTCTAGCCACCTTGTGAAGTAGTTTATAGAAGTCAATATCCATTTATGTCTATTACTTGATGGAGGGTTGATCATTCTAATGAAGTTAAGGCCCCATTGCATAAAGGACTAGTTGAATTGAATAGGATTGAATGGAAGAGCTGTATGTTTTTATTTTCTAACAAAGAAAGCCCATTGAGGACAAACCTTAGCCCAATGATAATAATCCTTAAATAGACTAGGCTAATAGTAACCAACTCTCATTATTTCTATAGCTATTGTTCTAGGAGAGAAGTGACCACCATCTAAACCATTATGGAACTTTTCTAGTAGGATATAAAATTGGTCATTGTTAATGCATCTTAACAACACATTATTCACATCCTTCTTAAAGATAATGCCATCCACAAGATAATAAGGAATAGATTTTAGCCTAAAATACCTTCTTTGAGATTTTTTCAAGACATTGGTACACTCACCATTTTGATGAAAAGCAATGATGTCTTGTGTCCAACTTTGATTTTGGATTTGATCAGTTGGTTGGTCTTGAACTTGATTTACCAAGGCTTGTTCTTTTGGCTCTTGAAGGTTAGATGCTAAGTTCTCACACAAACCTCTTCCTCTTACAAAGCTGGTTACCTTGATGTTAATGTTATATTCCATCTCTTTTTTGAACCATCCATCTCTCTTCTCATTAAGATCCTTGCTTAGGATAAACTCCTTGGTGCTAGGATGGGAAACCATGACATGGATCTTATTTTTAGAAACCATATGCCTAAAATTTTTAAATACTCTAATGATAGGTAAAGCTTTCTTCTCAATAAAAGAATATCTCACTTCATAATCCTCTAAGCCTTGGCTAAATAAAGCAATTGGTTTTTTGACATCCTCATCATTCTTTTGCATAAGCATAGATAAGATTGTGTCAAGGTTAGAAAAAGTATAAAAAATGAAATATTTAGAAAAATTTGGATTTAAGAGAGTGGGAGATGTAATTTCTTGCTTGATTGCCTCAAAGCTACCTTTACCTTCCTTTATCTAAGTAAAAACATGGTTATTTTTTAGTATGGATGTGATAGGATTTAATATAGTTGCAATTTTTGGGATAAACCTCCTTACAAATTTTATTTTTCCTAGGAAACATTGTATCCCTTTCTTGTGTTAAGGTAAAAACAAGCCTAGAATAGCTATAATAATTTTGAGGTCAATAGATAAGCCCTATTTTGAAACAACATGACCCAAAAGCTTACCTTCATGGACAATGAAGATTCACTTCTTTGCATTGAGGGATATGTCATACTCTCTACACTTCTCAAACACTTGCCTTAGATGTCCCATATGATTAACAACATCCTTTGAAAAAATAGTTATATCAACAAGGTAAATAAGCAAAACCTTATTGATCAAACCTTTGAAATCCATGTCCATTGCCCTTTAAAATGTATCTCCAGCTTTGGATAAACCAAATAACATCTTATTGTAGGCAAAGGTCCCCTACTTGGTGGTGAAGGCTATCTTGAATTGATCCTCTTGAGTCAATAAGTGAGAAACATTGAGAACCTGAAACAACTTGCAAAATTTGTTCCATGGAAGGGAGTGGATAATGATCCTTGAGAGACCCTTTATTTATATCATTAAAATCCACACAAAGTCTGATTTCTCCATTCTTATTTAAAACTAGCATAAGGTTGGCTACCCAAGTTGAGGGCTTGATAAGAAATATAGTCCTAGACTCAATAAATTTGGTAAGTTCTTTCTTCATGAGTTCTTCTACCTTGGGGTTGATAGGCCTTTGCTTTTGTCGTACTAGTTTATCTCCATGTACCAATTCAATGGTGTGATGAGCTATACTTGGATTAAATCCTTTTAAGTCCTTGTACTCACAAGTAAATATGTCATGAAAATATTTTCTTAATGCAATAAAAACTTGCCTTTCTAGTTAAGAATAAACCTTACCAATCTTCAAAAGTTTGTCCTTGAAAATCAAAACTCTCTTGTAGTTCTCTTCTTTTTTTGACATGCTCATTATTTGCATCTTCTTTTGAGCATCCTCATTGAAGACACTCTATAAGGTAATCAACCCCCCTGGTTATTTTATTTTTCTTCAACTATATAATTTTCTCTTCATAATGATCATGCAACTTTTTTTGATTTCTTGAAGAGAATCCTGCCTCATTTTGCAATAAGTGTGTAATGTGTTCATCACTTTCAAACACTTTCTATGAAACTTCATTACCTAGAATGTAAGGTATCATATTTATCTTGATATGGTATTGATCCTTCTCTTTTTTAACATTTGAAACTGAGTCAAAATGTCCTCTTATTTCAGCCAATCTATCAGAATGCTTGCTCAAGTCTCTTGGTATGGGCTGGATGTTGAAATCATCAAAATCTTTAAGTAGATCTCATACCCTATCCTTATAAGACTTGATCAAGGGTTTATTTTTTGTATCTTGACTTCTTATTTGATGAATGACCAGCTTACTATCTTGATAGACATTCAAAATCTTGATTCCTCTCTTCTTTACCCATTGGAGACCATGAACTAGGCCTTCATATTCTACCACATTACAAGTGCAGCTAAAGTGAAACCTATAATAATAATAGTAAAGATTCTTTGATGGAGAAACCAACATGACACTAGATCATGTGCCTACTTTTCTCCTTGAACCATCAAATAACATTTCCCACATGCCATCAAGCTCATGATCTTCATTAGTGAGTGAAGGAATTGGGGCATTCTCATCATGCATATAGTAAACTCCCAAGTAGTCTCCTTAATGAAAGTGTAAGGATTAAGGCCATTTATTTTAATAATATTCTTGTCAATATAGAGGTTAGAAATACCTTCAAGAGGAGAAGATGTTTCACCATCCATGACTATTTCTTCCTCTTTGTTGATTAGACAATTTTGATTTGTCATTATCTTCAAGTATGGGTCAATGTGGAACCTTACTAAGGGATGAGTACTTATGGTTACATTAGTTCCATACCTTGTATTGAGAGCTAGAAAGGACCAATCATTAAAAAGGTATCCTCCTATCTTGGTTGTAAAGTCCCTTGACAAGGATATAGCAAAGTGTGTTTGAAGGCCACCACCACAATATCTTACATGATAGGAAAGCTTGGACAACCATGTAAATTTTTTTTTAGACCTTTGACCAATCCTATCATTTTGGTTGGAGTTCCATCTAGATACTAGACACCACTACTTTAGGCATAACAATAGTGCTTGCTTCACTATCCACAATACAATTATGGACCAACTTATCTCCCATAATGAGTGTGAGTTAGAAGGGTGGAGGCTTTTTAGATTTAGTATAAGGATCTAAAAGATGATTTAGAGAATTTATGAGAGCCATACTATGATGCTTTGAATATTGAGGAGCCACATTCATGCTTGGTAACTACCATTGTAAAAACTCCTTTTGACCAGGTATATGTAGAACCTTCCAAAGGGATATGCTTGTCTTAGTTATCTTTAATGAGTCTAAAATATTTAGAGATGGAGAATTCACTTTCTCTTTCATTTTTGATGGTAATGAATGAGTTGTATCCTACTTTTTTACAATCTTGGAAACTGCATTTACATTCCAATTTTGTTGAGGAACATGGATTATAAAAGGTGCATCACTTTGATTGGAACTTTGTGGCCTTAGTGAGGTATCACTTAGAGCTATTCATGGGTCTTGGACTTATCCCAATGCTCTATTCTTTTCCCTTGTATTGGATAAAATTTTCATGCCTTAAGTCAATACAATATCATCTTTTACTTGAAAATTCATCATTCCCACAGTTGGGTGGTTGCCTTCTCCATGACTATCCCTTTGGCTAGGACATGATTCTTATGATATCATGTAAGGATTAACTTCCTCTTATGTAGTCAGAGTATAGCTAGTTCCTCCATCATCATGTGTAAACTAGCCTTGAGGTTGCCCCATTGGTCCACATGATCTTTTTCTTGCACTAGATTTGCATGAACTAGAACAATAGCCTTTACAGGAGGAGTAGAATTTGGATTATATGCATTGGGTTACCTACTATAACCTTGTTGATTTTTTACTCTCCCTTGATAATTTTATTTAGATGGAGCTATATATCCTTGTTGAGAATAGTATTATGCATTAAGAAGATCACTTGCCTAATATTGAGCTTACTTGAGCTGAGCTCTCAATGATCTAATTTTTTCATGCTTTTCCACAACATTATCCACCTTCTTGGGAAAGTCTCATGGCTTCACATTGGTATTGGAAAATTGTGACATGCTTGGAGCATCAACCAAATTATGGGACAACAAAGGCATGAAAACTCTTGGAGGAAGTCTTTCAGTCTAAATTAATCTATTCTCAGCCTCAATTGCTAGCTCATATGTACCCAAAAGAGTGAATCCTCCCATTGACTACAACATAATATCAAAATCAGTACTAATCCCTTTGAGGCATGTTTGGAACATAAATATAGGAGGAGGTCTCATGATTAGTAGTAGCCTATACCATGTTCTAATGAAATCTCCCATGGATTCATTTGTACCTCTTCTCATTACATTCAGTGATGTATTAAGGAATCATGATCATTCTTATTTTCAAATCTTGTCACCAATAGGTCTCTAAAATGATCCCAACTCATAATATAACCCCCTTTGAATGTTTTATACCAATCAAGTGCTTTTCCTTTTAAATACATAGCAAGAAATCTTATGCCTATGTTTTCCCTAGTAACATTATGGAAATTGAAAAGAAAAGATATGTCTCTAATATGTTCAGATGAGGTAATAACACCCTCCCCATTAAAACTAGGAAGATTTTTGGTAGCATTTAGAGGGATGGGGTCATATATAAGAAATTCTATTGGGTTTTGGGTATTAAAATTAGGGAAGGGTTGACATCAATCTATCTCTCCTCTTTCCTCCATTTATCTTCTTTCCCATTAGTCCTCTACTTCTTCCTCTTCTTTAACGCCTTCCTCTCCTTGAACTTATTTAACCTCTTCCTCTTCTTCCCAAAAACCTCCTTGCCAAGGATTTAATAAGATAGGAGTGGTTTAAGGTGTTTTTCTTTAGGAAGAGCTTCAGCTAAAGGGGCTTGTTCAAAAAATATTGAGGACCTTGTGAGGAGAATATAGGATAATGTATAAAACTTGGTCTAGAACCAAGGATTCACACCCTTTTGGAGTCACCAAATGCTAGGTTAGGGGTATTTATACTACTTTAGGCCTACTAAGACTAGAATTCACCTAGATTTAGTAATAATACTTGGTCCCACTGGGCATGCTATAACTATTGTCTCTAAATATTGTACCCTATAAGAGGCATATTTAGGCCTCCTCTAGATTTAGGCAACATTCGGACATTTTTAGGCTTATGGGTGTACGTATAAGTGGAAATGAACCTCTAGGTTGAAAGAGATAGCTTCTTGTATTAGCTTTTTATGTAATAAAATTATTGAACTAGCTTGTATGAATGAAAAGAGTCAAAAGTTTGCATAAATGAAAATCCTAGTCTAAAATGGTGATACACTAAGAATTAGTATCTACATGTATGCCCTATACTTATGCACAATACATTAGAATATAGTCTATACCTCAAGCTATAAAAGATTCTAACATAAGTATTTTAATGTAGAAATAAAATGAATGAAATCACACAAGGTAAGTAACTAGAAAGATAACTTGTATAGTCTAGAAAAGGGTTACACATATGAAAAATTTCATATAGCTAGAATGCACTCTACATGACCTATTGGATCAACTCTTTGCTCAAAAGCATGAAGGATAGAAAATATAAGAATAAAAATCACTTGCCATCACTCTGTGTCTCTTTCATGCCCAATAAAATGTCCAAAACTTAGAAATAAAATTGACTCATTCTTCTTTACTCAAAGGTAAAAAAATGGTAAAACATTCTAGCAGGGCTTCACATATTATCTGTGGATGATAAAATAAGATCCAATGGTCCTATTTATAGCAAAAGAGGGAGAGAAGAGAGAGATCTTGGCCACCAAAATAGAAACCCCCAAAATGGTTTGTCATTACCATCTTGGTGAAACTAATTCTAGCTACTCTCTCATTTAGTTGGAGTTCATCCTTCTCTTTGATTCACCCTCTTGAAATGACTAGGATCACTACAAAACTAATGGTGAGATGACCCTCCATAATAAATGGCTTAGATCTCTATTATGAATGTTAGATTCTTCCTAAAGCTTCTAAATTTTACATTATATACCCATTTGAGTTTTCTAAATGGCTTTACTTATAAAACTTATAAGTCAAGCATGTTGGTAACCCTAATTTGCACTATCAAGGTTACTTGGTCTTTCAAGGTTTTTGATTGCTTCTATTTATAAAAGTTTATAAGCAAATCTCTTTTGAAAACCTAATTTTGCTTTTCTTAATGCCCTTTCAAGTTTTTTGTGTCCTTATAGTCCTTACTTGCTCCTTCAAGTTCTTTAAGGCTCCTTACTTATAAAATTTATAAGTTAAGCCTTTGACAAATCTTGATTTACACTATAGAGTCATTTGGGTTTTCCCAGTGACTTCACTTATTAATTGAAGACTTTCGGCATGAACTTGACATATTGTGGTAGATCACCAAGTTACACCCCAATGGCTAGTTCCTTACATTTAATTTGATGTCCTATAGCACATCAACAATGTGAACCTAATGGCTAGTTGGCCACCCAATTTGACATCTTATTCCATGTCATGTCTTTAAACCCCAATGCCTAATTGGATAATCAAAAATTTTGTTCTAAGTCACATCATGGGAATCCATTTGGGTTGGGCTTATTTTTTTGAGAAATTTTTCTAAAATAATTCCTTCAGATAATCTGTTTAAAGGAATTCCTTCAGAAATTTTGGCTTCTAGGCAATGACTAGTTTCTTTTAGGAACTTTTATTTAAGGAAACTTGGGAAATTATCCTTTAGAAAAGTTCTAAAGGACACTTGGATAAATACACAAGGTCCCTTCAAAAATTTCTAAAGGGCATTTCCAAAAGAAATGTCCTCTTCAAACTTTTTCAAAGGACAGGCTATGGACAAAGGGCCATTTAGGAAAAATATCAAAGGGTAACCTTCGAGAAAATGGTCAAAAATGACCCTCGATAAAAATATTGAAGGGCACTTGGAAAAAATGTCCCTTTAGATAAAATCTTAAGGGGCATTCAAGAAAGACCAGGGCAACAATGCCCTTAAAAAAAATTTGAAGGCACACGTGGGCAAAAAGTGTGCTTCAAATTTTCTTCAAAGGGTCACTTGGATGAAAAGTGCCCTTCGAGATAATTCTCAAAGGGTCACTTAGAGGAATAAATGAGGAAATTTTCCCTTAAATTTTTTTCTAAAGGGTTGCTTAGAATAAAAGTGCCCTTTAAAAAAAATCTGAAGGGTCACAAGGGCAAAAACAAGGTAAGGAAAAGTGCCTTCAGAAAATTCTAAAGGGCACATTGAAGGGAAGTGGTCCTTTAAAACTTTTTTGAAGGGAACTTTAGGGAAAAATAAAATTAGAAAGGCTAAGACAATATACTAAAGGAAAAAAACAAAGGGGAAATTCAAAGAACAAGGGGGAGAGCTCAAACTAGGAGAGGCCAAAGGGAAAAGACAAACAACAAAGCAAGTGACCAAACACAGAAAATGAGAAAGGGAGAAATGAAAAGATCCAAAGGGAAAACACAAATTAGTCATGCAAAAAATGGTCAATATTACCTATTCCATTTACTCATCTATAGGGCCTTTCTATTTCACAAGCATACTTTTGCTCTATTGTGGAATTTGGACTAAAGCTTTACTATAACTAGTTGATGCTTATTTGAACTATTGGTTTTGAGGTGTATTGATAAGAGTTATAATCAAACTATTCAGACTTTAATGTGGGAATTTTGGTAGAAACTTAGCTCTTACATTGATGATTATAATAATAATTTCATCTTTATTATATTAAAATTGATGATCAAACAAGTACCGATCATATATTATCTACATTGGTGTAATAATATAGGTATTTTGTTTTTGGCTTTGTTAAATAATTAACATTGTTTGAGAAAGGTATTGTGTCATTTTCTCTTGTCGTTAGCCCAGATAAGAATGTCTAATCATTAGATATTTCTCTAATATGTCTAACATTTTTTTAACATATGGAATATTATAAGATGTATAGGGATCCATCATATAAGCTACATCATCATCATACGAATCTTGAATAAAAGGTTCATTGGTCACAAAGTTTTCATAGTCTAGATTATACATTGTCTTGCTATGTGTGTAATGAGGCATGTTCAGATCTATGGCTAGGTCTCATGAAAAACAAAGTTTTCAAAGGGAATAAAACAAGCGAGGTCTAAAAATAAATAACCTTTGGCTCTGTAAAAGAGGCCCAAAGGGTAGGAAAAAACTAAACTAGGAAAAGGTAAAGACAAAAAAAACTTGAAACCAATCTAACAAATGATATTGATTTTCCCAAAGTTAGTTATAATCAATGGTAAAGGTAACACAAAATTTCAAAACTTGTATATTGATAAAGTAATGATTTTCCCAAATGTGTTTTATAATCAGTGACAAAAGTGTCTAGACAAGGTAGAATAATTTGTGAACTATGATCAAAGGATAACAATGATTTGCCCAGAGGTAGTTATAATTATTTAATGTGAAAACAAGGCTAGAATTAGAAATAAATAACTTAAACAAGAACTTGAAATTAAACTAATCTAAGGTAATTGGCTTGGATAAACTCAATAAAATAAATCAAAAATAATCTAATGGTAATGTAATTGGCTTGGATGAGACTTAGTAGTTATCTCTCTAACACTCGATATTTAACTCACAAGAGACTATTTGAACAATGAAACTAGGAAATTTTCAAACTCAAAAAATACACTTCAAATAAGGCACATGACAACAACTCCGCTCAAAGGACACTAAAAAGGGAACAAATCAAACAAAAAATTACTAGGTCTAGGCAAGGGAGTATTTAGATGAAATAGGAAATCAACCCAAGTAACACAATCCAAACATAGAAGGTAGACTACCAAATCCTAAATTATATGAAGCTTTGGCATAAACCTAATTATTTTAGGATTTTCACCTTGGAACATTGAGTTTCAAACTTAACAAAAAAATAATTGAAAGTTCTAGGGAGAAAGGGTTAGACCAAAATGGATAACATAACCACATGTTTTAAATAAGAGGTATAACGGTGGTTTTGGAACTTGGTTTCAAAAGTGATAAGTGATTTGGAATGATTTAGGTAGCATTAAAATGCTCTTTAAAAAAAATGGTTTGAAACATTTAGGATTTTCACTTTTAAACATTGAGTTTCAAATTTAATACAAAAAGACTCAAAAGTTCTAAGGCAAAAAGGTTAGACCAAAATGGATAGCATAACCACATGTTTTAAATAAGAGGTATAATAGTGGTTTTGAAACTTGGTTTCAAAAGTGATGAGTGAT
This sequence comes from Torreya grandis, assembly GCA_037957365.1. Taxonomy (NCBI): domain Eukaryota; kingdom Viridiplantae; phylum Streptophyta; class Pinopsida; order Cupressales; family Taxaceae; genus Torreya; species Torreya grandis. The sequence goes on along the minus strand of JARHVA010006977.1, from coordinate 594,914 downwards.
TTGGAATGATTTAGGTAGTATTACAATGATGTTCTGGACTAAAAATCCAAGTCAAATGTTTAATATGAAATGGGTAGTGTAACAATTCCCCATTTAAAAAAGTGGCACACAAACAATTTTGGAATAAAACTCTATGGCAAAAGTGTGACCAACAAAATGGGCAAAGTAACACCTCTTAGGCTAAAGTGGTGTGAAAAAAAATGATGGTTTTGGAATCATTTCAATTTGATAATACAAAATACTAATTTTAGTCTCAAACACACATGTAAATCAAATAAAATATAAATATCACTAATGGCTCATCCTATCCTTAAAATTGACATGGGTGTGCATAGATTCTACTAAATACACCAATGCTTGTGAGGAATTAATTAATAATGAAAAAATTAAAGATCAAGTGTAGGTATATGTAGACATCTAAAATTGGCCACTAATGTCTTTTACCCAACTTTATAGCAATTCCTATGAACCTCTTAAAATCTAGCCTTATAATCTCTAACAATCTCAAATTTGGCTTTAGAACATGTTCAATTGGCCTAAAAATAAATTAAATAAGTCAAATGCACACATTAAATTAAATAAAAATATCAAACATTGTAAAATCCTAAAAGAGATTAATTAAGATTCAAATCCCAATCAAATCCTAACTAAATTCATTCATGAATAATTAAAGAAATTATCAAAAACCAAAATTAAAAAATCAATGAATATCCTAGGTTTTCATCATTGGCTTTTGTGAGTTGTCATTTTTGGAAAATATCCCACCCATGCTTATTCCATGTTAATCATGACCATTTGACACATTTTAACTCTACTTGGGTTAACTAATCCAACCAAGGTTAGGATTTAACTCATTCCAAGTCATTTCAAAGCCTATAAAAGCAAGCCTAGAGCTCTTCATTTGGAGAGCTTAGACATAGTAATGTTATAATGTAGGATTTAGGGCATAAAGCAAAGCTATACTATTATAATGAAAAAAATTATATAAGCCAAGATAGTTTCAAGAAACATAAATGCAAAGCTAGGATAACCATGGCATCAAGAGAAGATAAAGATAGCCAAACCACATTGATGAATACCTTTTGAGCACAATCTGAGTAAGCTAATGAATAAATCTCTTGGAATATTCAAGGAAGTAAGGAAGTTGTCATTTCTTTGCATTTTAGATGTCTTTTCAATTGGTTTATTTACTAATATCCCCTCATGATCTAGACCTAGAGATGTTATATTGTTAGTGTGTTGATTTCATTGTTTTTGGAATTAAGAGTATACTAACCTCCTCTCTTAAGTGAAATTACTTGATCATAAATGACATGTCTAGTGGGACCCAATACATCCCACATAGCAAGGAGATCAATATTTAGGTCTTAAATAGAGAAATGGATGCTTGAATATCACTAAAATTGCATTTTAACCTTGTTTTAGCTATATTTTGATTTTTTATCTCTCATATCTACACAGAGATTGGCAATGGTTAAGTAAAACCAACAACAGTTTAGCCTAAACCACCCACGATTCTTCCCAACTACCACCAATTTTATTTAACCATTAATGGTTGGAATATAAGGTATAAACATCATTAAATATTTCATTTTGATTCCTTTTTTAATTCGATCCTTTATTTCTTCATTTCAAAGGCTTTTAAATCACTAGAATTAAGTTTACCTTACAAGGTTTCTTGATCTTTGAACTATCTAGGACTAACCTAACATGTTTACCTTTTGTGGCTTTGCCTTTGGGTCCATAGGTAATCAATAATGATCTTAATTAACTAGTTTCCATTCTACTTGACCGGCGGTGGTTACCTACTAACTAACCATCACGATTGCCTTAAAATCATTAGCAATCATCTATGATCTTTCACAATCACTGTGTGAAATAATGTAAAAATTTGAGAGCTAAAATTTAAACATCATTGGCTCAATCAAGAAAGTGATTCAAATCATGTCATTATTATCTAACATTTTTAGGTTGAAGGATTGATTTAAAGACCAATTTGATTGTTTTAACTAATCAAACACTTCCTTTTAGGATTTAAAAATAACTTAGTCAAATCAAACATTTCAATTTTTGGGGTCCTAAAATGAACATGCCAAATATCACACATTTGGATATTAGTTCTCAAAATTAATATAGGATTAGTTAATTATTATAAACATTTTGTTTTTTAGTGCTTAAAATGAATCATAAGTCTTGAACATTTCCATTTGGTGCTTTAAAACAAACTTTAGACAAATATTGAACACTTGGACTTTGGGCCAAAAATGAACCTAGATGTTTTTTGTTCCATTTATTTTTGTGCAATTATTTCCATTTTCACACTTAAGCCAAGGGGCCTAATAACGAACCATGTCACATTTAAACTGGTGCTTAAAATCAAACCTCACTAATAATTATTTGTAACTTATTTGTTGATTGTTTATTTAAAAAAAGGATAGAGTATGTATGCTCTCTCCCATCCCTTATAGGGAACTCATGAGATCAAAAATGCTTTTCTATTACATTTTAGTGCTATTCTAAAGTGTATAAATAAAGTTTCCTAAGATCTCCCTACACTTTCATAATATTGGGTGATCTAAAATCAACCCTAGAGTGTTTCTACTCATCTTTTATTTTCATGCATTTTGGGTTGTGAAGGGGGTTCCATTGCCTCTCATGAGTTCCTTAGGGAATCATTGATCTAAGGCTTGATATCCTAGTATTATTTAAACCCCTCTCCATAAGGGGGTATAAAAATTGGGATCAACCCACTAGGATGATGGTTTGAGTGGTTGAACCATTTTCATTAGTGGCAAGGTAAGCTCTGGACATATCTTTAATCTAAACATGACACTACACTAAGTAATTGATGGATGTAGTGGTTGTGAAGAGGAAAAGACCCTTTCACAATAATATAATTGATGTAGACTCAATTTATGTGTTTCTTCTCTTTTGTGCATAAGTGAAAGTGTGTACACATGGGATAATCTAGATGGTCAAAAACTTGTAGGTTTTAGTCAATCCCACTTTGCCACACCTTGATAAGATATAGAATGATATACTTAGTTGTATATTTTCAATTTATTCTTGTATTGTTTGGTGTGTTATAACTAAAACCTTTTGTATATACCACATCATGAATGAGTCTTATGTCCAACATTATTCCATTATTTAAGGAGGCATTATGTTGTTCATTTGAAACCTTGATTAAACTTATAAAGTATTTGTATCAAAATGTTAAGTGTGGTAATTGATTAAGATGGGTAATGTTATGTTTCCCAAATCATCTCAAGTCTTGTGCCTTTAAATTATTTGAAACATACATATTGTCACATATTTTAGGAATGTTAACATTGTTACACTGCCCAAACTATTTCAAAGGACTTGTCTTATCTTATGTCTCAATTATCATTATTTAAACCGATAATTTATGCCTTTTTGGATATTTTTTTAGTACAGTCATGCTATTCAAATTTGCCTAGATTATTGGTCATCATAACCCTAGTTTAACTTAGTTGAGCTTTTGATTAACATTTACAAGTTTGAATTTAAACATTGATTGATTTTTATTTAGGCCTCAACATATAGGGGTTGATACATAGATATTTCTCTTTTGGGTTTCATAACTTAGGTCAATCCATTATTTAAATTTGGAAACTTTATTATTTATGATTTTATTTTATAGAATCAATCCTCTTCAAAGGGACTTTTGTTTAGTGTTTAATACTAATTAGATCATGTTTTATGTGTATAATCAAGTTCCTAGTCTTTGCCAACTTATTCCAAGTTTATTATATTAATCATCATCATCCTTTATTTCAAGCCTATATTTCAGCACTACATTTGGCCAAAAGTCCTAGCATGGGTTGTTTGATCTTACATTTCGAATATATGTTTTGATAAAAGACCTAGCAACATTTCCCTTTCCTAGGTTGGACCTATTTGGAACATGTTTGGACATTAGAGTTTGGCATCTTGTTTTTAAGTCATTTTACTTGACCTTGCTTGTGTAAAATATTTAATGTTAGACATTTGATGTTATACTATTTGCACCAAGTCTTTGCATAGACTTTTTAGAGATTTAGCTCCACCCTTGATCAAGTTAGAAAGAGTTTTGAACCCTTTATCTTTTCAAACATAAATTTTCAAAGTTTGTATAACTCTAATCCATCTTATTGAAATTTTTTTTAATAGATTTTATCATGGCTCACTACACACATGGTGGAATTATGTACAATCTAGGATAAATAAATGTTAGCATGCAAGAGGAATATGTTTAAGAATTTGTATGGTGGATAGGAGATAGACTCCTATCCACCATACACCTCAAATAGGGAAACAAAGTCAAGATCCTTTGGCCAATCATTTGGTTAGAATGCTTCTATACATAGAGAAAGATTAAGCACATTTGGATCAATATTTGACTAGTCTAACTATGGTTGTAGAAAACATCTAAAAACAACCTTATTATGGTATAATGCCATCAAACTATGAGGTAGGTTATGATAATTTTTAAAATCTATCAAGAGGGCCTTATAACATGTCTTATTACAACAACAATTAGGCCTCTTCTAGTGATCCTAATGACATAATACTAATACCATATCAAGATCCGCGTATTATTATCACATAAAGAGGTCTCATAGATGGTATACCAGACATATTGAGACCTAACATATAACTTTAATTAGATGAACATGATAAACAAGTCTATTATTTATTTCTCTTTCAATAAGACTTTTAATGGAGTTGATTGATCAAGAAAATCAGGGTTTAGACCTGTTGGCCATTTTTGGCCTACATACAGAGCTTTTCAAGGACTAAGTAATGTTCTTGATTAAATAGAAATATATAATCATAAATGGAGGATATGGATAATTTTTCATAGTTAATTTTATAGTATAGGTCATAGACAATTTTTTTATGCTTCAAAATTTCATTTGAGCTTCCAAACATCAAGTAAAAGCACACAAAAATAAGTCTAGTAGACAGATTGTCATTAGGACATCATGCAAGGGAAAGTAAAATAGACAACTTGTGCCTTTAGTATCTTTACTCAGAAGTGTTTTGGGATCAATAGATCAAAAGGGTTTGTTCCTTTTGATCTCAAGAAAATATCTTGAAAATCTAGTGCCTCTATGAATTTTGTGCTTTAATTTATAGCCATTCAAAGTTGGATCTACAAAATAAGACATTCACGCTAACATCAAAATGAAGCTTGATAAAAAATCTATCTGTGATTAAAGTTTATGTTTTTTTCAAAATGTCAAAGACATCCATACAAATGCCAAACACTTTTCATGCGAACATAAATTTTAATCAAGGTAAGTAGTTTTTTAGGTTAAAAAGTTCCTTAAAAAGTTTGAACTTGGTTGAGATCCAATAGTCCATACGAGCCCTCATAATGACACATATTGATCAGATAGAGTAAAGTAGATTTGACTAAGTCAAAAGTATGATAGGTTAAAGCTATAAAATATCTATAAGTTGGACATAATCTAATTATGTGAAATGATCAAGTCTTGATTAGATGGAGAGAAATTGTTGACAAAAGGATGGGTCCCAAGTAGATTAAGGGATCATGCTCAATCACACCAATGATCCAATAGAGCATAGGAACTGATAAAAAAGTGGGATGAAGGATATCAATGGTGCATATGAACTCATACATCTTGATCAGATGGTGCACATGAGTCAAACTAGTCAATGAGTCCAAGCAGTAATGAGTCAAGGACAAGTGGTACAAGTGCATTCAGTTGGTAGAAGATAAATGTCTCAAAGGCATCTCTGCATAAATAGATCAATAGAGTGAGGTAGATTTAATAAGTTAGAGGATTTGTGAAACTAATAATCATATAGATAATTGAGCATGATGTAGACAACTTGAGCTAGTAATCAACCTTCAATAAGCAAAAGCAAGATCATGACATTTTTGAAGAAAGTAAAAAAGGTTATTTAGGACCCAAACAAAGCAAATATCAAGGAGACAAGCTTAAAGGTGGATGAGGGTTGAATCAGGGCAATAGTTCAAAAAAAAAGTATCATTAGCAAAGATATATTTATGTGAAATAAATCCTTTGGGTCTAATATAGAAGTCGAAGATAGACCAGTAACTATGTGAAAACCAGTGGTCTAAGATTGATTTTTCACATATAGTGGACCTATGTATTACCTCATCATGGTTCACATTTTCAAGTTTAGAGGGATACTTAATGTAGATGTGGAAATTTTTAGCCATTTCTAAGACATGAACCTCATTATCAAGTTGGGTTAAATAACGACGTGATTCCAAGAAAAGATCTGGTAGTTGGATAAGGGCAATGGACACTTAATTCTTTTATATTGTTGGTTCTTTATTGATAAGATCTGAGTCAACATCCTTGAGAGTGTTAATCCATAAAAATTAATCGGGACTTTTCTAATACATGGATCTCTCTCTCTTTCTCTTTGTTATAAATGTAGGCTTCTAAGCCTTGATATTAATCAATCTATCCGTCTTTCTTTTATGACCATACTCTACCAAAATTTGTATTGTGACACCTTTTTAATGCAATAAAGACTGAGTTCCATCATTTTATAATCTAGATTGAGGTGTGTTCTATAAATTCATGCATTATAGTTAAGTTAATGTATGCCATTTTCTTATGTCTCTAGTTTTCTCACCTTCAAGAAGTGATTAATAGTCTCACATGTCATTATAAGAATAATCTACAATTTATTGTCTAGCTTCAAAGTGGATATTTTCCATTTCTTATTAATATGATAACCAACTAATGCCTTGATCAAAAAAATTTATGTGAGATTAAAGTTATCTAGTCTAAAATTGTCTTATAGTGTGTTTTGTGTGAGTTGGAGTGATCTAATCATTGGTACATCACCACTTTTTACATCCTTTTATAATTTTTGTCAAATTTCTCTTCTTTTCCAAGCAAGTGCTAGTTTAGGTTTAGTGTAGGTGATAGATCCAAAAGGAAGCCAACCTTATTTAGAGTTTTTTCCCACTTTTAAGATATTTATAGCCTAGGATTAGTTGCATGTTGGTTTATATTTAGGTAGAGGACCTAAACAATCCCCTTGCTCAACTAGGGTGCAATCTAAAACCCTAATAGTTTTGGCACACTTGATGGGACACTGAGTTTATTTGGCATAATTTAAGTTTGAAGATTGAAATTAAATATTCATAGAAGTAGTAAAGATATACCATCATCAAAAGCTAAAGATTTTTCAAGTTTTAGAGCTCATAACATCTTTTAGACAAAGCTTTCATGTCAAAGCTTACAACAAGAGCATCAAGAAATGGTACATCTCTTCAACATATTGAGTTGCCTCCTTTGCCTCCTACTTCTTATAAAATATCAATATTCAATGGCATAGTTACTTATCCTCCAAATAAATATGTATTTTTTGGTAAATCTATTATTTTAATCCAATCTATTGTCCCCAAAATCCAAATCCCCATTTCCAAAATGGTTATCAAGAATCAAGCATTTGTCCTATTTAATAGGTGAAATCTCATAAATTTGGCCTAGTATGATGGAATTCCTATGTATACTCTAAAAAGTATCCCTTTTTCTCTAGAGAATGGGATAAAACTACTGCTATTGAGCATATCCAAGATGTTTCTAATCTATGTTATGTTTATAATGTTACTCAAGATAATGTGGCTATAAAATTACTTATTGGCTCTTTCAAGGGAAAAACATTAGAATGGTATAGGAATCTTCCTTTGACCTCCTTTTATACTTGGGATGAGTTAAGTGCAGCTTTATTTAATCAATTTAAAGAAATTTTTGATCATTTATCTTTGGTTAAATAGTTAACTACCACATAAAGGTATCCCCATGAATTCATGTTAAACTTTAACCTTGATTCTAAAAACCATGGATTAGAATCCCTACATTAGTTAGACCATCCACAGAGATGCATTTTTATACTTCCTTAAGGCCCTTAATTTTGATATAAGTGTCATGATACTATCCATGGGTGGTAATAAATTGTCAAATGTATATGAGATGGCTATCAGAGTAGAGAAAAACTTGATTCATGTTGGTGAACTTTATCTAAGGCCTCTAATGCCCTTTTTTTTGGAATTGCAACCTCTTCCCCCTCAAGTTCCCCAAATTCCATCTATATCCCCTATTTCATCTCTAAAATTCCAAGTTATATCCCCTCCTAATCAGTCTAGTGAGATTGGTGATTTGAAAAGCATGTTACATGCTTTTGGAATGAAATTGTTTCACTCAAGAGATAATAGTACCAAAGTAGACCTTATTAGCAACAAAAATAGAGAACCTATTATTATTTTAATAACCAAATACCACCTTGTCAAGGCTTCAAATAAAATAAGCAACCTTATCAAAATCAAGGATCTACAACCCAAACTAAGACATATGCAACCCTTGATCTTAAAGTGCCTTCTAGATCAAAAGATATTGTTCCATAAAATAACTTAATACAAGATTTAGGTTGGTAGTTTTCCAATTCAAATGACATTTAGAATCAACATTTGGTATCACAAGAGATTACCATTCCAAAGATAACACAAGAATATTTCCTTATTCAAATTGGTCAATATCAAGACATGAATATGTAAATCTAGGGATAAGCTCAAAAAGTTCCATGGAAACCTAATTCTATCAATTTTAATGGGAATTTGGATTATCACATTTCATTCAACCAAATTGATGCAACTAGAAATATAAAGGGTCAAGTGATAACTCTAACTAGAAATAAAAGAAGAGTAGTTGAATAAGCTCAGGATGTGAAAAATACTTTTAGTGTTCCTAATTTTGTGTCAAGGAATGTCAAAGATCAAGTTTTTCCTATAGAACAAAAGATTCATAACATAGAGATAGTGAAAGTTCCCCAAATGCCCCTAACTAAAGAACAACCAATGGTTTAGAAGTTGTAACTATAGGTTAGTGGAACATCTTTTAAAATTATTGATAAAATGAAGAAATAAAATGTTAGTGTTATCATGTGGGATTCCCTTGCCATCCTAGGGAAAAAGGACATGCTAATTAAAAAACTTTCAGATCTCAAGATATCTAAAGAACCAGTTGATAAAAAAAAGAAGCTATCTTGGTCAATTCAAATCAACAAATCAATCAACTTGATCAATAGATACATAATATGACAAAGATGGAAAAATACAATGTCAAGTCAATCAATACCCATCCATTTTATCTCTATTTGATAGTAGTTGACTGTCTAATCCATAATTGTATGGTAGATAGTGGAGCTAGTAGCACTATCATGCCCATACAAATTGTAGACAAGCTTGGTCTTGTCTATGAGCCAAATACCAAAAGATTATTGAAATTAGATGGATCATCAAAAAAAATATCAGGCATGATAATATACCTAAAGATATAATTACATTCTTGTCCCAGTGATTTTATTCAACAAGATGTAGTTGTAGTAGACCTACCTCCCTATTTTGCTATGTGTCTATCAAGATATTTTACATCAAAAATTAGAGGATATTTTTTAGTTGATTAGACCTATCTAATATTTAGAACTAGGTATGGAAATAATGTTAAAATACTTTCTAAACCTATTTCAATATTTCATTAGTATCTATACATGCCAAACGTGGTGAACACTAATTGTGTTATTTCAGACAAAGTGTTATAAAATAGTGAGGTTGAACCTGAATCACCTCTTGATGGAGTCCCAAATATTTTCGTTAATGAATGGGCCTTTGATTCAAATAATAATGATCCTTACAATTTCATTTAATAAAAATTACTTGGTGTTTATTGTCTTCATGAAAATGATGCACTAATTCTAACATTGATGAAAGATGAGTAGCCTAATGATGAACTATGGTAGCTATATTTTGATGGATCTAGGAACAAACATGACACTAGAGCTGGAATGATGTTAATTTATCTAGATAATCAAATTTATTTCTCTTATATCAATTTTAATTTTATTTCTTCTAATAATGTCATTGAATATGAATCATTAGTGCATGGTTTGCAATGGGCAAGGAAGATGAAGGTTAATTCCTTACAAGTCTTTAGAGATAGTGAACTAGTAGTTCACCAAGTAAGAGGACATAATATATGAAATAAACCACTATTTATGTCTTATAATAATAGAGTATGGGACATAGTTGAAGACTTTAAATCCTTCAATACTTATGCCATACCAAGAAATTAGAATAAGTATGTAGATAGACTAGTTATTTTTTTATCACAATTTAGTATCCCAAATAATATAAAGAGAGATAGAGTCCAATCAAACATCAAGGAAGTTGTGAGACCTATCAAATACAACCATAACAATTTGAAGGTATTTGAATATGACAACTAAATTGTCATATTATTATAAGAGGAAGCTGAATTCTCCTTAAGGAACTAAGATAATCATTTATAGTAGTATGATGAGCAGATTATGAAATTAAAGACAAATAAGCTACCTAAAGGACTGGTGACCCTAGAAAATATATTTAGAAGAGATGATGAATCAATAAAATAAAAAAATTATTATTAAACCAAGGAAGAACACTACATGAATGTAGAGATTGCAACTCATAAAAACATAAATCTAGCTAATTTTTGTACATCTTCAAAGAAAGAAGTTTTTATTAAGTTATGTTCAAAAAATTTAGATGTCTTTACATGGCAGTATAGTGACCTTAAAGGTTTTTATCCAAGTCTATCTCAAAATACCATTGAGTTATAATATGAGACTAGGCCAGTCAGACAAAGGTAAAGGTGAATCAATCCAAATCTTGAACATTTAATGAGAGATAAAATTCATAAGCACATTGAATCAACCATAATATTTCCAATCAAGCAGTCAACTTGGATTTCAAACCTTATCCAAATATGGAAAAATAATGGTAAAATAAGGCCATGCATCAAATTCCATAACTTGAACAAGGGCTCTTTCAAATATTATTATCCATTTCTATCAATGTAACATATTTTATAGCTAGTTATAGGTTTATAAAGGTTCTATTTATTAGATGGTTATAGTGGATATAACCAAATTTTGGTCAAAGAAGAATACTAGTACAAAACAACCTTCACCACAAATTGGGGGACATTTACATACAAAAATTTTCCTTTTGGTTTATCTAATGCTGGAGCCACTTTTCAAAAGGCTATGAACATGGTATTTCAGGGTCTCCTCAAAAAGTTTATTCTTGTTTATCTACATGTCATAATAGTATTCACTAACATCACAAATGAGCATATGATTCATCTCAAACAAGTTTTTGAGAGGTGTAGATATTTTGGAGTATATTTTAACCGAAAAAAGTGTGTTTTCTCTATTCATAAAGGTAGGCTTCTTAGACATGCCATTTCAAAGAAAGGTACAAGCATAAACCCTGATAGGATATAATTAACTCTTTTACTATCATTGCCTAAGCATTATAAATCCTTTTAAATTTCTTTAGGCAAGATTAAATTTATAAGGAGATACATTTTAAATTTTTCTACTTTAGCTGGGCCACTTACAACCATGTTAAAGAAAGGTTAGAGTTTCAATTAGTCTAAAGGATTGAAAAGTTTTGAAGAAATAAATAAAGCTATAGCCAATGCTCCTACACTCTTAAACCCTAATTTTACAAAATATTTATTCTTATATAGCTATGCTAACCTTGACACAATATTAGGTATTTTCATGCATCAGAATAAAGAGACTTTAGAGTAACCAATAGCCTTTTCCATTCATGGCTTAGAATAATATGAAACAAGGTATTATTTTGTTGAGAAGAACATTCTTTTAGTTATAATTTATCTTATAATATTTAGGTACTTTTTTTCCAATAATAACATACGTTTCACATCCAAGTGTCAAAGACTTTATCATAAACAAAGATGAGTGATAAAATATTTGGTTTGATAACTAAGGTCATGGAATATGAGATTAAGATCAATGTCATAAAGCTAGGTATAGGTAAAGTACTCTATTAATATCTAGCCTAAGACTTGTAAGATTCTAGTGAATAGGTTATGGTGTCAAATGATCAAGATCCTAAAAGTGATTAGGCCTCAAATTGTAGGTGGTTCCAATATATGGTAAGATATCTACAAGATGATATATATCCTTCTCATCTCACTCCTTCAAAGAGGAGATATTTTACATTATAGTTAATTCATTTTCTCCTTATTGATAATGTATTATTTACAAAGGATATCAATGGTATATTGTTAATATGTATAGAACTAGGTCAAACACACAATTTAATTAAGTAGTTACATGATGGACATGGTTGAGGACATTACTTAGTTGGGATTATAGCTCATAAGATCATGAGAGGTGGGTATTACTAGCCAAGTTTATTTGGTGATTTCTATGCATGGGTCAATAAATGTAGATAGTGGGCCATATTTTTTAGAAAAGTGAGACTTTTAGCCATACCTCTCCATAAAATTTTATTTAATAAACCCTTTGTATAATAGGGATTGTAATTTATTTATATTATCAAACCCCCATCAAGCTTAGGACACAAGTGGATCTTGACTACTATAAATTATTTATTAGATGGATAGAGTCAATAAAATTAAAAGAGGCCAATGAAACTAGTGGTTTAGACTTATATGAAGGTTTAATTAATAGATTTAGGTTCCATTCAGCTATAATTTATGATAATTTTATGGCTTTTGTAGGATATAAGATTAGTTAGTGGGTAGTTCAACATAATATTTTTCTTAATACCTCATCAAACTATTATCCACAAAGTAAAGGCCTTGATGAGTCTACCAACAAGAAGTTATTAAATATCATCAGGAGGAGTATATAATACAATCAAATATCATGTCATCTCAAATTGAAGTTATCTCTATGGGATGATATGATCACCTATAAAAGATCAATTGCCAATTCTCCATACAAACTAGTATACAGCAAGGAAGCAAGAATGCCTATTTCTCTTAAATTCCTTGCTTTGGAATTAATGAATTAGATTGATATTATGATAATTGAGCCAATGAAAATAATATATGCTGAGTTCATGGAGATAGAGGATACAGGGCATCAAGCCATGTTGGCTATGGAGGCCCATCAATCAATGACAAAGAGATCTTTTGACAAAAGAACTTATGAAAGAAGTTTTTAAGGAGATTTAGTCCTCAAGTGGGATAGGATAGATCCAAGCCAAGAAATCACACAAAATTTGATCTATCTATAATGAACCATATACATTTTCTATTTACAAATCCCACAATGATTTCCATATCACAAGGATGAATGGTGAAGAACTTTCTATCCCTGTCGATGGGATACATCTCAAACACTATTATTAAGTAAATCTAAGCCCCTATATATATATATATATATATATATATATATTATTGTTTTTATCCAATTGTTTTTTAACACATTAGTTAGTTTCCTTTCTATTTTATTCTAAATAAGTGTTTCTTTCTTGCATAATTGTTTAGTAGTTTAGTTGCCCTTATTTCTAGGATAGTTTCCCTTTCAGTTTGTTTTATTTCCTTGTTATTGGTATTTTTATATATTTTCAAGTCAATATTTTGTATTAAAGTCATGTAATATTCCATGTATTATCTATTATGTTATAATATTTATGTATATGGTCTGAGTTCCAACATAATAGGCATGCTGCCTAGCTAAGTCACCAAAGTTGTTGGCTAGTTTTGGCCTACATACAAAAATTTTCAAGGATCAAGTAATGTTCTTGATTGAATATAATGATGTAATGATATATGGAGGATATAGATAACTTTAAAAAGGTAATTTTTTAATATAGGTCATAAACAAGTTTTCTTATGCTTTAAAAGTTCATTTTACCTTTCAATGATCAAGCAGAAGCTCAAAGGAACAAATCTAATAGATAGACCATCATCAGGACATTGTGCAAGGGCAAGTGGAATAAAAATCTTGTGCCTTATGTATATTTACTTATAATATTCCCAATACCAATAGGTCTAAAGGGTTTATTCCTTTCAACCTCAAGAAAATCTCTTGAAAGTTTGGTGCCTCCATGACTTTTGTACTTCAATTTATATCCCTTCAAAGTTAGATCTACAATATAAGATGTTCATTATAATGTTAAAATGAAGCTTAGGAAAAAATATATCTATGCTTAAAGTTTACATTTTTTGGGATATCAAATACATATGTGTGAACATTAATTTTAATCAAGGAAAGTAGATATTTGGGTTCAAAAGGTACTTAAAATATTTAAACTTGGTCTAGATCTAATGGTCTATCAGATCCCTCATACTAATACATATTGATCAAATGGAAAAAAGTAAAGTCAACTAAGTCAAAAGGTCCCTAGGTTAAAGCCATTAAAGATGTACAAGTTGGACATGATCCAATAGTGTGAAATGATCAAATATTGATCGAATAGAGTAAAAACACTAATAAGAGGATGGGTCATAGGTATATCAAGGGATCACACTCAATCATAACAATGATTTTATGGAGCATAAAAACTCATAATAAAGTTGGACCAGGAAGATCGATGGTGCACATGAACACATACATCTTGATTATATGTTACATGTTAGTCAAATTTGTTAATGAATTCAAGGATAAAATGAGTTAATAATAAGTGGCACAAGTGCATCTAGTTTGTAGAAGATTAATATATCAAGGGAATCCATGAATAGATATATTAATGAAGAGAGGCAAAGTCAATAAGTTAGAGGAATTGTAGAACCAATAAGTATAGAGATATTTAAGCTTTATGTAGACAGCTTGAGTTGGTAGTCAATAGCCAATAAACAAAAGCAAACTTGAGAAATTTTTTATGAAAGTTGAAAAGGTTATTGGGGAACCAAATAAATCAAATATCAAGGAGCCAAGATTAGAGGTAGACTAGGGTTTAAATAAGGCCATAGTTTAGAAACCAAACATTATCAACAAAGCTCCATATAGGTGAAATAGATCATTTAGGTCTAATACAAAAGTAAAATATAGACTAGTGACTATGTGAAAACCAGTGGTCTAAGATTAGTTTTCACATATAATGGACCTGTGTCTCACCTCATCATGGTTCACATTTTCAATTTTATATGGACACCTAATGCAAATGTGGCACTTTTCAACCAGAAGACATGATCCTTATTAGAAAATTAAGTAAATAAAGACATTATTCAAAGAAAATATATGGTAGTTGGATAAGGGTAATGAACATTTAATTATTTTATAGAGATGGTTCTTTGTTGGTAAGATCTTAGTCAACATCCTTGAGAGTGCTAATATATCAAAAGTAATTGGGCCTTTTCCATTACATGACTCTCTCTCTCTCTCTCTCTCTCTCTCTCTCTCTCTCTCTCTCTCTCTCTCTCTCTCTCTCTCTCTCTCTCTCTCTCTCTCTCTCTCTCTCTCTCTCTCACACACACACACACACACACACACACACACACACACACACATAAATATAGGCTTCTAAGATTTTATATTAATAAACTTATCCTTCTTTTTTGGTATGACCAGACTCTACCTAAATTTGTATTGTGGCACCTTATTGATGCAATAAAGACTAAATTCCATCATTTTATAAGTTGGATTGAAGTGTGTTCTATGAATTCATGCACTATAGTTAAGTGAATGTATGTTAAATAAGTATTTAATAGTCTCATAGGTCATTATGAGCACAATCCACAGTTTATTATATAGCCTAAAAGTGGATATTTTCCCTTTCTTGCTAATCTAGTAACTGATTAATTCCTTGTTCTAAAATATTTATGTGAGATTAATGTTCTCTAGTATAAAAGTGTCTCATAGTGTGTTTTGTGTGAGTTGGAGTGATCAAATCATTGGTGCATCACCAATTTTTACATGATTTTATAAGTGTTGTTAATTCTCTCTTGCTTTTTCAAACAAGTGCTAGTTTAGGTTTAGTGTATTGATAGATCCATAAGAAAGTTGGCCTTATCTAGAGGTTTGATCCACTTTTAGGATACCCATAACCTATTATTAGTCCCATGTTAGTCTATATTTGGGTAGAGGACCTGAATAATCCCCTTGCTTAGTTAGGGTGAAATCTAGAACCCTAACAAGACCCATTTATTCAAAACACTTAAATCAAAAACATGTTCAATACCCCAACTATCAAGAAAGTGTCTTCTAATTATATGCAAAATAGTGAGTAAAACATAGTGGAAAATGTGCAAGCAAAATCCAATTTAGATTAAAGTGGTGTTAATACACAAACACATAGTTAATAATAAAACATGCCTCTAACTAGAAACATTAGTGGTTCACAAACTTAGGGAATATGAGTTTCTACATCTCATCCTCAACCAACTACCTCTAATCCTAAAACAACTACTTCTTATAACACCCAGAAATAAGGACTAATTAGTCATCCAATGACCAATGTCATGCCACAACAGAATGTAACAAATTTTACTCCACCCCAACAAGGGATGCGTAATAATCCACAATAGAAAGCATAGTCTAGTGTACCCATAAATCAAAGTCAAAACATATTTACACCTCAATAGGGGAAAAATGTTCTACCATACCAAGTAGTAGTGAGCATACCTCTTCAGTCATAGACTAACATGCCAATTCAAAAACAAAGATGTTTAACTAATAATGTGTGAATATTGGTTAGTGATAGATGCCAAATCTCCAACATGCATCTACTTCCCAACTAGGATTCATGAAACAAGGAGGTTCCAATGTTACTCAAGTACCTATTAGGCAAGTTAAATTTTATGTAGAATGTGCCAGAAGTTTAGATATAGGGTCTTGGTTCACAATATCCCTCTCAATAGCAAGGTTTGATTAGTCAGTAACATGTCTTTTTTCAAACTCAATAGGCATAGTACAACCATATACCACCATACCAACCTCAATATTCCCAACATTAGGCCTACATACCTAATCCTAACTAAAATACCACACCATAATATGTGTAATTTCAATAAGTGTACCCTAATCTATGAATGCATATTCTTGGTCTATTTCTTAGCCAATCCAACATACCCCAACAAATACCTCCATCATACCCTAGTCAAAGTAATCCACTTGTGACTACTCAACCATCACCTCAGGGCAATGTTCCCATATGTTTCCTCAAACAAGAGCTACAATAAATGAAGGATGTAATTTCCCTTTTGAAAAATTGGAAACAAGTCAAGAAGTTTAAGTCAGATAATGTGTGTTATTACCCTTTCAACATGGAGTAATTTTAGATACCATTTCCTCTACCATATGAGCCACCAAAGTTGGACAAGTATAAGGGGAAAGGTGATCCCAAATCCCATTTATTAGAATTATTTATTGCATGCCAACTAGTGGCCTATAGTGACATATACTAGTTATTTCTAAAAAGTCTAGTTAGACAAGCTTTGGAATGTTTCTCAAATTACCAAAGAATTTAGTTTCTAATTTTGATGATCTTTTAGACAAATTTATATAACACTTCTCTTATAATCTTGATCACAATATTTCATTAGTAGACTTGACACAAGCAAAAAAAACTAGAAGAAAGATTCACAAGGTATTTATAATAATGGAGATCCCTTACAATTCAATTTACCCATAGTCTACCAAATAAAGAATTAGCCATTGTGTTTACCAAAAATCTATATAGTGAGATATCTTATTATCTAGAGTTACAGTGTTCACATATGTTTAAAAAAATCATTGACACAGGTTTATTGATTAAAAGAGACCTTATTAACAAAGGAATCATTAAACTAACCTCATCAAATCAGAATAATAGTCAAAACCAAAACTAGAACAATAGCCAAAATCAACATCCAATCTAAGCACAAGCATCTCAACCAACATAGGCCAATAATAATGGTATACCTAAGCAATTCAATTACAAACAAAAAAATTTAGGGAATGGAGTAAAATATTTGTGACATGTCCAAATGGTGCAAACACCATCTACTTAGCCTATGTTGCCTTTCTAACTTACTCCTAACTAATAACCTTTTCATCATTCATAACACGCATACCAAGTATAATAACCTAGAATAGTGAAACAAATGTAGAAAATATTTATGCCTTAATAAAACCCTACTCTTCCAATAAGAACCATGCCTAATCATCATGATTTAATTGACCCATAAAATTAGTATTTCATAATCTCATAGCAGCTAACTTAAATATATGACCCGTTTTTAAAAACCAATTTGATGAGGGTGTTCACATGCTAGACTGGTATAGGCCATAATAATTTTATGACTTTCATAGGCTCAATTCACATAATTTGCATTGTCATGTACATATTACACATGTAATTTAAAATATGTTAGAAAATAGAGAGATAATATTAAATTATATAACTTTCACATCCAATCAAAGCCCCAGTATTTATTAAAATCCTTTTCCCCAACATACAATCAATAATAATAAAAACAACAATAGCCAGTGCAACAACAAAAAAAATAATATAAACAACCAAAGCTAAACCAACAAACTCAATAAAATTAGTAACAAAACCAACAATGATAATATAATGAACAAAACTAAGGCCAAAATGGTGTGAATAACCAATAATCCTACCATGCAATTGAACATAGCTATAACTCAGTAATAGGCCATATTTTAGGAGGTTTTGTTACCACCATTTCAATCAATCTAAGACCAAGTATCAATCAAACAAGATCATTACTAAGCATACAAAATTAACTATACCATTCTAATAATCCTTCTTTGACCTAGGACTACACATAAGTGAACCAACAAGCAGGAATCCCATGTTAGGACCTTATACTAATAACTTGTCATTATCCCATGACCACATGGAAGTACATCAGCAACTGAGACTTATCATATCTAGTCCACCTCCACCATCATTTATTATAAATAGTTCTCCTATACATAATATTTATTATGTAATCACAACTCAGTGGTCAAAGATTACCATACCAAGCCCATAACCATATGCCTCTTCAGCTATCATCCAACTAGTCATTTTACCTTAGAATAATCCATTTACCATTATCCAAGAAAATAATTTTGACATTGTGGAATAATTTCAAAATATTCCAACACTAATCTCCATTTTACATTTGTTCCATACATCAACCATAAAAAAAAAACATCTTGATAGATTTCCTTTATCAATCCATAATTCCAAATGACATATCTCTTGATAAATTTCAAGATTTGGTTAGACACCTAGATCCATCCCAACAAGTAACCTTTAACCAAATTGATATGCCATCCCTTTGCCTATTTCATAACAATCCATTATACATCAAAGTTTACTTAAAGTACAAAGTGAAACATGTCCTCATAGATAATGGACCAAGTCTAAATATAATGTCTCTAAATCTTATCAAGCTATTTGGGCATACCTCAGTAGATCTCCAAATAGAAATAATCACCATAAAAGCCTATGACAATGAGTAACAAGAATCATAAGGAATCATTAGATTTCTAGTTATCATTGGGCCCTTAACCCATGATACATTTTTCCATGCATTATATCTTGAATTATCATGTAACATCTAGGATACCAATGATGATGAATTTTCCTATGGTCTGAAATTCAGTCTTGAAGAACAATGAGCCTTTGATTTCATAATCTAGGAGTTTCCAACAAAATTTGTTATATGGCCATCCCTTGCATTGGGGGATTCTGATTCATCATGTCTAGGAGAACTTAAATAAAAAGTCATAATAGAGGACTCTTACATAACCAAATAATTCAAATCTTTACCCACTATTCTTGAGGATGATTTGACCAATCTGGTAGAAGACACATCAGAGGTTAATATAGGATCTCTAGATGACCCAAAGTGGATTAAATTAGGCACATCCCTTAATGAGGAGGAGTGTGAAGTTCTTATATATCTATTGAGTGATTTTTTAGATATATTTTCATGGGCCTATTCTAACATGCTTGGTTTGGACCACACCTTGGTTGCTCACCACCTTGTGGTACATCCTAATGCCAAACTAATGAAGAAAAATTTATGAAAAATACATCCTTTCATTATTGTATTAGTAAATAAATAATTGGAAAATCTCTTGGAAGTGAAATGTATCAGGCCAATCAACTACTCTAAATGGATTTTTAATGTAGTACTAGTTTGTAAAAGGCCATAAAGAATCAAAATTTATACTGATTTTAGGGACATTAAAAAATCTTGCCTAAAGGATAACTTTCCATTACCAAACATTTCAACTCCATAGTGGGTTATGAGATTATTACATTCATGGATGGATTTTTTGGCTATAATCATATTCAAATGTCACCAATAGACCAATAAAAGACAACATTCACCACTCTATGGGGAACATTCATTTATCAAGTTATGCCATCTGGTCTTAAGAACATAGGAGCCACCTATTAAAGAGACATGAAAATCACATTTCACAATATGATGCATGACATTATTTAATACTACATTGATGACATACTAGGTAAATCAAAGATCAAGGCTGATCATCTAGTAACATTAAGGAGGATATTTGAGTGACTATGTGAATACAAAGTCAGGATCAGCCCTAAGAAGTGTGTTTGTAGTGTCACATTAGGAAAATTATTTGGCTTCATCATGCCTCATCAAAGAATTTAATTTAATCCAACAAAAATATGAGCCATAATAGAGATGCCACCACTAACCAATTTGAAGCAACTCTATGGTTTATAGGTTAATATCCAATCAATCAGACCCTTCATATCTCAATTGGCTAATAAGTGCCACCAGTTTACACACCTACTGAAGAAGGGTGTAACATTTCTTTGGGATGACGATTGTCATAAATCTTTTTAATTGTTAAAGGACTATCTACTGAATCCACCAATTTTATTGCCTCCCATTCAAGGAAAGTCATTCTTGTTATATCTATCATCTACCAACAATGCCATAAGGGAGCTTTTATCTCAACATAACAGTAATGGAAAAGAGCATGAAGTATGCTATATAATCCATACACTGGTCATGTATGAATATAATTTATGCCCATAAAAAAATATTGTCTAGTTATGGTCTATGTAGTTTAGAAACTATGACATTACATGTTAAACAATAAGATCATAGTCATTATAAAAGTAGATCCACTCAAGTATCTAGTATCTAAAACATCTTTACAAGGTTGCATGGCTAAATGGATCATGCTTTTCAATGATTTTGAGATAGAATATGTAAACTAAAAAGCCATCAAGGGGTAAGTTCTTGTATATCAGCTTGTTGAAACACCCTTATAGACATAGAGCCATTGACATTTCAATTTCTAAACAAATACATCATGACCATCATTGAAACACCTCTTAAATATTATCACTAGAAGCTATATTTTTATGGTTCATTTATAAGTCATTCAGAATCAGCATTCCTTTTACTAATAACATGGTTAAATATGAAGTACTCATTGTAAGGCTTTGATAGGTAGTGCAATGGAGCATATCTCATCTAAATATTTATGGTGATTCATAATTAATCATAAATCAGGTTATAGACCACTTTTAGACAAAAGATGACAAGTTGGTTCCCTACAAAGCCATGGTCAACACTCTAAATAATCATATTGCTGACATCTAGTTTGAGCATATACCAAGAGATAAAAAAAATAGCACATGCCATGGATACCATTGGATTTCTCATTCGACAAATATATATAGTTAAGGAATACTAGTTTCTCATGGAAAATCTAACAGTGTCAGCTCATTAACCATCAACTATCATAATGAACTATTATATTTTTGGTTCCAACTCTACTTTTTATTATGACCTATATGCCTATTTACATGACCATATTTTACCACCTGACTTATCCTATAAAAAATAAAATCCTTCATCCATAATGCCTAATGTTATACCTTACTCAAACCAACCCTATACCACCACAATTTTGATAGAACTCTATTTTGTTGTTTACCTTTGTCAAAATCTATACTAGCAGCATTATAGGAAGTTCATGAAGGTGTATATGGATCCCAAACCAACAAGGAAATCCTATCCAAAAATCTCTTACATATAGGTTATGATTCGCCAATAATGGATTTAGATGCAGTTACATATGTCAAAATATGTGATAAATGTCAATGACATGCTAATATAATGCATTTCCTAACCAAGACTTTGAAACCAATGTTGAAACCATATCCATTTAGTACATGGGGCCTTGATCACATTGGCAAGATAAACCCCACCTCATCAAATAACTATAAACATATGCTTACCACCATAGAATATTTAACTAAGTGGGTTGATGTTATACCCCTTACATGACTGGAAAGAAAATTTCCAAATTCATCTTCAACCATCTCAGCTACCATTATGGTATCCCTTAAAACATTATATCTAATAATTGAGGAAAATTAAAGTACAAGGAATTCAAAAAGCTATGTGTTGATTGCAAAATAAAATAACATTTTTCCATGGCATATTACCCTTAAGGTAATGGCTAGGCTGAAGCATCAAATAAAACCATTGTCAACATCCTTAAAAATATTATCAATGATTTCAATCATGATTAACACCTTAAAATATTCCATTCCCTTTGGGCATAGCATACAAATCACTGAACTCCTATAGTATACACTCCATACTCACTTGTTTATGATACTGAGCCATTCTTCCCATTGAGATAAAATTACCTTCATTACACATCTCTTTGAAACATGTTTTGGATGACAAAGACTATCGAGTAGTTTGCTTGCAAGATATAGAGTTATTTGATGAGAAATAAATGAATGTAGTGAAAATCCTTAAAGCATATCATAATTAAATTTATGGCCACTATAATTGGCATGTGAAAAATAGATAAATTGAATTTGATGATCATGCCTCAAAGAAAACCAAAATAATAAAATGATTTAAAATAATAATAAAGGCAAGTTTAAACCCAACTGGGTTGTTCCTTTCACCATTATTCAAGACTATGACACCTGAGCATGTAGGATCACCACACCAGATGGAGATAAAATTAATGATCGTATGAACATTATACACCTCAAGTTGTACTATGCTTGAGTGACATGGTGTATTTTATATGAGGGTCATTTCAAGTTGTACCATATTACCAAAATTCTTACTTATACTATAAATTTGTATCATCACATCATCTTACCAACCTATCACTTTTCCTATCAGTTATCCATTCTATGATTCCATTCTATCAACCAAATCATGATTTGATCCATCTTACCCTAGCCTATTTGACCTTGGTTCATCCATTGGTTTCATGTTTTCAGCATGAATAATTTGATTAGTTTCAATAGTTGTTTCAAGCATTCTAGATAGAGGTAGTATTTTGGATCAGTATAATAGAAGTTTTGGTAGTTGCATCCTTTGTATCTTGTCCATTATAATCATGTTTGTTTATGTGAGCCTGATTATATCCACCTACATGGGAAAATTAGTGTCTCACTAGTCTTGCTACTAATTATAACTACCTATGGGAAAATTAGTATCATTTATATGATCTATTGTATCTTAGTTATAATTACATATGGATAAACTAGGGGTAGCATTTGTTTATTTTGCCTTGACATATCAACTAGCAATTCCTATGCTATATTTTGCCACTATGCCAACTATGCCTATTTTGTTTGAATTGGTTGCTACACTAGTTAGATTTCCCCACTTTAAGGGTGGAACTACTATTAAATAAGTCCATTTTGAGACTATGTAAGTCATTCTCAATACTTTTTGAGGTTATCTCAATCCCCTTTTTCCATCACATTCTTTCCATTTTTCAAGCATCCATTTCAATTTTTCCACACCCTCATCATTTTATGAGCTTGGACCATTTAGTGTCTCATCATTATTTATTGAGTTGAGACACTCCACAATTCCAAAGACATTTGAAAATAATTTAGGAAAACCAAAAACATTGACCACTTCTTTGCCTTAAGGATTTTGAGAACCCTTACTAAGTCAAAATAAATCACTTATCTCTTAGTTTCCACATCCTTTTTAGCCTTTTATCCCATGCTCTCTCTTTTTTACAAGTTCATTCCTATTATTCTATCACATCCATGATGTTTTTTTCTTATCATCATTATCTTTTATCCTATTTCCTGGGAGAACTACATTTGGCCTAAATTTTTATTAGATCATCATGTCCATGAAACTATGTAGGTCATGTCCACTTTCCTAGTACATATGAAGACAAATTGGCCATCCCTTCCTTTTATTTTGTTCCCCCATCTTGTTTATTTGTTAATTTGTGTCTTATTTTCTAGGGTAAATGTTCATATTTTTATTTATGCCATGTTGTTTGTATTAACATTGTGACTAACCTTTATTTGTTTGTGTGCTTGTTTGTTTGTTTTAAGTATTGTTGCCTTGATTCAAGTCTATCTGTATTTTTGGATGATTTATTATGAATTTATACATGAATCCATCCATATTAATAAATCTACATTTTCATCATGGTTTTTATCATTGGTAGATTATTTTCCATTGAGTATTGGATATTGAGAGTCAGTCTTTATGAATATTTTGACCAAGTTTTCAAGGTGTTCTATCATGAGGCCTACCATGACATGTTACAAAAAAAATCAGCTTTGAGAAGTCTACATAGCAATGCAACATCAAACTCTCCTCGACACCAGAAATAATCCTAATCATATCCCAAGAAAATTAATTAAACAAACTAAATAATTTCAACATTTATTAGTTCAGATGAGCATCTCCTTATTAACAGGTTGTCCTAATTCATATTTATCCTCTATATCAACTTCTCATCATCATATTTTTGAATCATTAACTATCAGCCATATTTTCCATAATCGAGGTATAATGCTTATAATCACCTATGGATAAATCATTATACACCATCCCACCTATATTCTCAATGATTCTAACCACCTTTGGGAAAATCATTATGTTGTCACCAATTCCAATCATTTACTTTATTTTTCCCACTTGGGGCATGTTTTTATCTTATTTGCCTATCTTAACTAGGGCAGTTCCATCTTCTTAATGATTATAACCACCTTTGGGAAAATAATTGTGTTATCATACCATGTTGCCACTATCTAGGTACAGTCCTTATAACCACATTTAGGCAGCCGTTGTACACTATCCGACTTCCATTCTCAATGATTTTGACCAACTTTAGCCAAATCATTGTGTTAGCACCCCATCATTTTTATTTTCTTGGTCCCTTTATTTCATCATTTTGAGGGTCCATTTTTTGCCTCTTTTACCAACCACTACCTCAAGGGGATACCCTATAATTTATCCATTATTGTTTAATTTGTAAGCACAATAGAACATTTTTATTCTTTGAGAAGACATTACTATACTTACACCTTACAATGCCTTCTTAAACAATGGCAAACTATAGACATCTAAAATTGGCCAACAATGGCCTTTTACTTGACTTTAAATAAATTCTTACCAACCTTTGAAAATCTAGCCTAAGAATATTTAAAAATCTCAAATTTGGATTCATAACATGTTCAATAGGCCTAAAACTCAATTAAATAAGTCAAATGCAAAGATTGAATTAAATCAAAATCTCAAACATTAAAAAATTCTAAAATAGATTAATTAACATTCAAATCCTAATTAAATTCATTAAATAACAATTAATTCAATTATCAAAAATGGAAATTCAAAAATAAATAAATATCTTAGGTTTTCATCATTATCTTTTGTTACTTGTCATTTTTGGAAAGTATCCCACCCATGCTTATTCCATGCTAATCATGACCATTTCACACCTTTTAACCCTATTAGGGTTAGCTAAAGTAGTCAAAGTTAGGATTTAACTCATTCTAAGTCATTTCAAAGCCCATAAAAATAAGCCTAGAGATATTAATTTGGAGATCATGGAGATAGTAATGTTATAATGTAAGATTTAGGGAATAAAGCAAAGCTATAATGTTATAATGCCAAAATTGATCCAAGCCAAGCCATTTTTAAGAAACATCAAGCCAAATCCAAGCCAACCATGGTGCCAAGAGGAGATGGAGATAACCAAGCCCCATTGATGAGGACCTTTTGATCTCAATTCAAGCAAGCCAATGAAGAAATATCTTGGAGAAATCAAGGAAGGTAAGGAATTTTTCATTTATTTGAATTCTAGTTGTATTTTAAATTGGTTTGTTCACTAATCTCCCCTCATGATCTAGACCTAGAGATTTTAACTTGCTAGTGTGTTGATTTTAATATTTTTGGAACTAACACTATACTAACCTCCTCTCTTGAGTCAAATTTATTGATCACAGTAGAGTTTCTACACCTGCCTTTATCTCTCAAGCATTGGTACATGGAATTAACTTAGAGTGAGGATCACTTGGCATTTGGAAATATATTCTTTATTAAGTGGGGTTGACTAATATATATAATTTTTAAAACATGCTAAATGGTCCCAAGTGTGGCTAACACAAGGCTAAAATCATGTCAATTGGGTTCATACTCGCTAAATTATTATGCAAAGGTCTATTCTTTTACACAATGACTTTGCTTAGTGAAGTCTGATGTTTAACAAGAACTAATCCAAGTTTTCATTAAGATCAAAGAGGCTAGCCTGAGCCCCGTGGTAATCCTAGTATCATGTTCCAAATTTATATAACCCACTATGGTGAGATGAAACCCCAAGTCAATTCACCCCTATTGAAATTTAAATGGAAAAATGAGATCCTACCCACATGCTAAATGCACTAAAACTAATTGAAAAGACATTAGAGGTCATTTTTGTGTCACCCAAGTCACTTGGATCTTGGGGAGATTATATGCAACATTACTTTTTATAAGAGTAAATAAAAAAGGTAATAAACCAATCACTTTTGGTCACTTGAGTTCCCTATAAGGGATGGGGGAAAGCATACATGCTATAATTTTTGATTTACCACAAACAAAGAATTCAATATATTAAATTTGAAACTAACTAATAAACAAAGAGAAAAATAAAAATTTAAAAAGATCTTAAGATCTCTAACTAAAGTGTATGTTATTTTTAATATCACCAACTCAAATGTGATAGAAATTTTGACCCATTGGCCTTGTTTGCACTTGTAAAAACTTTGAAAATACTAAAATACAAGTGTAATTAGGTTGATTTTATGCACACAAAAAAAGTGTATGTGAGATTTATAAGTGTTAGGCATCTCTCTCTCCTCGGTTCCTAAAAAAATGTTAGGGGGTTTGCTTGTCTTTTGGACAAAAATCAAATCAATAAACACTATTCCATTTTGAGCTCTTAGGTTTTTAAAAACATAGAGTGAAGCCATTATTTATGAAATAGAGAAAATCCACCCTTTTTAGTGAAGCTATTATTTTCCTAAAAAAATAGACATGAATAGAGACTATAATTTTGTGAAGTTTCCATTAATTAGGGTGAAGTTGTTAATAATATCTATAAAATTCATTGATTATAGGCTTAAAATAGGTGATGTCATTGAAACCAAATGGAAATCTACTTAGTGATGTCACTATTTAGTAGTGTCAAAGCCATAAATTTTAGATAGTGAATCCACCATTTATAAGGTCAAAGACATCATTTCAAAGATGCTTTTTATGAACAAATAAAGATTAAAAATAGAACATGGAAATGACAAAGTTTTCATTACATAGGGAAAAGCTGATGATTACAAAAAAAATAGAATGATAGGATTTCTAAGCATAAAACTCTAAACTTAAAGAACTAAATACTTTTAATAGAAAAACCAAAGGTTAAAAATCATTCTCCTTAGCCATAAAGGATGAATGATCCCATCAGGCATGTCATTATGTATATTAGGAGTTTAAAGAGAACGCAAATGTTGATTAGTTCCTTGTTAGTCAAAATGATAAAAATCCATGCATAAAAATACACTAGAACTAAACACTCTTTCCTAAGAACTGGGGGAGAATAACATTATGAATAAGATCACAACATAGAGATAAAAATAACATAAGTAATTTACCTTGTTTATCAATTTTGATGTCCACTTATTGTCATAAGGATGTATATGCTTGGTCTATGACATTAAAGACTCTTATCAACACTTCTCCATGGTGGTAGTACTTCTCCAATGTTTATTTATGGTTTGTTGTGAATATTAGCATAAAATGGGAGTTTTAACACTAATCTCAATGGATTCTTGAATTTATTCTAGCAAAATAACTTGACACACAAAATCTTGTTGGAATATGGTATGGGCACTTGTATGTATAACTCTAAGAACTAAATCTAACCATAGGGAGGTTAGGTTAACTTTGGTTGAGTCTATAATAACTTAGGTTAAGCTAGGATAACCCTAGGTTGGGTTAAAGCACTTGTGAAATCTTGACACCTCAGTTTCAGATAGCCATGATAACTTACTTTATATATTTGTGAGGTTATGACTCACCTTTTTTAGAATATTTAGGAATTAATAAGTCAATGTATTAGCTCTTTTGACCTTTTACTTCATATTTGGCTAAAAATTCCTTTTTTTAAAAATGAAATTCACTAATTCAACTTGGAATGTTTACTTAGGCAAGTTAATTAATATTTATAATGTAATTAATGTTAGTGATTTATAACTATTGGCAATTTTTTAAATGTTTTCAATTCATAGATTGACAAGCCAAAAGTGTCAAATTACTAGATCTTAATTTGATTAGGGTTGAAACCAAACTAGGTTATGAGTGTATAAAGGGTAATAACCCAAATAAGCAAGCCTCACCACGTTTCTAAGCAATTATATTCCTTATGTAGATGAATTTTGGCATTCTGGTGATTTTTAAGCTTACATTATGTTGTGTGCTACAAATTAAACTAAATCCTAGTTTAGTCACAAAAGTGACCAGAATTGAGTGTCTACACTAGTACTTATTTTCATATGTTATTTATCATATATTTTGGTTATAACATGTTATTTTTTAAACAAACATAAATTTCATGAGGAATATGAGTGTGATGCAAAATATACATTATACATAGTCTCTTAGATGTTAGATTCCCTTCTACCTAATGTTCATGTCTATGTTTTGAGGCATCTAATTATATAAGTTACATTATAATAAGTTATATATTTATATGAAATTTCTACCATGTCGAGCTACATATCTTTAAAATGTCATGTTATTTGATCATATTTCAAATTGTGATACATGGATATGATAATTTGTTATGATATGACATTGATACATATGGATGGAATAGACTAATTTTCACTTGTTCTATGCTTTTTCGATGTTGTTTACTTTCTTACATGATAGGGTAGACATTTATTACTTATTGTTTTTAACCCTTAGATCTTGGCCCTTATGTGAAAATTTATTAAACATATCTATGATATTTATACTTGGTAGTGTGACATTTGAACATGTCCATCACCTGTGTCAGCCCTATGTTATGTGTCAAAATTGAACATGTCCTTTGTCAATAACATTATTAATGTCCTTTGAGTAAAGCCCTTGGATTTGTTTGTGGTGACACATGTCCTTTGTATACATCCCTTGGTCTTATTAAATTAAATTGGTTTCTATTCTTGTTGAGCATGATTATTGGTGCCATAATACATATCATACACTTTTACTACATACTCAAATTTAGATATATTTAATTTACTACATGTTTCATTAACATTTCTATCTAGACATAACATTTGAATTTCTTACATTCAAAATGTTACATACAAGCTTAAATGATAATTACATTACTATGATGAAATAATCACCATACAGTGATATTATTACTACATAATTATATCTTTATCACATGATATAGTTAACCATTATTTTGACATGATTGACTTATAGCCTACATCTCTAATTCTAAAATGGGGAATCATAGTAGGATTATCCTAGAGATCCAATCCTTCATGAGCAGACTGAAAAATCATATTTGGCACATAGTGTAGGTTTTAAAGATATAAAATACAAGTTCTCAAATACTCAAAGTAATGAAAAAATATATTATATAAAAATATAGATTTTCACACATTTAAAATAATATAAAAATAGATTTTATAATAGATTACATGTTTTCAAATATTCAAAATAATTTAGAAATAAAAGATATGACAATTTTTGGTGCATTCATACAAATATTGGGGGCATATGACATGTATATGCACTCACTTTTTAAAGACTCAAAGTACATAATCATATGAACTTGAGTGCATATGTATGGGCATAGGCAATTGTCTAACCCTAAAATGGGAAATCTAGGTTGGTTTTATCTAGATTGCATTAAATGGGTATATAGAAATGAAATGGCATAAGGGTGATAATCAAATCTATAGTAGGACAATTATATACTAAACTTAGATATAATCATACACTAAATTTATTATGCCAATATAGTATAAATATGGAAAGTAAAACTATGCTAGATATATAAATGAATAATAAGTGATATACTTAGCTTGTTTTGATGTTCATGTAGGTTTGGATCTAGAATAGGTTGAAAGATAGTGAAGTGTAGATTTTATAACAATCATCAAATTCTAGATTTGATGCCCTTGGCTCTCTAGATAGTAATGTTAGCCTAGGATGATTTCATTGACACTACTATCTATATTTGATGATGGTATATTATATATAATATATATTGAAATAGGATACGACCACATAGATAATTTTGGGTTGTACTTCACCTTCACTCTAGTGCATGGAAATATGGGTCATGGATAGTCATTCCTTATGAAATGGAAAAATCCTATATTTCAATCTTTAATGTGACCTTGGGGAAAAAATAGATAATGAGAACATGGTTTCAAGATAACCCTAATTACCCTATTATCAAAGGGTATTGCCTACATATCTAATACTCTAAAGAGGGCCTCAAACTAATGTAGTTCTCCCCTATGTTTTGGATTATGTGTGAATAATACAATTTATACAAAGTAATTACAATAATGAATTGGATTATAACTTGTAAAATTAGGCTCTTTCAATTCTCTTTTAATACTTTAAACCTATATATGTGTTGTACTTATGAGTAGTATGGAAATAGGGAAGATTTGTTCAATTTAATGCTTGATAGAGTGTTTTTGAAAAGTGCCTTAGTCTCTTTGGTCTTTTTATAGGTGAGTAATTAATGAGGGTTGATATTTTATTTATATAAATACTTTTGGAGTAATAAATAAAATTAAATAACTTAGGTTGACCATTAATATATGCTTCATTTGTAAATTGGATAACTTTAAGGTAGTAAACACTTGTATTAGAATAAAAATAGTAGCATCAATACTATTGTCTGACCTAGATGTTAGTGTCTAGGGAGTAAGAGAATATGTAAAATTTCAAAACTTAAATATATGGAAGATAAGTATATTTTAAGCATTATTTTAAAGATATAAGACCTTGTTCATCAACATAAGACTGGTCATGATAAGAAATATAAGCCAAGAGGCACAAGGATAGAACAAATGCAAGAGTTATAAAAGTGGGAAAGGTAGAGAATTGAGAAGAACAACCAAGGTCTTATTTTGACAATTGTAAAAGTATGAGGTGCTATATAATCACAAAATGTCATCTACATTTTACCATTTTAATCTAGTGATGAAACTACTAATTTAAAGGAAAGGAATTCATACCTGGGTGTGTATGCACACCTTATCTTTACGTGTGCCCAACTCAAGTGCTTTGATATTGATTGACTTTCAACCAATATAATGTTATAGTATAAAATTAACACATAATGTAGGTTAAAATTACTTAAAATATATTCAAATTGAAAGACCAAGGTCTAGGATTATACCTATGTGTTAATGTAGCTACCTTGTCCATTAGTAAGTTGTTTTACAAAATATGTATCATTTTAAGTCTCTAAAAATTAAAATTAGGATAAATATAGATAAATTTTTAAAGTGAATATATCCAAGGATATATATATATATATATATATATATATATATATATATATATATATATATATGTAAAGGTACATGCCCCCAACTTTAGAGTGAAAATGAGTTACCACCTAGTAGTTGAGATTAACTCAATTGTGCAACCTAATGATACATATAACCTGGTGAAGTTGGATGTTCAATTCCAACCTAAAAAACATTGAAATATTTAGTGATTTGATCACTTTAATTATACCAAAATTTTAACCAACTATTATAGTCGATTGGATCAATAAATGTCCAAAAATGTATATGGGGTATCAGTACAAAAAAAGTCTATGGTATGGTAATAGTCCATAAAAGAGTTCTAGAATGAAAAACTAATTTGGATTTTGTAATATTACACACATGTTGCATATTATATGAAAAATAAATACGTATAATGTTGAAAACATGTATAAAAATAGTACCATTATATAGAATTTCTCCACAACTATGAAACTAAATCATACAATTATGTGATTTAGCCAATTCAAAAAATTATGTAAGTGTGGACATGCTTCCAAAGTAATCCCCCACTATATATGAAGAAGTATAAAAAAATATATAAGTACCAATGTGGAGAAAATGTTTCTAAAACATACCCTAATTATAATTTTGAGATGATTAATACTAAATAGGTATAGATAACATGCTTCCAAGACATGCCCCCACTTAATCTAAGAACTGATATAAGTACCATACTAAATGAATGTGGAGAACATGCTTCCAAATCATGCCACCACTAAATATAAAAACTATGAATGTGTGGAATCCATGTTCATATGACATTCCCCCATTGAATATAAATGCTAATATAAGTATTGTATACTAAATGAGTGTGGAGAACATGATTCCAAAGCATGCCTCCACTATAATTTGGAAACTATGAATGTGTGGAATCCATGGCCATATGAAATTCCTTGACTAAATGAAAAAATTATGCAAAATGTGGAGAACATGCATAAATGACATGCACCCACTAATATCCCTACATTTGAGGTGAAGAAAAGATATGAATTATTAGTTACCTCACCTCAAAAGGATAAGACAAATGTATACTCTATGAATGTAACCACATAGCATATAGAAAGAACATGTATAGGTAGATATAAAATTAAAGCATGTATAAATAATGAGATCATATCAAGGCCTAAGATTCATGATAAATATCATGGTAATTTTTAGGTATTAAAAATACAATATCAACAATAAAAGAAACATACACACACAAGAGCACTCAAAAGACCATCAAAAGTAAATGGTCCAAGGAGACTACAAACAAAGGGCATCTTCAAATGCCACAAAATCAAAGGGACGTGAATTAGTTAAATGTATATAAAATAAATAATGACATATTTAAATGTGAATATAATAAACCATGACATATGAAAATGTCAAAGAAATCATACATAGGTACGGAGGCTACAAACAAAGGAGCATATTAAAATGCTCAAACAATGAATATAATAGTAAGGAAATGCATAAATGAAATCATAATAAGCCAACATAAACATGTCATAGTATCCCATGGACCAAATGCATTAGGAAAAAAATGTCAAGTTTATAGCATATCTAGTACCGTGTGTAAGATATAATCATGGATAAAGGCTTGTGTAATACATATGTAAGCTTAAACATGATAATTTAGAGTTATCATTAAGTCATATAACATGTGTGTATCAATATCAAATAAGTGGATGCCCCCAATTTTGGTATGACATGAGTAGAGGGAAGGCCAAACATCAAAAATGTAATATATCATATATATGTGTATGCCTTTATCACACTCAAATAGAAGTGTGACACATGTGTGTGTATGTAGAAGTAACTAAATATTCCATCCATCAACATGGAAGTAACACATGGATGTCAAGGAGCCAATAGAACATGTAAGTGCTAAAAGTGTTTTTGGAGTTTTGAATGTTTTGTATTTTTTTTGTGTTTTTAGGATTTTTGAATAGGAAAAATCATCTTATGATGTCAACTGGTGGATTTTCAAAGATATCTCCCCACTATGAATCTACTGTAATACCTATATTATGTTACTATGGAGTATGTGTAGGTGTAATATATATCACTATAGTATCAATGGTTCTCTAGATATGTAAAATAATATTATGTGGTCATGAATCAATAGTAGGCATAATATGAGTAGGGATATTTAGAACCCATCATTGAGTGTTGTGTGGTTTCTTTGGCATAATAGTAATATTTGCATTTTTAGGTGTTATAAATATATAATAAATGGTGTGTAGTAATAGATGGGGATTTAGTGGAATACACTATATGTCTTTAATATAATTGTCTCTCATGTATTGACCACCTAGTAAATGGGATTTCTTGTTGCTTACCCTTTTGTAGTGAATTAACCATAGTAGGCTTAATGGCTAGTTATTTACATATAGGTCTATTTTTTTCAAGAGGATGGTCATATAGAATCAAAAAAATTATAATTACCCAATTGGCATGAAAGTATTTAACACACATTTACACTCTAGAAGGTACTACTTGAAGAGTGTGTATCTAAGGTTTTCCCAATAACATATCAAAAATACATGTGGAAGGGATAACTAAGAAGGTAGAAATCACATGTGTGGGACCAACTTGTAAAAGTAAATCAATCTTACCAAGATACTTATGGGAGGTCTCATAGAACGCTTGAATTGATCTAGTGGAGGGGTATAAATCATGTTGAGTATAACCCAAGTGTGTAAGTAATGTCATGGTTCAACCATTTTATATTTCACCATTATCGATCATAACATTGTGTATGGGGTGGTTATCAAGATATGATCAAATGAATAAATAATTAATATCAGAGTCATCATCCTTAATTTAACTATCATCAAAGGCAATAGAATGTATCTTAACTATAGGTGGTATATGCCATGTGTAAGTACCAATAACCCAATATATTGGGTGTCCATAATGTGATGGAGGACGATGTGCATTATATTCCATTTGAACTTTTGCGTCCTTACAATTTTCTTGAAAAATATTGTTAAATATTTTTTGTTATGGTGATCACAAGGTTGTGAACCTAACTATTTTGGAGGATCCTAAAATATAAGTTTTTGGTCATCTATAAGATCTTGGATCTTGTGTTCCAAGGTAAATAATTTTTTTTTTAGAATATTCTAGTCCTTGATGATAATCACAATAAGCATTCACATTGTATCCTTTGAGTAGCGTTTGAATCATATTAGCCTTGATAGAATAAGGGAGAGATATAATATGACATTATAATAACCATGGAAGTGGTGATTATGGGGACTCAGGTAAATGTGTAAAAAGTCTCCTTGGTGCATTAAATAGGTCAAGTTGATTAGACTATTTTGAAATTATGTTAAACATTGTGGGTGTTTCATTTTTAGGCTCAAGATATTTTACCTTATAACTTTGTTTAATTATGAAATTGGTGTTAGATGTATATGAATCAGGTCTGTTTGATTATTTAATTATATAATCTTAATTTCATGGTCCCATACAATATTGCATAAGTCATCAAAAGATTTAAACTTCAGGAAAACAATGGACTCATGTAGAGGATCAAGCAAATTTTCTTGAACATATCTTGCAACTCTTTGTCTTTCATAAGATTGGTCATTATGGATATCATTGTCTTATATCTCATGACATGTTCATTAATAGTTTCATTTTTTTCTTGTTTTATTTTTTTTAATTTGGGGATAGGAAACCTTTTCAAAAATGTTAATGTAAAAGTGTGATAAGAAATGGTCTGCAATAGGTTTGAATGATTTGTTGGATTGGAGATGTAATTTTATATCCCAAATATTAACCCTAGATAATTCAAAGAGACCTTATCAAATTTGAGATACCATGAAACTATCTATGCATATAGACAAGCTATTATAAGAGATAGATATCTAAATTATGGGTTAGCTCCCTTGATCTATATTTTAGGGTCACACAATACACTATACTAATCACTATTGGGGATAAAAATATAAGAAGGAAACATAAAATAAATCTATACTAATTAAGGTGATAGACAAAAGATAACTCCATAAAGATATTTGCATTTTCACTAAGAATGTAGACTATTAAATTTGCAACTCAAGGTTATTCTAGCATAAGTGTTTCTACATGGAGGTATATTTATATGCATATTCAAATGTGGGTGAATATTAGGTATAATATTAGACATTTATAATATCTATCACACTTAAAAATATAACTAAAAAATATGTACACTTCATGAGACCTGTTAGAATAAATGCTACTACTCACAAAATGAATACAAGAGTTGAATGGAAGCAAAGAGAAACAATCATCATCACTTATCATCCAAATAGACCAATTGACATACTTAAGAAAGAATTATAGAGACTAAACCATATTTATAAAAATTATTCAAAGGAAAAAAAAGATGCCAAAATAGTCAAGCTTTGCCATACCAGTTATGGATTGTTTACAAAATCAAAATTACTTCAATATATAGATCATAGGAGAGGAGAGGGAAATAATGATGTTAAAGATTCACAATTCCAAGTGTCAAGTATTGGAAACTATTTATAATTTGATATAAGGATTTATATAATAGTTCATAGAGATATCTTGGACAAGTATCCATCTAAAACATGACATCTTTCTTGAAGTTGGTGTAGAGACACTCCATGTCCTTTTTGAAATTGCCTTCTTTATGAGGAAAAAACTTGACTATCTAGAATTGATTTGAAAGTTTTTGACACATATGTACTAACTTGGGAATGCGGAAAAAATATTTTTATAGTCATTATACACCCATAAATTTATATCATTCTTTTTAATTCTTCTTGTTTACTTCCTTACAACTGCACAATATCCCTTTAGGCCTTAATTCACACACTTGTCATTATAGTGACCTACATATGTTCAAGGATATTTTTTATATATGTGTAAGATATATAATCAATACCTATTTGTCTTATTTTATATCATATAGGCCTAAAAATAACTCAATACAACACTTCTCATCTTCAACTTAGGGAGTCACTTTACTTCTCATTATCTGTTTAAGACTACCTACAACAACCAACTTAGCAGAGGTATTTTTATGCATCACTAAGGTGAGAATGGGTTTGAGGAGTTTAAATATATCTCCATACAACTCCAATAATTATTTTCACCTATCAATTACCTTTTTCACCTTTAAATTAACTTAAAACTTTCAAAAACATAGAATTTGACCTATTCATACAATTGATAGTATATAATAATTGAGTTTCAAGGAGTTTGAGAGAGTGAAAAACATGTATAAATAAATTTATAGGTAAATTTACCCCTTATGGATACATTTCCATTCATATTTTCTTAATTGAGTTATTATGAGGGTTCTAATAGGGTTTTAGGTCATTTAGGTTGTTAACGATGATTCATAAAGGTTAAGCCCTTAACCCTCAAACCAATGGCACTGAGTTTTATTTCAATACCTCCCTAAACAATCCATAAGTTACTAGTATCCCATGCACATTGTATATATATATATATATATATATATATATATATATATATATATATATATATATATATATATATATATATATGAGTGAAATAAATTTGGTTCTCGATTAGATACTTACATTTTGGACACCCCTGAGACAAGTTTAGGCTAAAAATGACCAATTTGAGTTGATATTTACAAACCAATGGGTCCAATTGATCCTAAAATCTCACATGAAGAACATCTAGTTTCTTGGTAAGATCATATGGTTATATGAATGACCTTAGACACCTAATGGTTCATGCCTAGTTTTAGGCTTAATAGGCATGGACTATGTTTTTGAGCATGTGGTCACTTTTGAGTATTCATAGTGATTTTAGGTTTTCCTCATAAATTTTTAACATTATATTAAAATATACACATTTATATACAATCATTAAAGACTCTTCATTCATATTTTACCATCCATGTACTATAGGTATGTAGGTTGCATTATTTGTGGAGTGCCTCTAGTCTGAGACAAAATAGAAGGCACTTCACCTATTAGCTTGACCTAAAGGAGGCCTTAGGAGTATAAAATATATCATGAGGACCTTATGTACCAATTTTATAGCTAGATCACACTTATAATCTTCAACACTTTAAATTATCTATATTATCTTTTAGGCTTATGATTGTGTGTAGGGTTTGGTTGATTAAGAATGAGGTTAGAAACTAGTTTAATCATCTTAAATTTGATTCCTTTGTTTATGAACATCAAATTAAGTGTGATATCACAATTTTGAAAATTATTTATATGTGCACATTTCATCTTATATGTTTATTCATCAACCAAGTTTCATCCTTCATTAGCTTAGACTGGTCTATGTATGAGTCAAACTTTAGGTGTCAATTAGGTGAATTTTGAGATTCCTATAGGTGGTCATATATGTTTGAACAATATATATCACACCCTTTAGTTTATATTCAAGTAAATAGATAAATATAAAACTTTAATTCATACATTTATACATTGATACTAAATAAATCTTCTCCTCCTAGATCAAAGGGGAAACTTGTACCATAATTTACCCCATGAGATGAATGATTACATGGATCAAGTTTTCTTTTAAACTTTTGATTTGATGATCTCAACTTCTTCATGCTTGTCAATATTCTTAGCATGTCTTCAAATGTAATGTTAATAGTTGTAAACATGTCACCTATGAAAGTGAACTCTTATTACACTTCAATAGCCTTCTCATGAACTTTCTTAGTGTTTTTGCTTGTCTCAATTATTATAACCTATTGACTTATAGGGGTAACCCCTATCTTGGTAATTTTAATATTATCATGTTTTACTTCAAAAAGCAATGTATATTGAACTTGGATAGTAAGAGGTATATGCCTTTTAGGGGACTCAAATTCACCACATACCTCATTGCATTTTGCAACAAATCATCTTGTTCCATGGAAGTAGTAGTAGATCCCTATTATTCTATTTTATTTTTAGATTTAATATCTTTTTCATTCTCATGAATATCTACTAACACAATTGATGTGATGTCCTTCTCAAGCACCTCTTCTCTCATGTCTAATTCACTCTCTTCGTGAAAAGCTAAAATATGGTCTAGATATTCTCTTTCTTCACTAAATAAGGTTGAAATATGTTTGTATTCACCAAGGGGAGTCTCTATAGTGAGATCTACATCATAGACACTTGACTCATCTTCTTGATTAGCTAAAAATTTACCTAGATCTTATTTTTTTATCTTCCATAGGATGGGTTCTCCTTCAAGAAGGGATGCAATGGGAGGGTGGTGAATTGATTCATGGGTATGAGGTGTCATAGAGGGATCATGAATGGGCTTGTTGAGAAGTTATTTTATTTAAATTTGGGGTCTTTCAAATGAGAGACTTTTAAAATAATTATTTAATATATATAGGTTCAATTGAGTTGTATACATATCATTTTATTCAACAAGCACCTCACCCTTCTCATAACCTTCTTGAGGCTCTTCAATAGTTGTAACTTTATCTTACACATTCTCAACTGAGGCCTCTTTTTTATGTTATAAATATTCTTGCATAGACATACAATATGGATAAGCTATAGGTTATTGGGGAGAGGTAAATGAGGCTTGAACAAACATAGGGTTTTCTTTCTTGACATCAACTTCTTGGTCCTCACTCTCTTCATTTTTATTTCCCCAGGACTTCATGACTTAGTTCAAAGTTGGAGTTTGGAAGATATTGGGATCTTTTGGAGGTTGGATTGGTTATATTAGA
The DNA here is from genome assembly GCA_037957365.1 of Torreya grandis. Lineage (NCBI taxonomy): Eukaryota > Viridiplantae > Streptophyta > Pinopsida > Cupressales > Taxaceae > Torreya > Torreya grandis. Next base: position 555,552 of record JARHVA010006977.1, on the reverse strand, counting down.
GGCTCTTAATGATAGTTAATGATTTCATGAGGATAAGGGAGAAAAGCCAACTGATATGGAACACAATAAGACTCTTGAGGAGGGATAGGTATAGCTTGAAGAAGACAACCTCTAATAAATTTCCTCTTAAGATCTTGGAATTAATATTTTATAATCTTAATCAAATATTATTTATAGGCTTATTTTTATGGTTTTTCATAAGGATACTCAATAATATCATGTTCATATGGAGAAGGAATAATTTAAACATAGGGATATCATGGCTCATAAGGCTAACAATAAATTTGATGGGGTTTTTAAAGATATAATATAGGTCATGACAAGATTAGTAGGGAGGTGTATAGTATGAAGTCTCTTTGAAATCAAAATAAATGCATTTAGTATGAGATATTATACCTACCTTAGGCATGAAAGAGTGCACTAGTCTGTAACTAAGATTTGAATGTTGGAGTATCAGATACTATTGGAACCAGACTATTATAGCCTCTTATTATCAAGACCATCATCCACCTTGAATAACCTTCTTAGATTTAAGGTCCTATTAGGTGTTATAAAACTATTATAGACCAGTTTAATATCCTATAAAATCCAAATAGAAATTATTAAATTTGGAAACATGGAACTATCTCTGCATATATATAAGTTGCTATAAGAGATACATCTATAGATTATGGGCTAGCTCCCTTGATCTATATTTTTGGCTCACACACTACACTCTAATAACCACTATTGGTGGTGAAAATTGGAGAATGAAATGTAAAATAAAATTATAATAATGAATTTGATACACCAAAGATAACTCCACAAACATACTTGCATTTGCACTAAGCAAGCATACTACTAAAACTAATCTCAACTCAAGGTTTTTATAGCATAATTACTTCTACATGGAGGTAAATTTATATAAATATTAAAATGCGGGTAAATAAGAGGTCTAATATAAACACTAATAATCTCTATCACACTCAAAAATATACCTAAAAAACTTGTACACTTTATGATACCTATTAGAATAAATGTTACTACTCACATAATACATATAAGAGCATAATGGAAGCAAGGAGAAGTAATCATCATCACTGGTCATAAAAATAAAATACTTGACATAGCTAGGAAAGAATTGAAAATACTAAACTAGTTTGATAGATAAAATTTCAAAGACAAAACAAGATGTCAAACAATCAAGTCTTTTCCATACCAATTGTGGATTATTTACAATATTAAAATGGCTTCAATATATAAAAAAAAGAGAGGAGAGAGAAAGAGTGATATCAAAGAGTCACAATTCCAAGTGTCAAGTATTTTAAACTATTTAAAATTTAGGAGTTAGATAATAGGTCTTAGATTTATCTTAGATAATTTTCTATCTAAAGCATGAAATATTTCTTAAAGTTAGCATCGAGAAAGTCCATGTCCTTGAAACTGCCTTCTTGATGATGAATCCACTTGACTACCTATAAATTATTTAGAATTTTTTAACACATATGTATCAACTTCATAAGGTGGAAAAAATATTTGTATAGTTATTATACACCCCTTAACTGATAGCCTTCTTTGTCACATGAGTTGTTCACTTCCTTGCGATTGCTCACTAGCCCTCTAGGCATCAATTCACACACTTGTAACTATAGTTACCTAAATATGTTCAAGTGGATTCATTATATAATTGTAAGACACATAAAAAATACCTATTTTCCCTCTAATATATCATATAGGCCTCAAAATAACTCAATACAACACTTCTCATCTTCAACTTACGTAATTACTTTACTTCTCATTATCTTTTTCAAGATTTCCTACAACAACTAACTTAGCAAAGGTATTTTAATTCATCACTAAGGTGATAATGGAGTTTGACAATCTGATATACGTCTCTTTAAAAATACCATAATGATATTCACCTATCAATTCCCTTATGCATCTTTGAAATACCTTAAAACTTGTAAAAAACACATAATCTAACATGTTCATACAAGTGACAATATGGAATAACTATGTGTCAAGGAGATTGAGGGAGTTAAAAACATGTCCAAATCACTTTACAAGATAATTAACTCATTTTGGATCCATTTACATTAATATTTTATTCATAGGGATCTTGTAAGGGTTTTAAGAGGGTTTTAGGTCATTTAGGTTAACAACAGTTCATAAACATTAAGCCCTTAACCCTCAAACCAATGATAGTTTGAGATCAAGACCTCCCTCAAATATCCAAATTTATTGAGATATAATTAACATTTTTTGTACAAATATGAGTGAAATAAAAAAAATTCTTGATTATCTACTTGCATTATAGACACCCCTAAGACAAGTTTAGGATAAAAATGTTCAATTTTAGTTTTTATCTACAAACAAATGAGTCCAATTGATCCTATACTATCCCATGAATATTGTTACTTACTTTATAAGATTATATGGTTATATAAATGACCCGAGGCACCTGACAGTTTATGCCTATTTTTAGGCTTAATAGGCATGGATAATGTTTCTAAGCAAGTGGTCACTTTTGAGTATTCATAGCGAATTTAGGTGTTCCTCATCACTTTTTTATCTTCAATTCAACTATACAAATTTTCATAAATTAATTAAAGTCTATTTATTCATCTTTTTCCATCCATGCACTATAGCTATGTAGGTCACATTCTTTGTGGAGTGCCTCTAGTTTGAGATAAAATATATGGCACTTACCTTATTATATTAACATTAAGAAGACATTGGGAGTCTTTAATAGCTCATTAATACCTTACATACCATGTTTTAAATCTATATCACACTTTTATAACCCTTAACACTTTAAATTCTATAGACTAGATTTTAGGCTTATGACTGTGTGTAGGGTTTGGTTGACTAAGAATGAGGTTAGAAACTAGTTTGCTCATATTCAATCTACTTCCTTTGATTATGAAAATCACATGAAGTATGATATCATAATTTTGAAAATGATTTATATGTGTCCATTTCATATTATAGATATGTTCATCAACTAACTTGCATCCTTCATTAACTTAGATTGGTTTGTGTATGCGTTAGATTAGAGGTGTTGATTAAGGGATTCATGAAATCCCTGTAAGTGGTCATATAAGTTTGAACACTATGTCTCACACCCTTTGGTTTATATTCAAGTCACTAGAGTAATATCAAACTTAAATGCATACATTTTTTCCTTGAAACCATGTTATCATCCTTTTATAGTTAACACACTAGGAGTTGCTTGTAAGTTGTACTATTCATTTGGGTTTAATAACACTATAGTTTTTGAGTTTTTTTGTATAAACTTGACTAAGTTAAAACCATTCAACCATTATTCTCCCTTGACCAAACAATCTCTATCTTGTGTCAACATACTACCTCTAGGCCTAGTTTGTAAGTATAAAACCATCAGGGCTATCTAGATCTCATAAACATTCATCATGGAATTACATTATATAGAATAAAATCTTTTTTGTAGATAAATTAAGGTAAATCCTCCCATTTATAACTTTATTCAACTCTGCACCTATAGATGTTGATTGAAGTGGATTTGACTGTGATTGATTATGTTTAAGGGTTCTAAAAATTCAATCCAATCTCAAAAAATGATCAAAGTCTCTATCTTGAAATCCAAATCTTTCATCAACCCACTATATAAGCATTCTTACATAGTCTTACAGGTGACTATTTCAGGGTTACTTGACTATATCAAGTGTCTTAGACTTTGCATTCCATCAAATATCTTATTGAGACCAAATATTCAATGGATAAATTGATTACCATATTTTGAGGGGTTAAACATATACGTATTACCTTAACCTAGATCCATTCATGAAAGAATGAAAACACTGTAACTAGAAAACACTATTATGCAAACTTTAATAGTGTTCACTCCTAGCACAAGAGAGTTAATTTTCCTATCCCGTAATGTTCACACATGAAAAACTAGTTGAGTCCAACATGAAAAGGAATAACATGTTCTTTAATACCACATACACACCTTGGTACACATAGACGAATGCAATTAGATGAGAAAAATTAATATGTTTGGGTTTTATAGGCAGTTTAGAGGTGTTAAAAATCATAAAAAAATGTTCATACATTACAAAACATCAATATAAAAACCATGACCATGAAATGGGAGCTGATGAGGACTACCACCAAGTGCACTCATTCCAACTCCTCTTCTCCTATCCATACTAGTAGAAATCCATTTACCCTTTTTGACTTGTCTAAGAAAGTGATAGGGTAGAGAAACTAGTTTTGCTTAATTTTATATATTCTAAATCTACTTGAACCTAAAACTAACCTATAGGGATCTCAAGATACTTCCCTTAATCCTTCACACATGTTATAAGAGTCACATCATTCCATACAACATCCAAAAGGGTCCTTTTTGTAGGTGATCTTCTTGTTTTAACATTGAACCTACAATGTTTTAGTTTCAAAACTATTCTATGACATTACCTAACATGAAGTATATGATCTTGAGCCTTGAAATTTGTGTTTTTAATTAAATTTACTTACAACTCCTTTAGAATGACCAAAAGGTGGCATAAAAGGCTATTAAGAGAAATGAAAAATGTGAAAAATATTATAACATATTATGTAACCTCATTTAGGACCATGTGACTACTTTCAAACCTATAAGGGCTCTACAGAAAGTTTGAATATGCATGGGGTTAATTTAATTTGACTTAGGGTAAAATTTAGTTAACAGGTAAAGCATAAAAACACCTCAAATCATAGTCTTTGAGGCTTCTTGGAAATAATTAGGTCAAAATTTTATCATTAGAATCATAGTCAAGACATGTAACATAAAATGTTTAAAGATGTTGTTCAAGATCACCCTTTCCATAATAAAATGTGAACTTAGGTTCAAAAAAATTGGTTGTCAAGGTGTGTAATGTGATTTCAATTGTAATAGGATTATGCAATACATATTTTCAATCTATATCATGAAGGGATTTTAAAGCATTTTAATCAATGTTTGTAATATCCTCTTCTAAGGTCTTTATAACTTGAGTAATGATTAAACTATAGGCCCAAGGGGTTTAGATGAACAAGTTATGTAATCACCAAAGGGGATGAAAACATATTTTGTGTAGTAATAGGCATAGAAACCATATTTATTTTGAAACAATTGTTAATTCTATGATAGATGTTTCAATAGTAGTTTTAGGGAACAAAGGTTTAAAAACATAATCTATGCCCCCACTAGATGTATATGAACAATTAAGTATGGATTGAGTTATAATACCTTCTAAGGATTCACCATTACTAGGTGACACAACCTTAGTTTTATCTTGTTTACTTATTTCATCTCTTATAACATACAAAAATGCATATATTAATCCATTTCTATTGTTAGGACAAGTAATCAACACCTATTTATTTTCCATTTGAAATCAGTTTTTTGCACTAACATTTTCCATTGCATCACAAATGAAAAATTTATATTTTTTAATAATGTACAATAATTATAAAAACCTAATTTATCCTAAGGTTTAATGTTCAAAGATTGGGTTTACCAAATATGTAACCCTAAAATGGGAAATATAGGTTGGTGTTATCTAGATTGCATTAAAGGGTTATATAGAAATGAAATGGCATAAGGGTGATAATGAGATCTATAGGAGTCCAATTAGATGTTAAAATTAAATATAAGCATACACTAGATTTATTATGATGAGATAGTCCAAAATGGGAAGTACAAATATGATAGATATATAAATGACAAAGAAGTGATGTAATTATCTTATTCTTATGTTAATGTAATTATGGGTCTATAACAAGCTAAAATTAGGAACAATCATCAGATTTGGGATCTGATGCCTTAAAGTTTATGTATAATAGCATCAACCTAAGATGGTTGGGTTAATGTTATTATTTGGGTTTATTGCTAGTGTACTTTATATAATATCTTCTAAAATAGGATGTGACCTCATGTATTCTTCTATGTTCTTCTTCACCTTCACTATGATGCATTTAGATCTAGGTCATGGATATTCACTACTTGTGAAATGGAAAAACCTTAGCTTTCCATCTTCAATGTGATTCTAGGGAAAAATGGCTTAGTGGGCACAAGGTTTTGAGATGACACCAATGACCCCATATAAAATGATGACTCCTACATATCTAATACTCTAAAGAGGGCCTCAAATTGATGTAGTTCTACCTACATGTTGGCTTGTGTGTGAATCATATAATGTGTGCAAAGTAATTATAATAGTGAACTAGCTTGTAACTTGGTAAATTGAGATCTTTAGATAATAATTTAATAATTTAGACCTATATATGTGACTTACCTATTAAAAGTACGTAAATAAGGAAGGTTTGTTCAATTAAATTCTTGATAGAGTGATTTTGATAAGTGTCTTGGTCTCTTTGGTATTTTTCTAGGTGATGAATGAATGAGGGTTGATCTTATATTTATATAAATTACTTTGGATTAATAAATCATGTTAATTTACTTAAGTCAACCATTGGGATATGTGTCATTTGTAAATTGGATGACTTTATGGCATTAGACACTTGCCTCAAGAGAGAAATTAGTGTTGACAATACTATCTAACCCAAATGTTGGTGTCTAGGGATCATGAGAATAAGTATACATTCATAACTTGTAGAGATGTAATATAAGTAAATTTTAAACATTTTGGTCAATATAGAAGACATGGGTCATCAACATAAGACTAGTTAGACTAAGATATATAGGCCAAGAGGAATGAATATATATCAAATGTAAGACTTGTGGAAGCAAAAAAGGTAGAGAACTGAGAGGAACAACCAAGGTCTAAGTTTTCCAAGTGTACTAGATTTAGTTGTTATTTAATCACAAAATATCATATACAAAAAAAACTATTACAAGATCAAATTTATATGTTGAAACTATAGTTACAAGTGAGCATATAAGTGCATAACATTATATGTCATTGATACAAATTCAAGGGTATGGTGATTATTCATGCACATTTTTAGAGTTTAAAGTTACAATTTTAAAATCAAAATTTTTAAATCTATGAGAAATGTTGTCATGATGGGGGAATGAATATTATTCATTCTATTTTGATCATGTAAATAGAATCTAGATCTATCTACAATAGTGTGATTCAAAAAATTTATGGGTAATGTACATTAAGATTCAACGATGCTCAATGACCATAGAATTACTTCTAGCAAACCCTTTATGTGGTTTCTCCTTATATTGTAGGTGATGTATGTTTAAGTATAGTGAAACTTAATATCTTTGGAATCACTTCTATAGAATCCATCATGATCTCACATTTCAAAGAAGTACATTGATTACTAATCCCTATTCATGAGAGTTGGAATAATGCATCTTTTCAACTTAAGAGCTTGAATATTCAAAATTGGGACCTGATCACTCTCAATTTGTTATTGGTTCAAAATATCTAATACTTCAACAAAAGGGCACATTATCCATCATCAATTACAAGTTACAAAGAAACTTGGTTTCATCTTCATGTAGGTGTACTCCTTAATTTCTCTATTTTCAATTTTCAATTTCAAATTTCAACTTTTTCAAATTTTAAAATGGATAAACGAATACTTCATGTGCTATTATAGAGTTTGTTAAATTTGAGTGCCTTGAAAAATTAAAGTATATTCTCAAAGAGAATGTATGTTTTACATACCTAGGGTCAATTATTTATCCTTTACTCTGTAAATTTCATTACTATAACAAGGGGGAAAATATAGACACACAAATGTAATCACAGGTACTTGATAATGCTAATTTTTTAAACATCTTGAACCACATGACTTGCACACAAATACATGACTCTTATTTGTGATTCCTTTAAGACATTTATCCATATGTGGGATAAACCCTTTTTTATTGTCATTACCACATAAAAATTTCTATGTCAAATGACCAAATTGCTTTAAGTACCCCTCAGACTATCTCCAGCTCAGGACAAATGTGCCTGATCTTTTAGGACAAGTATGTTGCACTCTTTTCGATTGAGGTTGATTACATTCGAAACCAAATAATATTTATTTTTCAAATTTGAATCAATATTTTGGGTCTTCCTATATATTTCATATGGTTGGATAAAAAAAATTATCAAAATGTTTGCCTATAAATACATATCAAAGGTCATTTGTTATCAAAACATAGTATTCACTTCTTTCAATCTTACACACTATTGCATATTGAGAAAATTTACCTTATTATTTTAAAATTTAATATCACTTATAAGTATTATCCATAATCCAAGTCAAAATCATTCCAAATCAAGTCAAGAGCTATTTTTTATTTGATAAGGTAAAATCTAGGTTTTATAGGGACCTAGAACCACTAAAGTGTATTACAATAGAGTAAATAAGCCAACAAAAAGGCTAAGAAGCTAGGAAATAAAAAGCTACAGTATAAATGAAAAAAAAAACAAGAAACTTGAAATAGAACTAGGAGGAGAGTCCTTCCTAAGGTTATTCAATGTCTATAATGTCCTTCATAGGGATGATTTGTTTTTTCTTTGATATTTTAGCTCGAGTATGATCCCTAGGGCCTTCATCCACTTCTCTAAGGAAAATCATTCTAGGGTAATTTTTTCCTTTTACCTAAAAGGGGGATTGCTTAAGGGGGACCCCCTTAGGGGAGCCTTGAGGGGGGGATTTAAAAACTTTTAGTGATTGAAAAGCAGATGACTAAGAGGACTGTGCAAAAAGGATGAAATCTTAAACTATAGCTTTAGCCTATTTTTAGAGTGAATTCCAATCCTAAATGAGTATGGCCAAACCCAAAAAGACTTGATAGACATTCAAATTGAAATTTTAAAGCTATGTTTTATTATTTTCTAGCTCATCCATAACAATGGATTTTCTTTTCCAAGCTATCTTTGTAAGGGTTCCTAGTTCTAAATCAATGGGTTTCAGTTTTAGGATAAATAGTTTAAGTGGAATGTCATCAAGGGGTATTAAAATAAACTATCTTAGGGGTGTGATCAAAGAGCTAGTGGGATCCTCCATTATGGGGTGCTCTTGGGATTCCTCAAAGGAGGAGGAACCCTCAGGGGGGACCTCTCGAATGTAGAGTGCTTGACCATGTTTAACCAGAAAGAGAATCAATCCTTAGTAAAGGATGGGATTTGTTTCATTTACTTAATGAAACAATATGTTACTCTCAAGGGACTTAAGAATAAAGTAGGAAAACTAATTTTATACCCAAATAAATTATATTAAATTAGAAAGTGGTAGGAGAAACTAAGTGTGTATTTACCTTTTAGTGTCATGTACCACATGATCTGAAGGCAAATGTTAGGCTAGTAACATATAAGATCATCTTAGGGAAAGCCTTTTTTATCTATCTACACAAATTTAATTGATCTAAAAAAGTGTTGTAGTGACTCTTGATTTTTTTACTAGTCTTTAAATGCCTTCATACCTATACATGTCATTCTAGTGGCTTCACCGATGAAATCCTCTGAAATGTTAATGGTGATGCCATGGATTCACTTTTTTCTTATTTTAATAAACCAAAAAATCATAGGTAATCCCAGAATTATGTTTTTAATCCATTCCATGAATTTCACAAGTCCCCCTTTTTCAAATTCTTTCATAATTTCTTTTGTTCACAGACCTCCTTGCAAGAAGTAAGTTCCAACTTATCCCTGTCACCTCTCATGGAGATCGTGTGTGCAAAAATGAAATGGATGGGATGAAGTTTATAGAAGGGATGAATTTTAAAGTAGCATAAGTGGTTTGTAAATTCCACTAAAATATCATGAAAATAATTAAAACCCATTTCTTTAGAATAATTGTCGATCTATCTAATTAAGATCTACCTCTTTGAGGTGAGGTCATACACATGCAGATGCATCATTTTTTAAACTTGTGTTTGTACCTTCAACATGTATTACATTTATTAAATTATATGTGATGCTTCTTGCATTATGATAGTTACTTAAAAGGTAGAGATCAACTCCAAAGCTAGCGAGGAGGTCAGCTAGCTCATTTCCTTCCCTATAGGTATGTGTGAGTTGGACATGAGGTAATCCCTTTAGGAAATGTTTAGAATCATCAATGATATTATTAATGGTGTGTGAGGGTGTATTATTTCCTTCCAAATCATTTAGGATGTTCAATGAGTCACCCTCAGTAATGATCCTATTATGGTTGTTGTTTGTCACCAATTATATACCTCATAGGGCAACCTTTACCTTGGCTAGGTGATCTATTTGGGTTCCCATTAGACTTGCATATGAAGTCAACATCTCCCATTTGTAATTATTTATAATACTTCCACCCCTTGTAATACCTAGGTTTCCCTTAGAGGCACCATAAAAATTTAGTTTGACCTAACCTTGTATAAGAGCCTTCCATTTGGTGTATTTACAGACTAAATCTTTTGAGGGAGAGCAAAAGACCTATTAGATGTCCCAATTTTTGAGAATGAGTAAGACTAGGGGGGCAGGATCTTTGTCCTTTGGAGGGAAAACTTTCCAATTTTCTATAATGTTTTGGTAGAGGTAAGAGAAGACACTTTTCAATTGATATCTTTTGTTGAGAAAGAGATTATCATTGAAAATTTTCCAAATACATCATAACTAATGGGGGAGAATGAGTCACTAAAGGAAAACTAGGGAAGGGATATTCCAGGGGGAATTCCATTGTATAATAAGTTCCAATACATTTTTTGGTTTAAACCAAATTAGGTTAAGTCATTAAAGAGGAACACACTAAAGGGGCATTTGAGGAAAAAATGGAAAATAGAATCTTCCATACTTTGAAAAATTAGGCACCTATTAAGGAAAATCAACTCCCTTTTAGCTAGGTTTTCAACTATCAAAATTTTATTTTGTTCCACAAGCCAAAAAAAATAAACTGACTTTGGGAGTTAGGTGCTTTATACAAAAGTTATTCCATAAGCTCCATTCAATTTACAAGTTTAGGTTAGTGGCATGATCCAAGGCCACTGACTAGGAACCACTATATTCTACCTACCAAATAAAATGATCCTTCATTTATAAGTAGGGGATGTGGACATATCTTAATGCTAGGTTGACGTTTCGAATAACCTAAGACTCATTTAGAGGTAAATCCTCACTAAGGAGGACTTTATAGCACATTGTTTCATCCTTAAATTCCTAATATTATTTAATTTTGGAGCCCCATATCTAATTAAACTATCTATACCATCCCACCTATATCCCATGAGTGGAGAGGGGAGTGGGGGATAACCAAGCATCTTCCTGAAAGTTAATTTTCTCACCATTCCTTATTTTCCATAAGATGCCTTTCTTCAATATGTCCTTGTAGCTGGATATGGCATTCCATAAAGTAGATAGATTCGAAGGGCCTTCTTCCTATAGGAATAGATCCTATTTCATCCTTATAATTACTTAACCTTTATGGTTCTTTCCCATTCCCCATTCTCCTTCATCAGATGCCAAGCCATTTTTTCTAACAGGGCTCCATTCATAGATTTGATGCTCCTCAAGCCAAGACCTTCGTTAGTTTTTTAACTATAGACTTTATCCCATACAATAATACTAAATCTAAATTTTTCTTTAGTTTATCTCCATAGGAAATTTTTTGGATTTGTTCAATATTAGAGGCAATATTAGATGACATTTTAAAAATAAACATTTGGTAGTTAGGATGCTCTAAATTGAGGCCTTAAGAATTTAGGATTTCACTCCTAACATAAGAAGGTGACCCTTCCAACCCTCTAATTTTAATTGAATGTAATCAATAATGGGTTTATATAGTTGATAATCTATTTTACCTAAAAATAGAGGGATGCCCAAGTGGCTTGTCGACAACTTACCCATTTGACAGTTTAGAATTTTGGCAATTCTTTTCTATTGCAAGGGGGTGTTGATAAAGAAAAGGGAACTATTTTGGGGGTTGATGGATTTATTAGACACCTTTTCATATCTATTTAATATGAATTTTAGATTTTTTTCTTCCTCAATAGAAGCATCACCTATTATAAATTTCTTTAGGAATCTTCTTTCAAAAGATAGAGCTTTAGAGGAGTCTCCAGTCTCGTATGCTCTCTCAAACTTTGAAAAGGTCTTTTACAATACTAAAAATGATTCCCTCACCAAGATCCCCACAAATGAGGGAATTAAAAGTGTATTTTTCCTTATGGAAGTGTTCATGGCACCTGGACCTGATGGTTTTCCTCTATTTTCTTCCAAAAGTTTTAAGACATTATTCACCTAGAGGTTAAAGAAGCTACAAAAGAATTTTTTCAATCCAAACCTATTCTCAGATAAGTTAACAACACCTTCCTAGTTTTAATCCCAAAAAAACAAGGTATCACTAACCTATATAATTTCTATCCCATTATCCTTTGTAATACCACCTATAAAATCTACTCCTGTATTTTGGTAAAATGCATGCAATATCTCCTAGATAAAGTCATTAGGGAGCAATAGGGGGCCTTTGTGGTAGGCATTAAAATCATATAAAAAATTTTCCTAACTCATGAAGCTATACATTCCATCTCAAAATCCTTGAGATAGGGCATGTTACTCAAACTAGACATGTCAAAAGCTTATGACCAGGTATCTTGGCATTTTTTGATGCAGATTATGGAAACATGGCGCTAAATCATGATACAAAGAAAATTATCTAGAATTGCATTACCATCCCCAAGTTCTCAATTATTATAAATGGTGTCCCAAAAGGTTTCTTTTCTACTTCAATAGGTTTAAGACAGGGAAAACCCCTCTCTTCCTATCTTTTTATCATTTTTGCATTAACGTTGGGAAGAAGCTTGAGGAGATCCTGCTCTCAAGGCCTTATTAAAGGCATATCAGTAGTGCAAAATATTAAACCCAATAATTCAATATATATCATTATCACTCATCAAATCCATTTTCTATATATATAAACATAGTTAAGGAGAATAATTTACATAATCACTTTAGGTGGGAGAACTGCATGGGTTTGATTTCCCTCCTTTGAGTGTTGGATACATAGGGAGTGATAAATTATTAAGGGGTTACTTAAAGTTAGATCAATTCATTATGCTCCCCTTTTTTTGTAGGTTTTAAATCTATGAAAATTCCTTTATGTTTTAAATGTAAATAACAATTTTTATGTGGCATAATCAGAATTATGATATCTCAATCACTCAATAGACACAGATGTAATAATCATTTTTTATCACAATAAATTGATAAAATTATATGGTCAATAGACTTTAGATACCTATGATCTTTTCCTTGTATAATTTTCTCATCTAGGAACATTTTTTATTTCTGTTGTTGATCTATCATAATCAAAATTTTACTTCTTTTTATATTTTCCTATCAAACATTTAGCAAAATTAACTAAGACAAGTTTGTGGTCAACTAACACAAAATGCCTATGTTCTTTTCCTCTTACAATAGACCTATGAAAAAATAGTTTCTAATTTTTTTCTTGATCATAAGCACACATAGTCACAACTTTTACTAATTTCCACTCTCAGATCTTCAAAACAGTCAACTACTTTCCCTATTTGAGCTATGTTTTTCTTCTGAGAGTTTTCCAAAAATATCAATTTTCAAAATAAAAATTCTTATTTTTTTTACATCTTTAACATTATAATATACTCTACTTTTACACCTATTATAACACATTACAATTTATCATTTTATCTAAAGAGGGTAAAATAGATGTTGATAAAGACATTTCTAGATTCATGGGTTGATAATGAAACTTTTCTTCCAATTATGATTCCCTACTATGATTATGGTAATTATGAATTTCAATATGTGTAACTTTCTAAGATCCTTTATCATTAGAAGATAATTAAAATTCATCTTTCATATTTGTGAATTGGTGCAAAAAAATTGTGGAATTATGTCTCTTCTTGAAGTAACTATATTTATAACCATAGACTAAAGAAATTTTTAATCAATTGCCCTGAATCCCTTCCTTTAATATTGCATCCATATTTCTTGTCTACTCAAAATCATGGCTCAATGTAATTCTAATACTTATGAGTGTTCCAAACCCAAGTGAGAGATAGGATTCCAACTTATCACCTTAGATAATAAAATATGACTACATGATATTTTGTTTAAACATTCTTTTGGCACAAATAAGAAATAATGTGACACCATTGAAATCACTTAAAATTTTGATAGATGATAAATAGAAGCCTGATATTGTATATAAGACTTGTAAATGACTTAGTCAACATCATTACTTATTATTAAACTACCTTGAGAGGATTTTTATGTATATGCTCTTCAAATTAAAATTAAGGACTTATTATAGTGCAAGATAACCTAATAAAAAATGAAAATTTTGACAAAATAAGCCTAAATAAAGAGAAGGAAAATGAGAAAAAGGACCCAAAAAAGAAGAATGACTAGAATCATGGACCCATGATTATGGTCAAGAAATAAAAATAATGGAGGAAGAGGAGGAGGATATACCTAAGCACAAACAAACCTAAAGGAAATAAAAATATAAATAAAAAGAGAAGGACAAGGCCATATAGAAAATAAAAGAGGTGAAAACATGTTAATGATCAATATACATAGAACCAATCTAAAAACATTACAATGATAATCCTTATAGCAAAATTATGTGTGTACACTTAAACTAAAAATGGATGTTTCTATAAAGATTATTTCATAGGGAACTTAATCATTTATTTTGAAGTTGTCTATAATAAAATTCTTATGGATCCTTTTTACTTTTATCTATTTCAATCTTGAAGTGTTGCTGCCCCAAATCTCATACTTATATAAAACCACTGGGATAAAAATTAACCCAAATAGGACCTTGGTAGTAATCCAATCCCATAACTCTATATTCTTGCACCTATTTTTTAGTTCATGTATAACTTTTCTATCCACCTTGTATTATTTAAATTTTATATGTGTCCCAACTAAGTTTGATGTGAAAATGTATAATAATATACATGTATTATTATACCAATTCAATCAAGTCTCCTTCAAACTTGAGTTTGAACTATTTCTTTATTTTTTTAAGGGAGAGAACTAGTATCTTAGTTTTGTCAAATGCTAGCCCACATCCATACCTATTTACAAAAGTGTTTAGAACTTGTAAGTGGTGTTTATATAATCAAAATTAGTTCACTAACATATAAGAGAAGTTTCACCACATATTTGGCCAAATGAACCCATCTACCCCCATACTTTTCTATCCATTATTCTAGCTTGTTGATATATAACCCAAATGAAGGAGACAAAGGATAACATTGTTTAATTATTATGTCACTCTCAAAGCACTTAAACAACCTTTCACAATTTTTTGATTTTGGCCTTGAATTTTTATTAAAATCTATGGACTATTTCCACGTAGTGTTTGGGACACTTAGTTCCTCCATTATGTTCTATAATTTTCTCCTCTGCATTATGTCATATGTTTTAGTGAAATTTGTGAAAGAACATAAGCTTTTCCTTTTCTATCCCAAACCTTTTCAAATAATTGTTTTAGTATGATGCAATGATATAGTATTGAATAATTTGGTTTAAAACCTACTTGACCTATTTATATTTTTATTTTTTATTCATCCCAGATGTTGATTATACATTCTACCATGTTACCAAAAAAATTGCAAAAAATGGGTTAACAATGATGATTTTGTAGTTTGAAGGGTTATTAACATCTATAATCCTGAACAAAGGTATGTTTAGGCTAGTTTTCCATTATGTTAGGAAGTTATTATGGATAACCTTCTTAAATATTTCTCTGATATGTGGTGATAAATGTCTACTCCCCATTTTGGAATTCTTCTTGTAGACTATCTATTTCCCAAGCCATAATTTTTGTTAACTTCTTAATCCATTACTAGATGTAACTTATTATGAAAAAATATTATTTGACATTGATTGGAGTGGATGTGTCATTTTTATTTTTTTTCACTCATATGATTGTATTGAATACTCAAACTAGTGACTTATTGTAATGTTATTTCTAGTTGTGTTCTTTGGTTATGTATTTCCTTTCAAAATAATTTTTTATCATGATTTCCTTAGTATACCAATCTTGTTCATATTATTATCATTAAATATTATTTTATTTTCCTCTCAATTTAATCACATATTTTTATATTTCCCTTAATTTTACCTAATGTCTCCTTTAGTGTTCTTCTTATAGCCTTGCATTCTTCATTGTGCCATAGATTTGTCGAAAAGTTGTTTTTCTTATTCTTATAAGAGTTATATCTTTTACACATTATTAAATATCATTAAATTATGTGTAAGAGCCTCTAAATTTTAATATAATATGTGAATACTTTAATTCCCTCTTGTTTCTCCTCTTGTAAATTGATAATCACCCAAAAAGGTGTAATGGGCATTCTGATAAAGATATGGGGAAATAGATGAATGACAAATAGAGATTGGGATGAAAAGGGTTACAAAATAATTTCAAAATTTGAAAATATATTATGTTTTTGATAATTATATTGAAATAAAAAATATATTGTATGACAATCTCTTCCTATCACGTGTCTCCAAAAGTAGTTTATACATATGCATCATTCATAAGACATACAAACAAAATAAGGCTTGAATTGTGATTTTGTACATGTATCCTTGATTTTCTATATCAAAATTATATTATGAATATTCTCATTTTTTAAATGGTTCATCTATAATATAAATTATACATTGATTTTTTGCTTGTTATACAAATCAATCTTAGATTTTCCCATGTACAAATCTTTAGGACCAAGTAAGCAACATTGACCCTACAAAGAAGAAATTATCTTGGTAAACATTGCTCAAATATTTAATAGTATCATAATTATCATATAAACACATATAATTTTTTATATCTTTGAACATCATGCATAAAATTAAATATTCCTACAAATTGTAATGTATTTCATTATAGTCTAACCAAAGAAAAAGGTAAGTGATAATATCATTACAAAAGAGAAATGAGATGACTAAGTTGTGTTCGTGTATTTATATTTATGTAAATATTATTAAGGGAAATGGATAATGTGTACAAAGTAATTTAAAATAGAAAAATTATTTAGTTAATGAGAATTTGTTTTTCTCTATGGTTCGAATGGTTCTATAAAAATAGAGGATTTGCACAACCTAATGACTATAAGTCATTTTCATGTATTTATAGCCTCTATAAAATTTATTAGGGTTAAGGGATAATTTTTACAATATAATTCAAAATATAAATATTATTGAATTAATAGGAAAGAAATTTTCAATATGGTATAAATGGTTCTATAAAAATAGAGGATTTTCATGACCTAGTTGTCATGTGGATGTGACTTCGTATCAATGCAATCATGTTTAACTATTTTGCATTCAAATATTTATGGAAACAATTGATTATGACCAAAAACAATAATATGGATCTAAAGTTAGTATTTTATAGGTGGATTTCTTGTGTTTAGCTTCTATAATTGGCACATAATTGTAATGAAATAGTTTTAAAACATTTTCAATAAATGTATTTAGAGAACTTCTTGGTAGGCCAAAGGTATGGAATAAATAGGAAGTCATACAATAAAATAATTTTTTCATGTTATAAATCCAAAAATACCACCATTTAAAATGAAAATAATAATATTTAATGGATGAATAAGTTTGTATTATAGACTTGTAAATAAATTAATGGATATAAAAAGATAGCTCTGTGAAGTAGATGTTCATTGTGAATGTCTTATTGGTTTAATATAAATTAATGATTTGAGAGAGATATTTATTGTGGAAATGTTAGTTTTACATAAATTAACAATGTGAGGAAGATTTTGTGGATTTTATTTGTAATGACAAATTAACAATGATGATCATCATATATACTATGATGACATAATTATTTTAATTCCTTATCATGTTGATAATAATTTCACTTATCTATTATTTCTCTTTGCATAGATAAACCCAAAGACTTAAGCTCGGTCATGAAAACATTAGGTTTTTTCTATGGACAAAAAATATTTTGGAAACCCATAAACATATACCAGTTAGCTAAATTTAAGAACAAAAGGAAAGCTTTAAACTCAAACCCAAAAACAAGGAAATTTTGAACTAATTTGTCTTTAAAAAATATAAAGAAGGAATCTATTTTGTACACATAAGTTACACAATATTAATGAAAAGAGAATGGTAAATATTTATTATCATACATTTATTATATACATCAAAGAAATAAAATTCCTTGCATCAAATGTTTTAAAGAAAATTTTGAAATACAAGGTTGGAAGTAAAAACCATAGTAAATAACTCTTTGAGGTATTTAGTCAAATATTTCACATGTAATGTGTATTATTTTACATTTTTCATACATGTATACCAAGGAACTTACAAATATACATTTTTGTTTATGCCTTAATGGATGTCTATACTCTATTCTAAAACTGGGAGGATGTTGGCAAAGGCTAAGAAGCATTTTTTTATCATATACTATATTAATCAAAAGACATGAAACCATATTTATTTGATTTATTTATCACACTAATTATATATTAATTGTATCCAAACATGGATCACAAGTTCTTCCAAGTTGGTAGATATTCATAACCTATAGGAATATATGTTTGACAAAATTCCTATGAAGTAATTTATTGATGATAGTATACAATAAAAGTGTTAAATTGATAAATATATTGGAATTTAGGATAATTTTTTTTTTAAATATTAATCTTATCCTCCTCCCACTACCTAATCAGATCTGGAGTTCCTCAGCTAAGTCAACAAACACATTCAATGCATAATAAGTTTGAAATTCTAATTTTATAGTAGTCATTTGGATTCAGAGGAAATTTATGTTATAGGTGATATGAATGAAATAAATTAGACAAAATAAATAATAAAAATAATTATGTGTAAGTGGAATAAAATTTATGTATCAGTAGCCTATAGGAAGAGAGAAAAATGAGAATGTAATCCTAGATAACATAGTAGTAGATTATGCAAGTGAGAAAATGTGTAATAGAAGGTTTAGAATAGAAATAAGGATTTTTTAATGATATTAATTATATTATATAAGTTTCAAAATATTAGAGGGATAAAATAGAGGATTTACAATAGCATACAATCTAGCCAATAATAAGCAAGAAGAGGATAGTTTGTAAGAGTTTTTTGAGTAGTTGTAGTTGTATTAATTTAGGAAATGTAAGGAGATTTTAATAGATTTTTTAAGTGAATATAATATATAAAAAAGTTTTTATTTGTTTATATATAACTCTTATGTCCTTATTTCAATTATTTAGCATGTTTTTCTTTTGCATTTATAACACTATAGACTAGCTTTTTAATATCCCTAAAGCTTTAGTTTTATAATTTTTTGTGTATCATCATCCTATATAGGTTATAAATTTACATACATGGAATTATATTTCCAACAAATGGTATCATATATTGGTCTTTGTGGATTGTTATCATGGTACCCATTAGTTATAGTTCATGGTAATAACCTCTTATGTTCAAATAACTATGATGTTTCATGTATTAAGATGAAGACCATATTTTCCTCACAAGAGTTACGGGAAATTATAGAGTAGATACACAGAGGTTTTATACCAAGAATCCTTCAATGCACTATCCTAAGCACAAAATAATTCATTAAAATATAATAGGAAGAAGGATTCCAAATCACTCAACTACACTCAAATGGCACTAATTAATTCAATTTTTATAGGGATAGTAGTAGCTATCTATTCTAATTAATCTTGGGATATTATATAAAATGTGTATTAAGGTGGTGGAAAGGTGAAGCTTGCTAAATAGTTATTAAGAAGAGACTTTTAGACTTTGATGATGAAGGAAAATGTGTATCAATGAATTCTTCATAAGGGCAATGAACATAGTTAATCAAATTAAGATAAATGGAGACACTCTTGAATATTATAAACTCATAGAAAAGGTGTTGAGGATACTTCAAAGATATTTTACACAATAGTGGTTTTTATTGAAGAGTCTAAATACTTGAGATAAATTATAATAGATGAGATAATGGGCTCCTTACAAACCCATGAACAAAGGTTGAATATGTCAGTGGCCTCCTCCTATGAGAAAGCATTCAAGTACAATATGAATGTGAAAGGAAGGGGGAGAGGAGAAAAAAATAGAGGTAGAGGAATAAATTTTAGTATTAAAGAAGTTAGAAGGCATAACCATCAAGATTCAAATGAAAAATGAAGATGAAGGAACAACAACACTTCAATAGGTGGTTAAACATAAAGGTATGACAAGTATAATGTATAATGTTATTATTAGAAGAAATATGTACATTTTGCTAGTGAGTGTAGAAATAAAGAGTATGATATGAATAATCAAAACTTAAATTTCTCCAAGACATAGGAGGTTGAACCTAATAGGAATGATAAATTTGTAATTTTTTCTATAACATGTAACATTATTGACCAAAGTAATAGAGGCATTTGGTATTTGGATAGTGGTTGTAGTAACCACATCAGTTGGAACAAATAGATGTTAAACCATATTAATGAGTCATTAAAATTACAAGTGAAGATGTGAAAAAATGATAATGTTATAATAATGGGCAAAATTAACATATCTATCCATACCAAACAAGGTGACAAAAGGCAAATTCAAGATGTTTACTATGTGCCTAGGTTGAAACACAACCTCATCAACATTAGGGAACTTATCCAAAAAGGTTATAGGTTAAAATTTTAATATGAAAAATGTATCATATTTGATAGGATTTGAATCAATAGGTAGATCATATTAGTTAAGTAATAAGTAATAGGATGTTCCCTCTAAGTATGCAAAGTAAACTTGCATCAACATTCAAAATAGTTATAGTAAATGAACCTACTCTTTGGCACCTAAGGTTTGGGAATTCAATTCTATAGGGATGATCCTTAATCATAAGAAGTAAATGGTGAGAGGGATACCCCTCATAGAAGAATTAAATAAAGTATGTGAAGGTTGGATATTGAAAAAGCAACATAGGAGTGCCTTTCCTATGTGTAAGTCATGAAGAGAAAGAGCTCCTCTTGAACTAAAACATTCATTTTTTTCAATGAAGGCCCCCTCCTTATATAATAAGGTGTACTTCATGACATTCATAGATGACCTTAACTGGAAGACATGGGTGTACTTATTAAAGAACAAATTAGAGGCATTTGAAACCTTCAAGCAATTTAAGGCCATAATGGAAAAACAAAGTAGGCACTATATAAATATCTCAAAGATGTATAGAGGGGAAGAATACATATCAAATGAGTTTATATATTTTTGAAAGTATAATGATGTAAAGAATCAATTTAAATATAAGTATACATGCATAAAAATGGTGCGGCTAAGATAAATAACTAAACCATGAAACAAATGACAAGAAACATGTTAAAGTAAAAAGATTTATCTAGTGTGTTTTGGGTTGAGGTTGTAGTAACAACTCTACATATTCTAAATAATTTTCCAACTAATATTTTTAGGTATATCATCCCTCAATAATCATGGAACAAGCAAAAACTATGTTTTGAACACCTTAGAGTGTTTGGATGTGTCGCATATGGACATGTCCCCAAGTAAACAAGATTAAAGTGGGATGACAAAGGTGAGAAGTGTATATTCATTAGGTATAGTGAAAAATCAAATGCCTATAATACATATAATATCATCATTAAGGAGATAATGATCAGATAGGATATTTAATTCACTAATTATGTAGCATGGGAAGAGACACAAGAAGAGCAACAAGTGAAAATAAGGGCTAGTGGACCCTTTATTAAAACTAAAATAGCAGGTGGTGTAGTCCTCTAGACACTAATTTGGAGCCCTATTTTAAAAAGGGTTTATTAATTTAGTGGAAATAACCAACAAGGATGTAAAGGAACATCTCATGAGTCAAACTCATCCTCCTCCCACATAATTCAATGCCTAGCAAGGACAAGAAGCTTGCAATAAGTCTATGACAATTCAAGGTATGAAGAAAATGAAAATGAAACAATTAATTTTGCTCTTTTTTATTATCTTATCTTGTATAATATGAGGAATAAATAAAGGGTGAAAATGTTGTGATGCAATGGATGAACAAATGCATGCCATTAAGAAAAATCATACATGAGATCTAGTAGACCTTCCAATAGGAAAAGAGGTCATAGTGTGAAATGGGGTTACAAAACCAAGACCACTCTACAAGGTAATATATAGATACATAAAGCAAGTTTAGTTGTAAAAGGATAAAATTAAATGCATGTACATGAATACAATGAGACATTTTCACTAGTATCATAGCAAGAAACCATGATAACAATCATTGTAATAACTACTCAATACAAGTGATAGGTGCATCAAATAGACATCAAGTTAACCTTCTTGAATGGTGTATTATAATAAGAGGTTTATATGTACATCTACCTATATATGATATTATCAATCATGAGAACAAGGTATATATGTTGAAAAGGCATTATATATGTTCAAACAAGCACCAAGGGCATGGTATAGCCAAATAAACTGTTATTTAATGAGAAATGGCTTTAGTAAAAGTAATAGTGATCCACACCCTATATTTTGGAAATAAAATAATGTATTTTATAATTTATTTTATATGTGGATGATGTAGTTTTTACCAGGAATGCAAATCAGTCCTTAAAAGAGATCAAAACAACCGTGAAGGACTTTGAGATGATTGATTTAGGTTTGTTGAGGTAATTTCTTAGGATAAAAGTCAAGAAAATTAATGAAAGAATATTTATATTCCAAGACAATTATCAAAATGAGATTTTTGATAGATATAGGATGTTGGATATCAAACCAATATCTACCCTAGCTGAAATAATCTTAAAATTGCACAAGTAAAATTGTAAAATCAATGTGGACCCCACACAATATAATAATTTAGTGGGAAGTCTTATGTATTTGACTAAAACTAAATTGGACATCATGTATGTAGTTAGACTCATATAATGATTCATGGAGACACCAAAATAAATGTATTGTTAAGTAAGCAAGAGGATATTGAGGTATTTTTATGGTATAACAATCTATGGAGTTTTGTATGCAGTAGTAAATCAATTTTAATTAGTAGGCTACATGGATAATGATTGGACTGGTAGTTTTGATGATGTAAATAGAAAATTTGGGTATGTGTTTTATCTTGGGTTAGGATCCATTTCTTGGGCTTAAAAGAAACAACCCATAGTCTCACTTTAAATAGTTATAGAATAATTACATAACAATAAAAGAAGCAACATATTAGGCCATATGGATTAGAAGAATGATCTCAAATTTACATGAATATCAACAAGGAGCATCAACGATATTTTTTGATAACATAGTTTTTATTTTATCAAATAATCCAATATTTAATTATATAATAAATACTATTACAATAATATATCATTTCATTACAAATTCAATAGAAAAACATGTAATAGAGCTTAAATTCTATAAGTCAGATCAATAGTTAGCTGATATATTTACTAAGACTTTACCAAAGGATAGTTTTCTAAGTTTAAGATAAATATTATGGGTCATAGATACCATAAAATTGTGACTATATGGTTTTATGTTTCCTTTAGTGTTCTATAGGATAGCTCTAGAGTCCCAAAATGAAGCTTTATATTTCAATAGTATAGCTCCATAGTCCATCAACAAAGATCTAGAGTACATTAAAGAGGCTCAAAAATTTGATAGTGAAGCTCAAGAGTTCATCAACCAAGCTCTATATTCAATAATCCAAGCTTGAAAGTATAATAGGTTGGCTTTGGAGTCTAACATACTAGCTCTAGAGTCCAACAGGATGGCTCTAGAGCACATTAGACAAGCTCTGAAGTTCAATATTTGAGCTCTAGAGATGAATATAATAGACACAAAATCATATGGGAATATGAGAAGTTATAAATATGTTTTAGGTTTTATTATCATTATAATTATCATGTACAAAGGTCAACATTAAGGTGAAGTGTTAAAAATATTATTCTTGTCCTCTTCCCACTTACCAAGATAGCTCTGAAGCTCCTTAGCTAAGCCACCAAACATATTTAATGCACAAAAAGTTTGAAATTTGAATTTTTTGGAATTCATTTGGATTTGGGGAAATTTTTTTAAGTGATATGACTAATAGTAAGTAGACAAAATGAATGAGACAAAGAAGTATGTGTAAGTGGGAGAAAATATATAGAGTGGTATCCTATAGAAATAGAGAAAAAGGGGAATGTAATCCTATAGAATGTAACAATAGATTTTGCAAGTGAGAGAAGGCAAAATACATGTTTTAGAGTAAAAAGAAGGATGTTTGAATGATAGTAGTCAGATTATATAAGTTATAGCATAATAGAGGAAGAAAATAGAGGATCTATAGAAGCATATTTTCTAGCCAATAACAATCAAGAATATGATAGTTTGTAATATGTTTTTGAATAGTTGTAGTTGTGTTAGTTTAGGAAGTGTAAATAGATTATAATAGACTTTTGAAGTTAATTTAATATAAATAAAAGTATGTATTTGTTTATATTGATTTTACCCTCCCCTATTTTTAATATTTTACCATGTTATTATGCATTTCTAGCACTGTATATTATCTCTAGTATATCCACAAAGCATCAATTTTATATTATTTTGTGCATCATTCTCCTAGTTAGGTTATATATCTACATACCTGGGATTATATTTATAATAATTTGTATTATAGCTTGGTATTTAGGGATTGTTAACATGGCATGCATTAGTTTTGGTTCATGGTAACAACCTCTTATGTTATAAGGGAAGAGATATGATGTTTGGTATATAATATGAAGACCATATTTTTCTCACAAGAGGGTGGATACACATAAGTTGTAGACCAAGCATCCTTCGGTGCACTATCCCAAGAATAAAACAATGCATTGAAAGAGAATGTGAAGAAGGATACCAAAGCACTTATCTACATTCATATGTCACTGGTTGATTTAAGTTTTCTAAGGATAGTATTAGTTTTCCATTATAATCAATCCTTTTATATTCTAAAAAATGTTTATCAAGGTAGTGATAAAGTGAAGCTTGTAAAATTATATTTGTTAATAAGATACTTTGAGACTCTCATCATTAATTAAAATAAGTGTATCAATTATTTCTTCATAAGGACAATCATCATAAGTGTATCAATGACTTCTTATTAAAGACAATGAGCATAGTCAATCAAATTAAGATAAATGGATATAATCTTAAAGATAATAAACTCATAGATAAGGTGTTAAGGATCCTTCCAATCGGATCTAAACCAATAGTGGTTGTTATTGAATATTTTAAAGACTTGATAAAAATGAAAATAAATGAGACAATGGGTTCCTTTCAAACTCATGAACAAAATTTGAATAGGTCAGCCACCTCCTCCCATTAGAAAGCATTCAATACCAATGTGAATGTGAGAGGAATGGGGAGAGTATAAAAATAGAGGTTGAAGAATAAATTGAAGTATTAAAGAATGTGTAAGGAGAAACCATCAATAATCACATGGAAGAGGAAGATGAAGGAATAAAAACACTTCAAGAGGTGGTTCTACACAAAGGTATGACAAGTCTAATGGATAATGTTATTCCTATAATAAGTATGGACACTATGCTAGTGAGTGTATAAAAATAGTGTATACAAGTAATATTTTCAAACTTTATCAATTATTGATGATTTCTCTCTTGCAGAAAAACATTTAATCTCAATCTCTCTAAGTGCATGCCTTAAAGGGTACACTAAAAAAAGGGTGGGTAGACCATTGGTGCTTTGAAATATTGTTGTCATCTATACCACCACTTACAATCAACACAAATGACTCTTAGACACTTATAAAAGATTTTAAACCTCCCTTAAACACTCCTAAAAGTAATTCACCACCTAAATAACTGATACCTAATCTAAAAAATCTTTTTGACATTTACCAAATAATGTCAACCAAGGCTGACCCTATACTTAAATTATATTAGCATGTTATACTTCTAGGTCAACCTCAGTCAACCTAGACTATGAGCTAATTTCATTTTATCAATTAATGATACATGTTAAAAATGGGTTGGATATATTAGTTAAAAGTTTAGAAGGGTTTAAAGTTACATTCAACTATATATACACATTATTTTTTCCATCTCTCAGAGAGAGAGAGAGTTAATCATTCATTTGTGCTTGTTTACAATATGTTCTTCCACCATTATACTTGAGGAGTTATTTGCTTATGGTTTACACATAGATAAGAATATTTTCTTATGAAAAAGTATTATATGCTTTGGACTATCTTAGTGATCTTTATAAACCACAAAAACCTCTTATGAATCACCTTTAGGCAAGGGAGAGATTGAGTCTTGACAGGTTCATGTTCAAGGTATCTCAAACTATTAATCTTTTATTTTAGTATATATAAGCATCATAAGTAATGGATTTATCTCCCCATGCATTAGTGTTTCACACACACACACACACAAACACATATGTATATATATATACACACACATATATATATACATACATATATACATACATACATATATATATACACATATATATGTATATATATATACATATATGTGTGTATATATATATATACATACATACATACATACATACATATATATATATATATATATATATATATATATACGTATGTATTTATACATATACATATACATATATATATATACATATATATGTGTATAAATATAAATATATATATACACATATATATGTATATATATATACATGTATATATACACATATATATGTATATATATACACACACACATATATACATATATATATATACATACATATATACATACATACATACATATATATAAATACATACATATATATACATACATATATATATATATATATATTTATATACATATATATATATACATATATACATATATATACATATATATATGCATACATATATATATATATATATATATATATATATATATATATATATATATATACAAACACACACACACACACACACACACACACACACACACACACACACACACACACACACACACACACACACACACATATATAGCTTAATTAGAGATATTATATGCATGTTTACTTTTAAATTTATTACCCCCATTTTGTTCCATGAGCTTTGGTGAACACTAGGTTAGATTTTCATTTACTTTGTGAATACATAGAAAACATAAGACCTAGATAGGGTTATTTCATGGTGTTTCTTGAATAGAGGATTTAGAACCCTCTATAATTATATTTTTGTGGTAAGGGACCCTATTTAGGTATAACAAATCCATCTTGGTCATGATCCCAATTGTCTAAATGTACCAACAAATGGAAGTGTAAGTGTGATTTATCTTCTCTAAGCTAGGATTGCTTTGTAGATCACCTATATTTTCCCTTGTATACATTTTGATAAACTTGACACAAATCTAACCCTTGAAAATTTTATTTCATGCATTAATTTATTATCATCTTATATATTTTTATTTATTCATTACCATATCAACCTATTGATACATTCTAATAGTCTATGTGCATATTTAACACACGGTCGTATAAAATTGACTCTATTTTATCAGTGAAAGTCTTCTCCAAATATAGGTGATTGGATTGATCATATTGACACATTTCTCCTCTTCAACCATAGGATTTCAAACTTATTTTACTTGTTTTCCTCTATTCATAGTTTCCTTTCTTAGCATATAGGTTTTTAGACTTAGTCAAACTAGTTGACTCTATTCGTAGATTATTTTTAGCACATAGGTTTTTCAAACTTCATCAACCTAGTCAACTCTATTGGCAAAATATAAATATCATAATTTGATTAGCACAACATAAAATTCAAAAACTAAGAATATTTACAATTATAAATGTTCATTCTTATCCTCTCTACCATTTTTATTTTTCATTTACAGTCCTATTTTTCATAGTTTGTAGTCTATAAAATTGCAACCCTATAACAAAATGAGTCAACTAGCTCGACATAGTTCTGTATCTTAATTTATCTTTAAAAGTCTCAATAAAACTATTTGACTATGTTTATTTTAGATATTTCTTCTATAGACAATAATGACCCTATAAACTCTATTTTATAACGTTTGTATACAATGTTTCCTGAACTAACTCTGTACTCTTCATAAATAAAGGAATTAACCTATTTTAATATTAATTAATTCACTTTTCATTTTATTTAATTACTTTATTAGAGTAATAAATATATACTAATAGGGTGGTTTTTATTTTACTAATTTAGTCACACTATTTTTCTCTTTTGAACACACTTTTAAATCACTTAACACTAAAAATCATTAAACGTTTTCTTCCCAAGGTCTATGTACTTGGATTTCATCACCAAGGGGGAATATAAGTTGATTTTATAGCTAGGTATAAACATGTGGTTGAGGGTATATATTGGAAAAACACCTGACACCCTTATTGTTATGGGATTGTGATGTAAGGGGGTAGGCCCCAATAACAAGCTAGTACTATTACCAGTACAAATCTCTTTCATCTTAAACTATCGTAAACTATCTATAGATTGTTTTCTAATTCCTTATTATAGCCAAATATTTATCATATTAATTTTCAAAATTATTATAACTTAAAAACATTAAGGAATGACCACTTAGCTTAGCATTTACATTCAAGTTTTGTTACTTTCTCTTTGATCATTATATTTTGTATTGCAAAATTTGTACTAGATAGATTTAGTATAAGTTTTGTGTTGTGTGTTAAAATTATATAAAACACATTTATCTAATTTATTGTGTGCTCAATTATATTTTATTAGTTATTATCTTGAAAAAAATTCCCTATTTCAGAACACTACCATCCCTATCAACATAGTCTCTTATAAGCTACTTATCTAGTTTATCTTTAGTATACAGTCGATGTATCTAACTATGTATATTTTTATCATGCCTCAATTTTAATATATTCAAAAGATAGTCACATATTTTATATATTTTTTGAATCTTTTTCTATTATCTTTCCTATAGTCACTGTTTACTCAGTTGACTATGTAACTCTTGGCTAATATTGTTCTATATTTGGCCAACTCTGTCCCTATTTTCCACCTTTTTTATTTCAGATTTTACCTTCAATCATCATGAAATACCCTATAAAAATATTTTTTTGCAATATAAATTCATTTAGACACTATATGGGATGTTATTTTCTTCCTACCTTTGTTACCCAAGAGGATCTTCACTCTTGGAAAAAAAATTCTCATCCCTCATCTTTGGATCACATTATGATCTAAATTACTCCAACTGATGGAATTGATGGATCAAATCCATTTAACACTTCTCAAGATAATTCTCACTTTAAGGCACATTATTACAATATAGAGGCAATTGACACAATCCTAACAAAAAAACCTATAAGGAACCTTCTCAACACAAACAACCTACCTCCTAAAAAAACTCCCCCTAATTCTAATTCAAGGAATCCTCCTCCTAACACCAATCCACTAGTTGATACCACCCAAATTCTTGCATAAATATTACAAAAAATAAACATCATTCAAACATATAGTACCTCTCAAATGATTCAACTACAACATCATTTGATAAACATGGATAATCAGCCTCCTCTTCTTCTTCCCCAAAATAACAAAAAAATCATCCCTCCAAATCTTAAATATATCATAGGAAATATAATTCCCCAACCTATTATACACAACAAGATGCTTCAACATATTCAAAATGATCATTTATCTCCCTTCATTGTATCTATTGATATTGGTAATATATCTCTAACTATTAAATATGATGAGACTAAAGACCCCACATATTTTATCAAAGCATTTGATAATATGTATAAAGAGTGGATCGAAACTAATACCTTCAACACTACCAAAATTTTAGTTCAAACTTTCATTTATGATGTATTCAAATGGTATGACCAAATTCCACAACATTATATATAGAAACTTGAGGATTTAGTCAATCCTTTAGTTAAGTAATTTCAACACAATGATCTTCCCAAAAATTGTCTTAGTCATTTCATTAATGTTAAACAATCCCCTTCTAAATAATCTCATGATTTTATCAAACATTGGATATGTTTATATCACAAAGTTGATCACAACATGACTGATGATAATTTTTTCAAAATATTTATAACTACCTTAACACCTTACCTTCAATACAAGGTTTGAACTTTTGGTTCTCAAAATTTAAATGATGTTATCAATCAAGATAAGTGACAAGATTTCATACTAAAATAATTCAAAACCAATACTAAAACCATCAAGGGATCTTTCCAACACTCAACCAATGTAATCACTAGCAATCCTCCTCAACTAAAACTAAGAGTAGACAAAATGGATAATCCCCAAGTTTCCCATACACCGCTAATTATTCAACAAATGAAACAACTTTTAGCACCTTCTAAACCATACACATATCCTAATAATCCACCTCAATGGTATAACCCTAACAAATTTTTTTGGTTTCATGCCAATATAGGTCATTCTCATGAAACATGTTGTGGTATTGTAAAATTTGTTGTTTTTATTATACTAAAACATACATTCAATCATGATTCCATGATAAAAATCTATCATGATGATTATGTTAATTCTTCTCAAAATAAACAATATTTTAATCCTTCTTCCTCTAACAACCCAAAAACATTTTCTACATCCTACCCTCAACATTTAAACAAGGACATTTATGTAGTTGATGTTGATTATGATCAATACTGTATTAATTCTCAATACATGAAGTGGGTAAAGTCAATTATTAGCATAAACCTTCCCACAAGGATCTCATCACAAAGCCAAATAAACCATCACTTGAAGATAAACTTATCAAAGATACCACTACCACTAACCTACCTTCAAAAACCAATTAGGAACCACTTCCTCAATCTGAACCTCAACCTAGCTCTCTTACTACCAAAATATTTTACACTTCAAGCCTCATGTTAGTTCTCCCTCTTCAAAAACTCATTGGAATTTCTTAGAGGAATTTAACTCTGTATCTTTTCAAATACCTCTCATGGATTTAGTTCTCACTTCCCCCTATCATAATAAATTATTAATGTAACAACTACAATAAATTAAAGAAACATATTCCCTATAATTAGAGGAACCACCTCATGAGCCTTCATCAATAAAAGTTCATACCATTGAAATTTTTTTCCTTCTTCAAAACCTTCCATCAAACTCCTTGAATAAAACATGATCAATGATGAAATTATCTTTTGATCTAATGACCCACCTCTCTTTATTAAAAATTCCATTAATACTAACCTTATTCACAAAGTCTTATTAGATGAAGGGTTCAAAATTAATGTGACATCTCTTTGGCTAATTTAACAACTTGGGTATAATAAAAATCATCTCAAGAAAACTCATCTAACATGTCATGGATTTGACAAGACTAATAAAAAATCACTTGGTTGTATTTGGCTCCCGCTTACTATTGAACCCAAAACTCTATGTACTAAGATCATGGATATTGACTTACCGTTATCCTATAATATACTCTCAGGTCACTCTTGGACACATTGAGTGAGGGATATTACCTCTTTTGGTAGGTAATGTATCAATTTTATTCATAATGGAAAATGGTATAACATGAGGCCGATCCTAACCCATGGAGTATTTAGCTTCCCAACCCCAAATTTTAGTATCAAATTCCAATTATTCCAAGAATTAATAGTTCACCTTTACTTGAATTCATCAATATGAATCTAGATTTAAAGGTCACTCTTGTTGATTATGATGATGATGATGAGCCAAATAATTTTAAAAACAATTGAAATACTACCAAACTACCTCCTTACATTTTATAATGTCTCCCTCCTTCCTTGTTACCTCATGATCATACCATTCCTCTCATCGACGAGATAACTAATTTGCCCCTTCCATGTAATGTACATGAAGCATCTTACATAAATGATGATTTCACCTGTAATGAATATAGAGTGTCTAAGTTATTCAAATACCATTTATCCATGTCACCTTTTAAATTTAATGATCTAGGTTTATCTCCTTTTTATGATCCTTTATAGACACAATCATGTACTATATCTCCCACCTACGATGATAAATACATCATGGCCCAAGCTTAGTCACAAGACTTGGATGTTCAACACTATCATCAAACCTTAGCTAAAATACATGTTTTCAACCAAGATCTTCATGTTATTTTCATGAATATTGAATTATAACCTAAAGGTCATGTACCTCTAGTTAATTTTCCACTTCTTGATATTTTTTGGGTTGTTGGACTAATATTACCTCTCACAAGTTCAAAACATATGGAACCTTATATACCTCCTATCTCACCAGTCACTCTAACAAATCTCCTCCCTACCAATGATTCTAAAGATACACCTATTATCAATCTAACTAAATCCAACAAACCTTCCTCCATAATTTCACCTAATCCCAAGATTACTCTTGATGTGAAAGAAATAGATATACATAAGATATATTATGACTAGGATCACAAAGGTAAAAAAATCATTGATCTTGAGGTAAACATGGAATACTATGGATCTTTACCCATATTACCTAGCAATGAATCTATACTTGAGTTATTCGATGCTAGAGAACCTCAACTTCCTCGAGAACATCATAAACTTGGTAAATTTAAATGAAAGGATCCTCATTGTGATAAATTCATTACTATCATAGATCCCAAAACCAATCCCATTCCTTCTTTTCCCAATGTTCTATATCATTTTCAAGATGGAAATGACATGCTCATTAAAGAAACCATAAGAATAAATTATGGCACACCCTCATGTCCTCGACCCACCACAATCTCTAGATAATTTCCACTAACCAAACATGATACTTTTATCCTATTTTTTAATAAATATCATGATACTTTTACTTGTTAATATAAGGAAATGTCAGCTATTGACCCTAGTATCTTTGTGTACAACATAATCACATACCTAGATGCCAAACCTATTTAGTAAAAATGCAATAAATTTCCACATAAATTTTCTACCTTATGTCATAAATGAATTATCAAATTATTAGATGCCAATTTTATTAAACCTATGAAATATTATGAATGCGTGTCAAACATTTTTCCCATTTTAAAAAATTTCATGATGGTTATTTACATATGCATCTACTTTCATAATATTAACCTCACATATCCCAAATATAATTTTAAATTACCTTCAATAGATACCATCATAGATTCCATTACTAGATATGAAATGTTATCACTCATAGATGGGTTTGTAGACTATAATTTGATTCACATAGCCCCAAAATACCAACAAAAACAACATTCACTATGAAATGGGGCACCTATTGCTATGTTAAAATGTCTTTCATACTTAAAAACATTATATCTACCTATAAGCATGCCATGACCCATATTTTTCATGATATTATACATAATATTTTGTAAACCTATATGGATGACCTCATTTCCAAATCAAAAAGTTGCACAACCCATATCTATAATTTATCCATCATCTTTGATTGATTAATCAAGTACAAAGTTAGATTCAACCCTTATAAATGTGTATTTGTTTTTACATCTAGTATAATAATAGGGTTCATAGTCTTTATTCATGGTATTGATGTTTATCTCACTAGAATAAATTCTATAGTTAACATGCCAATTACTCACTCCATTCCAAACATTCACACTTACAATGGTAAGCTTGGGTAAATAGAATGATTTATCCTAGAAATGGATTACTATTTATATTCTATTAATTTCGTTCTTAAAAAAGGTAACTCTCTATAATGGATTGATCCATATCAAAAAGCATTCGACACCATGAAATAATCATTTCTCCACCCTCCCAACCTTTATCAACCTTCTAATGATTGTCCATTGATTTTATACACCCCTTCTACACCTATATTATTTATGGAAATGATTTCTCAATAAGATGATATCAAAATATAATATGTTACTATATTAGTCAAGGCCTCATTGATTATAAAAAATATTATACTAAATTAGAATGTAATTGCCTTGATATCTACTTTACAACTAAAAAAATGCATCACTACATGCTTTATTAAACAACCTATGTCATTTGCCATTTTGACCCACTTTATCACTTTTTATCCAAAGCATTTTTACCTAGAGATAGAATTGGCAAGTGGAAAGTTCTCTTGATATAATTTTACCTTCAAATCATAACATAAAAATTATCAAAGTGCAATTCATTACTAATGAACTTGTAGTGGCACCCATACCCACTACAATTCACCTTCAAGATAGTCTCACTAATGATAACATTCTATATATTTAAGGCCTCAATCAAAGTATCTCTCTTAAATATTATTTCCATTATTTCACTATTAATTTAGAGGAAAATAATCAAGAAGATATGTATATCATTCTTGATACTACTAAATCCAAATTAGTTACCTAAGAGCATCTTGAATTCACCATCAATTTTCATGAAGATACCTGGATCCTCCACTTTGATGGTACCAAATGCCTCTAAGGAGCTAGGGAATGTTTTATTTTAACTAACCCTCATCATAAAATCATCCTTCTAGCATTCCGGATAACCTTTTATGTCACTAATAATATGTTAGAATATACAACTTTAATATTAGGCATGAAAGTGAAACTTGACTTAGATATCCCATATCTATATGCTTTGGGTGACTCCCAAATTTTTTATTGACAAGTTAATGGTGATTAATAATGTAAAATTTAAAATATTATCACTTATCATCAAATCACTTATCAAAGAGTTTGCCTCTTTTACCATCGATCTAATTCCAATAGATTATAACTCTATCATTAATTATCTTGCCTCTTCCACATCTCTATTTCATCCTCATCAAGCATTTAATGATTCTTAGTTTCTTATTTAAATAAGAAATTCTACTTCCTATATCCAATCATATAATTCACTTATCTTTCACATTAAAGCTATCACTATTTAGTAGAGACCATGTTTAGAAAACATCATCTAATTTCTTGAACACCAAACCTATCCTCCAAATATAGATTATCATAAAAATACTATAATTCATAAAAAATATTTCAAATATGTCTTCCAATACATCACCCTTTATTATAATAATGTATAAGGAACCTTGTTCTATTTTTTGATGAAAGAAGAGGTCCCTCCTCTCCTTGAAAAAATACATGGTAGAAGTTTTAGTGGTCAGTATATTGGACATACCACAACACATAAATGCCTAAGTATGGGATAATTTTGGCCTACTTTATAAAATGACACCATTAATTTTAATAAAAAGTGTAGTCCTTGATAACTTCATGATAATATAATCGATTCACCACCAGTTGAGATCCAAATTGTGGAGTCTCCTTGTCAATTTTCCATCAAGGGATTATATCTCATTAACAAATTACCTTGATCAAAAGATGGTCATGTGTTTATCATTAATTATAATGAATATTTTACCCAAAGGGTACAACCTATGCCTGTCATCAATGTCAGAAGAATCTAAATTTGTCCTTAAATAAATCATTTATCACTTTGGA
Organism: Torreya grandis; assembly: GCA_037957365.1. Taxonomy (NCBI): domain Eukaryota; kingdom Viridiplantae; phylum Streptophyta; class Pinopsida; order Cupressales; family Taxaceae; genus Torreya; species Torreya grandis. Next base: position 520,247 of record JARHVA010006977.1, on the reverse strand, counting down.
GTTCCCCATACTATCATTTTTTATAATGGCATCAATTTCAAGAACAAGGACATGAAGTAGTTATGTGCTAAATTTAAAATATACCACACATTACCATACATAATGCAATGGCCAAGTTGAGGCCACTAAAAAAATTCTCAATAAAGTTTTATAAAATACCATCTAATAAACTCACATATATTATCATGTTCATTTATATCCTACACTTTTAGCCTATTGTACTAGCATACGTACTTCTACTAGGGCAACACCATTCTTGTTAGTCTATGGTTTTGAATCCATCTTACCATTATAAGTTGAACTTACCTTTTTATGTATATAAATTCATGGTATCATTCTCAATGAATAATTATATGAATCTCACATTCATGACCTAAATCTTCTCAATGAACACAACCTAGTTGCTCTTAACCTAATTGTAAATACAAAGCTTGCATCACCAAACAACATAATAAAAAGGTTAAAGTCCATATGTTCAATATCGGTGATATTGTCCTTAAATTATATGATACCATGAAAAACAATTAAAATATACCCAAAAATGGTGGGTACCTTATTTAATGAAAGATATTATTGGTACTATCACTTATTGTCTCCAAACTAATGAAGGCCATGTCTTTAAAAAACCCACTAATGTGAAATTTTTGAAGAAATATTTTGCTTAGACATTTCCCTTCTTATCATACTTCCATATATTATCCTACTAACATTTCTTGCAACATTTATACAAAAATATCACCCTCTACTATATTCTCTTTTTACACAAATCTTAGTTCCTTTCCTTGGTGCTTTGGTTTCTTTCTCTCATGAGTTGAATTGTGATACCATGGATAGAACCTAGTTTTCCTCATGAATTCTTTTCACTATCATATATTGATTTTTCATATCAAGTTAGTTATTTTATAATGCATCTTACACCCTATTAGGTTTTTTTTAATGATTTATAGTGTAAGACAAGGATAGGACTAGGACCTCCTCACAAAATACCATTTTCGCATACTATTTTCACCCACTTGGGGTTTTCTTTTGTGAGTTGCAATATAATACCATGGATGGGACTAGGCCCTCCCCACAAATACCATTTTTTAAATTTTTTTTCATCCACTTAAGATTCTCTTTTATGAGTTTCAGTGTAAGGCCATGGATTAGAATAGGCTTTCCTCATAAAATCACCATATTATTTTAAAACACCTTTATTAAAACAAGTTTTCCATTTATAGAATGTTAAGAAATGGTTAAAAGTTTTTGATCCCATTTTTTCACCTTTGGTTTTTGTTTATTTTGTGGTTAAAATTTTCACAATAAACTATGTTAGCATGTTTTTTAACACTTATAAAAATTCTTATGATAAGGAATCATGCTTACCCATCATTATATCCCTTTTCACTTTATCACATTTTTTGTAATTTAAAGTAATTCAAATTGTGTCATGTTCATTCCTCTTGATTTCCTTTCCTTTCATTCCACTTTGGATAAAACAAGGTTGAATTCAAGATAAAACTTTTATTTCACATGAATAAACAAGACTCTAAGACACCATGCTCTCTAAATTCACTTTTTTAGCAAGCAAGTCCAATGTTTTCAAATGATAGTCAATTTTATCACCCATGTTTGGTTTTCTAAATCCATATGGAAGAATAAAAAATTCCATCAAAATTTGAAAGCCAAATTATTTAAAACAAAATGCATTGATCAAAAGGCAATTTAAAAATGAAAAATTCAACATCACACCAAAATACATGATTCATAGAACATATCTTATATCTAATCAAAGATCAATCTTCATATTTGGCTTCATACTATAATCGTGGTCTATTAGGGCATAGTATAATATTAGATTAGTATAGGATAGTTCAAAAAAATTATAGTACTACCTATTTTCTTACCCAAGTACCCAATCTTTAAAGTAGACATACATATCTATAAGGGTTCCTATGGAATGGGGAACACATTATCAAAAGGTAGATCCATTTTACTTTTCATGCATATAAGATTCATGGGATGATATTCATACTTCATTTGATAACCTAAGATTTGTGTGGTTAGGAAAATTTCTTTAGAGTCCTTAATGTCAAAAGTCCTCTTATTTTGAAAAACCTAATTTAAGTGACTTGACTTTGATAAAGAGTTTCTCTATGTTGATTTTTCCTTCATTTCCTATAATACCCATTTCACTTCCCCTTGATAGGCAATATTGATTCTAAATCTATTTCCCCACTTATTTATTCCCTCTTCTTCACATCTTAAAACATAAACTACTTTGTTTCAGTTTTATCTATCTTTAGAACATAGCAATATGCTTGAATGACTGTGGATTATATTCTTTATACCATTGATTTACATTTATATATCTTTAGAACATAGCAATATGCTTGAATGACTATGGATTATATTATTTATACCATTGATTACATTTATATAATTTCCTTGGTTCATTTTTTTTAAAAACACTATCACTCCCTTTTTCATAAAACTACATTTGTTTCTTTTTTTATCATTCCTTTTTTAGATAACTATGTATATTTTTATATATTTTTGTTGTACTTCCTTTTTTAGACAACTACAATTGTTTCTACTTTTATGTACTTTTTCCATTGTTGAGAGAGTTTGGATTGTTACTCCTCACTCACCAATGTTATATTCCCTTTGTATTTACTTTTTCCATTGTTGAGTGAGGTTCGATTGTTACTTCTCACTCATCAATATTGTTTTCCCATTTCATGTAGTTTTTCCGTTGATGATTGAGTAAGGATTATTATTGCTCACTCATCACTGTTGTTTTACCATCTATTACCCATATTTATTTAGTTATTGTTACTAGTTTCACATTAATTTTTAATTACCATTTTTACTTGTATCCTTCATTTGACATGGTTTGTTTACCTTTCTTACTTAATATTTACTTGTTTGTGTTTTTAGATCATTTAGTAGCCTTGGATTTTCAATTAACTAAATTTATCTAAATTTTGGCTTGGTCATTTGGTCCTAACTTATAATTTATCACCCCATCTTACAAAATTTCCAAGTACATCTTTCCTACACATTTTTGTTATGTTGCCTTTCCTATGTTTGTTTGTTTTCTCTCTTTAGTTTTTTATCCTTGGGTTTGTCCAAAGTTGTCTCTGCACCCTCCATGATCAAAACTATAAACACAATAGATAAGAATCCAATAATAAAGGTGATTCAAGGGATGCATACATTACTTTTATTTCTATATTTATTTCATGTTATTAATTTACGTCTAGTTATTTTATGCTTTAAAATACACACTTATTTAGCTTCAACATTGTGTGTTGTTATCTTATTTTCTTGAAGAACCATCCCATATTGCACCTGAGTGACATGTGATGAGATTCAATTGAGGCATATGTATACACATAATATTTTAAAAAATTATCAATTACTGATGTTTTCTCTCTTGAATTAACATGTCAAGTCTCAATTTATTTGAGTGCATGCCTTAAAAGATGCACTAAGAAAGGGGGGGGTAAAACATTGGTGCTTCATAAGTTTATGTTCCCATATACCACTACTTAAAATTAACACAAACACATCTTATACACTTCCCTAATATTTGACACCTCCCTTATATACTCATCCAATTAATTCACCACCTAAATAGCCCCTACCTAAGCTAAAAACTCTTTTTGACATTTATCAAACAATGTCGACCTGGGCTGACCCTATACTTAAATTATATTATCATGTTATGAGTCTTGGTTGGCCTCAACCAACCTATAACTATACCTAATTTGTTTTTATAAATTAATTATACTGGGTTGAATTGGGATGACTTTTTCATATAAACTTTTGGAAGATTTTAAGGCTAGATTTATCTATATATACACATTCTTTTCACCATTTATTAGAGAGGGAGAGTTAATCATTAATTTTTACTTCTTTACAATATTATCTTCCACCATTATACTTGACGATTTATTTTCTTAAGGTTTACACTTGGACAAGAATATTATCTTGTGGAAAAGTCTTAGATGCTTTGGAATATCTTAGTGATCCATACAAACCACAACAACATCTGACAAAGCACCTTTGGCCTAAGGAGAGATTGGATCTCAATGGGTTCATATTTAAGGTAAGCATCTTTAACTCTTACTCCTTTATTTTAGTAAATGGAAGTAACATAAGTAATGGATTTTGAATGTATTTCTATTTCCATGTATTAGGGTTATATGTATACACAGCATAATTAGAATTATTTTATGCATGTTTAATTTTATGTTTATTAACCAAATTTTTTGACATAATATTTGGTAAGCATTATGTTATATTTTAGTTTACTTTGTATTTACTTTGCGAATATATATAAAATATAGGACCTAGATAGGGTTATGTCATGGTTTTTCTTAACTAGAGCCTTTAAAACCCTTTCTAGTGATATTATTATGGTAAGGGACCCCTTTTTTAGGTCTAGTAGATCCATCTTGGTCATGATACCAATTGTATAAATGTACCAACAACAAGAAGTGTAAGTGTGCTTCATCTTATCCAAGCTCTGTTTGATTTTTATATCAACTACATTTTCCATTGTATATAGAAATAGTATGATATTAATAGGCAAATATCAAATTTCTTTAAGACACAAGAAGTTTAACCTAATAAGAATGATAAATTTAGAAGTTTATTTATAATATGTAATATTATTGAGAAAAGTACTAAATACATTTGGTATTTGGATAATGGTTGTATTAACCACATGAGCAATAAAAAATATATGTTCAACCACATTGATGAGTCAATAAAATTATAAGTAAATATGGTAAATAATGAGAAGGTTATAGTCATGGGCAAAGAAATCTTTTCTATCTACACCAAACAAGGTGATAAAAGGCAAATTCAAGATGTTTACTATGTGCCTAGGTTGAATCATAACCTAATTAACATTGGGAAGGTTGTCCAAAAATGGTATAGGGTGAAATTTGAATACCAAGATTGTATCATCTCTGATAGGAGTAGAACTAATAGATAGATTTCAGCAGTCAAGATGGCAAGGAAAATAATGTTCCCTCTAAGGATGCAAAGTGAATTTGTAGTAGCATTCAAAATAGTTGTAGTAAATGAGTCTACTATTTAACACCTGAGGGAATTTGATTTTAGAGGGTTAAACCTTCTTCCCAAGAATTAAATGGTGAGATGTTTTCCCTCATATAATAACCAAATATAATATGTGAAGGCTAAATATTGGAGAAGAAACAAAGGAGTATATTACACAAAGTAAGCCATAGAGAGCAACATCTCATCTTAAACTAATACATTCAAGATTGTGTGGTCTAATAACAATCCCTTATTATAAAATAATATTAATTTAATTACATTCATATATGACTTCAGTTGGAATACATGGGTATACTTATTTAATAACAAATTAGATGCATTTGAATCATTTAAGTGATTCAAATCCATAGTGGAAAAACAAAGTGAGCCTTATATAAAGATCTTGAGGATGGATAGAGGGGGATGATACATATAAAATTAGTTTATGGATTTTTTCAAGTATAGTGGCATAAAGAACTAATTTATAGCTAGGTATACACCACATCAAAATGGTGTGGCTAAGATAAACAACTTAACCATCCAAGAGATATCAAGAAGCATGCTAAATGGAAAAGGTTTGTCAAATGAGTTTTGGGTTGAGGCTATAAAAAAATTCATATATTATTTAAAAAAATATATGACTAAGAGCATTATGTATATGATCCCTCAATAATCATGAAACAAACAAAAAATAATTGTTTAACACCTTAGAGTGTTTGAATGTGTGGAATAGGCACATTGCCTCAAGAAAAGAAGATCAAATTGGGATGACAAAGGTGAGAAGTGTATATTCATTGGGTATAATGAGAAATCAAAGCCCTATAAGATGTATCTTATCATCATCAAGGAGTTAATAATCATCTAAGATATCTAATTTATTAAGGATGCAACATGGGAATATTTATAAGAAGAGAAATAAGTGAAAACAAGGGATAGTGGACCCTTTATTGAAATTGAAACAATAGGTGGTGTAACCACCCATACACCAAGTTATAATCCTATTTAATAAATGGTTGATTCATCTAATTGTATTAACCAATAATGAGGTCAAGGAATAGCTCATGAGTCAACCTCATCTTCCTTTAACTCAAATCAATGCCTAACAAGGATGAGAAACTTGCAAGAAGTCTATGATCAGTCAAGATATGAAGAAAATAAAGATGAAACAATGAGTTTTTAATCTTTTTATTACCTTATCTTATTTGATATGAAGAATCAATGAAGGATAGAAAGTATAATTTTAAGGGTTGATATGTTGTGGATATAAATGTTGTAGAGGATCTTCAGTAGTTTCAATTTCATTTTAGGTGGGAAGCATAGAATGGTCACATTTTTATTTCTAGTCATAAGATGGTTTTGATAATGTAATACATGTTGTCAATGTTGATGTCAACTCATGTGACTACTCTCATGGGACTCACTAGCCTTTTGGCCTCTGGATAATATTTCAAAAATGTCAAGTTCAACCTTGAATCTTATAGACAATATATCTCCTAGCCTAAAAAAATTGTACCCTAGTGGATTTAAACCATCAAGGGATAACATGGTAAAGGCTTAGATCTAATGGGCCAAGTTTACTCAGGCCCCCATATTTTCTTAGTAGAAGTGGACAATGAAACCTTCATCTCTATTATAGATCTTGTTGTGGAATATGACAACATAGATCTCACCAAATATATTATTTCTAGGGTCAATAGTTGCCACCTAAACATATATGCTTTCTAAAAATAGGCTAAAGAGAAAAAAAAACCCAAAGGTCACTTGGTGGTGGTTGTTCTAGCCAGGGGTTTCTTCCTTATTAATTTCTCTCTTCAAGAAGATTGCATTAATGTTCTTTTATAAGGCCCCTAGTTTATAGCAAAGGTAAGAATTTTAGTTATAAGATGGAAGGTTAGGTTGAGCCTTAGTAATAAAACCATGGATGATGTTCCCATCTAGGTTATTCTACCTAAACTCCCTTTGTAATAGTGGCACCCAAAGGTTATTAATGGGATTGTTAGACCTCTGGGTCAACCCATCAAAATTGATCTAGTCACTTTATCACACTAGAGAATGGTTGATACACATGTCCACATCTTCCTATCAGCCAATAAGCCCCTTATTCATGAGATTAAGATTAAGTTTAAGTATGGTGTTTGGGTTCAAAACATTTTCTATGAAAATAAGCAATCATTTATCCTAGATGTAATGTTCCAAGTCACATGCTGCAAGATTGCCCTAAAAAGGCTAAGATTTAGAGGACACCTTTCAGTAGATGATCAAAGTGGATACACCAAGGAAGGATTCACGAATATAAATACCAATCAATATTTGATCCATTTGATCCCCCTAAGCACTCCCCCTACTAGCAACCCCAAATCCCCTCCCTCTACTAACCTAAAAAAAGATTCTATATGATCTCTCAATAATGCTCTAAGATTGAAGTGTTAAATTTGGATTTTATATTGATCAGGCCTCTCAATCATGGTTCCCCCCATCCCATTTTAAATACTCTTCCTTATGATATATTCAAATTTATAAAGTGTTCTAACCCTTTCACCCCTCTTCTTTCTTTATTTGGGTCTGAGCTAGTGTGTGAGTTGAGTCCTTTAGGGATGCCCCCCTCATCCTCTCCCATCGTTCCTATCCTTGGATCCCTTCTCCCATTCCCTCCCTACTTACACCCATTTCTTATTCCTCTTCTCCTATCCCATACCTCCCTTTACACCTCTTCCATCCCCCTAGTCTTGTCCTCTTTCCTTTATGTGGTTTCCCTCCCTTATCCCTTTAGCCCCCCCCCTCAAGCCCACTACCCCTTTCTCACCTTCATGTTTTAACCCTTTTCTTCCCCTTAGTATCACTTCATGGAAACTCTCCCCATTTTTTCCTCCCTTGTGTAACCTACCCCCTCCCACCTTCTTCCCCTCTTCCTCTATCTCCCATCTCCCCCTTACTCTTAGAGTCTTCCCAAGCCCTTGCCCAAAAAAACCCCCTCTTTTCTTCCTTGGTCTACTCCCTTCCCCCTCCCCCTAAGGCCCCCTTCTTCCCCCCTTCGCATATTCCCGATTTATTGGCAAAGAAGTGGGGAAATGTTTTGAACCTCTCTCTCCCTCCCTAGACCCCCCAGGATGATGGGGTTGTCATTTGTTCAAAAACTAAATGAGGTAGGAAAAAATCCAATATTGGAATTAGTCATAAACTAGTGGGTAGATCCCTATAATGACTAATATAAACTTAGAAACTACAAAAGAGATTAATAATGGCTCTCATCAAACTCTTAAGGTTTAACATGATAAGAAATAAAAGTACTCTCATGGAACATTAGGGGCCTCAATAACCCCAAGAAATAAAGGACCCTCTACAATACTTTTACAAGGTTCAATCCTTCTATTTTGCTTATTCAGGAAACCAAAATGTTTGATTCTACCTTTAAAACTAGTATGGTACAAATCTATAAAATGCTCATGCCCTCTCCTAAAAGTCCACAAGCACCTTGAGTGGCTTGGATTTCTTATGAAACCTTGATGTTCTGTAAGGAGACATGCTATGGAAATCCACTAATCAAATATCTATCTTATTCATTGACTTCACAAGTAAGGACAAATGGATTCTAACCAATGTTTATGCTCTTAACTATAAAACTACCAATAATATTCTTTGTAAAACATTATCAATTTTTTATAATCCATGTATTAATTAGAACTAAATTATGGTGGGTGACTTCAACACTCCTCTCACCCCTAGTGACAAAAAAGGTGGACTCATTGACCTTATAGATAACATGCTAGAATTTAACAACTTCATTGCTAATGTAGGATTAGTAGACATAGACATTAATGAAATCCCATTTACATGGTCTAACAGAAGACTAGGAGAAAAAATAAATCAAGTCTAGCTTGATAGGTTTCTAATCTCTTTAAACTAGGACACTCTCTTTCCTTGTAGACTCTCCTCTCTGCCCAAGATTAGGTCTGACCAAAATCCCCTAGTCTTTTAAGTTGACAAAATATCTAAGCCTAAATTTAGTCTATTGATATTTAAAAGCATGTGGCTTCATCACCTAAACATTACAAACTTCCTAAAAGACTAGTGGAAAGAACCCTTTTTCGGGTTCCACCATGTTTATTCTCATGAAAAAGCTCAACTTCTTTAAAAATAAGATGAAAATATGGAACAAGGAAGTGTTTGGGGATATTTTTCTATGGAAAAAGGCCCTTTAAGTGGGAATTTCAATTATTAAAGAGATCAGTGCCTCAAATAACTATAATGAACATGTGACCTCTAAGGAAAATGACCTCATGTGTCAATTTCACAACTTAGATGCAAAAGAAGAGCCTTTATGGAAGAAAAAATATAGATGCTTATGGTTAAAGGAGGGTGATAGGAATATAAATTTTTTCCATAATTCAGATTCAAGACATAGGGGCATTAGGAATATCAATATAATCCCCTAATTTATATTTGAAGATGGGGGCATTAGCAAGACTGAAGATGACATATCCCAACATATTATAAATTTATTTAAGAACATTCTCTTAGAGGATGGAGATCCTAAGGCTTCTCTAGTCCCTTCCACTCTATCCAATTTTTACATGGTTTTATTAGCTATGGATAATGAATCTCTCACAAACATCCCCTCAAACAAGGAAATAAAAAGCACAATCTTCTCTATGTAAGGCCTCAACGCACCCAGACTAGATAGGTTCCCTCTTTTTTTCTTCTAAAAGTTCTAGGATATTATTCATCTAGAGGTTGAAGAAGCTTCTAGAGAATTATTTAATTATAAATCCATCATTAAAGAAATCAACAACACATTTTTGGTTCTAATCCTAAAAAAATAAGGCACCACTAACATTTAATATTTTCCATCCTATTAGCATATGTAACATCAGCTATAAAATCTACTCCTCTATTCTAGTTAATTACATGCCACCTCTTCTTGATTCTATCATTGGGGAGCAACAAGGGGATTTTTATGGTAGATAGATAAATCACAAATGAAATTTTCCTAACTCATGAAGATGTGCATTACATCTCCAAATCCTCAAGGTATGGAATGATACTCAAACTGGACATGTCAAAGGCTTATGACTGAGTTTCTTGGTGCTTCCTAATGTAGATTTTGGAAAAGCTAGGGTTGAATCATGATGCCCAAAAACTTATCTATTATTATAAATGGGGTCCCAAAAGGATTATTTATATCTTCAAGAGGATTAATACAAGGATACCTCCTCTCTCCTTACCTCTTCATCACTCTATCAGAAACTTTAGGGAGAATCTTGAGGAGAGTTTATAACCAGGGCCTAATAAAGGTTATTTTGATGGCCCAGAATAAATATCCCATCACCCATCAATAGTTATTTTATGACACTATCATCCTAGGAGATGCTTATGTTTAGGAATCCAATCTTCTTAAATGCATTTTAAATATGTATGAAATTTTTTCCAACCAATGCATTAACTTTCAAAAGAGTTTCCTTTTTTTCATCAATACACCACCAATTTAACAGAGAAGAATCAACAAAATACTTCATCATCAAGTGGGAAAATTGCAAAAAAACCATTTAAGAATTCCTATTTCTGTGGTAAAAATGGACTCCAAACTTTGGAACCCCTTAATTTATCACATCCAAAGGAAACTAGCAAGCTAGAAAAGACGCATCCTCACCTAGGTAGGGAAATACCAACTCCTCAAGGCATATATTTAGAATATTCCTGTATACTAGATGTTTGTCTTAAAAATTTCATGTAATATTTTCTCCAAAATATAAAAAAAACAAACAAACTTCCTTTGAATAGGTACAAAATAAATATTTTGACTCAATCTAGTTGTATGGGAAAAAGTTTGTCTCACAAAAGTTAATAGAGGTCTTAGTTTGAGAAGTATAAAATCAATAAATAGAGCCCTATTGGAAAAATGGGTTAGTGCCTAATGAAGGATAATGGTTAATGGATAACAATACTTAAGTTTAAATACTTTTAAGGGATGGAAGAGGATGACTTCCTATGGTAAGAAGGCCCTATTGATGGATCAACCTTCTATAAAAGCATAGCTAGATACAAGGATCTATTGAAGAGTGACATCTTATGGAAAATTGGAAATGGTGAGAAAATTATTTTTTGGAAGATGTTTAGATATCCCCCACCCCCCTCTCCTCCCAAGGTACTTGGGTCAGGTGGTATAGGTATTTCAATAAACTATGAGGCTCTGATATAAATGATTATTAGGAAATCAAGGAAGGAACAAAGTGTTGGAAAATCTTCCCCAATGAAGATCTAACACTATAAGTATCTGAGGTTATTCATAAACTCAACTTGGCTTTAAGATAGGTCGACATCGCTTCAATATAGAAGGAAGATCACTTTTTTTTCATGTATAAGACAATGGATCCTACTTGGTGGCCTTGAGACACACCGCCAACCTCAATTTGGAAACTAACTAGAGTATTTGGAAATACTATTGGGTAAAGTACCTAAATCCCAAAGTTAATTTATTTTTTTGGCTTGTGGTATAGAATAAAATTTTGATAGTGGATAAATTATCCAAAAGGAGACTGATTGTCCCCAATAGGTGCACAATCTATTAAAGTGTGGAATATTTTGTTCACTATCTTTTTCTTAAATGCCCTCTTAGTCTGACTTTATTTGATTAGTTATTAAATCATCTCAACATAGCTTGAGTCAAACCAAACAATATCCTAGATCTCATTATGAAATATAATCCCACATATAATATACCTTCCTTGGTATTCCTTTGACATTTTACCCTTCCTCACTAGTTTTGGTGCATTTGGAAAATTTGTAAGGAGGGTCTCTTCTTTAATAAAAGTCATCAGTTGAAGGGCATATTCCCCCATCTCTACCAGACCATTTTGGAAAACAAGAGAGCTTTTCCACATAAAAACAAAGATCATACCACCCCTTGGCCTTGTTCATTCTCATAAACTAGGATTTCCAATAGGTTTTATGTTCTCCCTCAAAATATTTAATTTGTAAGCACAATAAATGGAAAGCTCCTCTAGATGTCTAGGTGAAGCTAAATTTTGATGGTGCCTCCAAGGAAAACCTGGGTCATATAGGGGGAGGAGGAATTATAAGTATTTATAAAGGGGAGATGTTGGTGGCATATGTGGGTCTCATGGTCAATCAAAAAAACAACCTAATCAAGGCTAAGGTAGCCCTCTACGACATATAATTGGCATCAAGCATCAACCATAACATGATCATTATAAGGGAAATTAATTAAACATCCTTAATGCTTTGAAAATAAAAAATATACCCTCCCATATTATTAAGGATTTTATTGATTATGTGAATCATCTTATAAAGGGTATACTTCACTTTCAACTCATACTGACTTAGAGGGAAGGAAACGGGGTGATCAACCTCCTTACCAACATTGGATTTGATCTCCACATTTTAACTAACTATCATGATGTTGGAAGCATCCCCTCTAATGTTTTTAATGCCATTCATTTTGAAGGTACCAATGAAGATTAAAAATATCATCTCTCTACATGTGAATGTCCTCACCTTGATGGGGTAGATCTCAATTAAGTTGATCCATAATCATTTCAAAAGAAGAGGTCTTAATTATTTTTATCAGCCTTCAATGGGACATCCCACCCAGTTGTGCCTCATTCATATTTGCCCCATCCAAAAAATTCATCTCTCCTATTTTGACCTTATGCTCTCAGTCTCCAGGGGTGGTGATAGGGATTGACTAGAACTTATGTCCTACAAGGAGGTCCATGAATAAAAGAAAGTTTGGAAGAAGCTCAAAATGGGGGAACTTATGGAATTTATGGAACATGTCATTAAACATAAAATTGATATTGATTGAGACTTCATGGTATCTTAGATAAAGTTTAAGGTTACCATGCATGGCATCACCATTAATATCTTGAAGGAGTTCATCGGTGATGCGACTAGAATTTCATGAACAGGCACCAAGGAATTCATAGACTAGTCAAAAAATCAAGATTCCATACAATGTATTTTTAGGATAAATGATTTTATGTAGATGGATAAAAAAGGATTCCCATGGGTTGATCTCCCATGTTACTAGCCTACCATTTTCCTTTAGATCTGTTGACCAATTTTTGGTCTAATAGGCCAAAAATTGGTCCCCTTCTTCCTCTGTTATTTTAGGCCAATTCATTTTTGATTTTGCACAAGTCCAGGAATTTCTATGGACTCTACAGGTCTATTTCTATGGACTCTATAGGTCTATTTATATGGACTTTGTAGGGCTTGATTTTCTACATACTCTATAGGGCTTGATTTTCTATGGACTCAGAAGTGAGTTTTTTTACGAACTCTGCAGGTGTAATCTTTTGACAGATGAAAAACTAGTTCAGAGAGTGCAAGGTTTTGCAAAGCTTCTTCAGACACTTGTTTGAAGAAATTCATAAGGGAAGAGAGCTAAAATGGTTCAGAAGACACTTTTCCTTAAGGCTAGAAGAGTGGTTCAACGACATAATCTTTCCAAGAGTTAGCACCTTTGAACTGTTGAACTGGTTTAATGCCTTCGGTTCAATCACTTGGTTCCATCAGCGAGTTCAACACTTGGTTCAATTGGCGAGTTCAATGCTTGGTTCAATCACTTGGTTCACCATGGAAGGTTCAAAGGCTTAGTGCACAGTGTTGAACAGTTGAACTGTTGAACCATTTTTGGTTCAATCGGTCAATTCAACGACTTAATTTAGTTGGGCAATTTAAAGGGGCATCCTAAAGTCGAAAGTCAAATGCCCTTACAGAGGGTAGTTCTGGGTTTAAGAGCCCTTATGGAGGGCATGGAGCACTTCAAAGAGGCCACAAAGAAGTGTTTTAGACCTTTTAGAATTTTGTTAAGGTAAAGTACCAAATTCCTTCAGACTTTTTGTCTGAAGGATTTCCTTCAGACAAAAAGTCCAAAGGAATTCAAGGGAGGCTGCAGCCAAAGAACCCAAAGGAATGGTGAGCAACTGAGACAAATTCTTTTATACTTTTTGTTCCTCAATAAAATTGTCTATAGAAAAGCCTGAAGCAAAAAAGCCTACACAAAGGGCTGAAGAGACAAAAGGCTGTCAAAGGGTTGGTGCCCTTATGGGGGGCTCTTGGCCAGCCAAATGAAGGACATTTCTTCAGAGCTGAAGGGACACTTCCCCTTTAGGAGGGTCTAAAACAAATAAAAAGCCATAAAAAAGGCCTAAAGGAATTCACCAAGGATGATGACATCTCGAAAGATATCAACTTTAATAAGATGGATTAGCCATTGTTTTTTTAAATGACGATGGCTGCATAGACGTCAAATTTAAGACAGTGAAATAGCCGTTTGCTTTTAAGTTGCCTAAACACCAACCAGAGATGAGCATAAGGAATGCAGTGACCCACCAGAAGATACCCCTGAGGGCTGAAGGAGCTAGAAGAAGAGAAAATAGGAAGAAGATAAAGATCCCAAAGAATAAAGAGAGAAAAGTGCCAAGTGTAAAAACAAGTAGATAGTCCAAGTGGCAAAGGGAGGCACCGATTCAAGAAGTTACTCTAGTAGGTGATATAGTGCCCACAAATTAATTATTAAGAGGTGAAAATAGCTAATAGTGCAACCCATTTTTCTTCATTTCACATTAATGAGTAGACAAATGACATAGTCACCTTAAAGGAGCAATCTTGCAAGCAAAAAAATGGCATGGCTCATAATTTCTCATTGATGTTTAAGCGGCTTGCTTGTCCCAATGATAAGGGGTGCACATGGGTCATTTGTAAGAAAGGGAACCAAAAGGCCTCCTTATTTCCTCTATATATTATAGACTTGTCATTTGAAAAAGGATCTTTTCACATTTGTATGGCAAAGCCTTGGCAAATTTTCACCTAAAATCAATAAACGAATTTTTACCTCTATTCTGGTTAGATATCTCTATGTGTGTCTGAGTGTCAGTTTGTGTTTAGTCATTACTTCTTAATGCTTCCATAGGTTTAACACCAACACACTTGGTGTCTATAAGGTGCCATTTCTACAAGTGATAAGGAGAGATATATTTGGAAGTGCAAAGATAGAATAAGTTGCTATACAGTGTGCCTTTCTATAGCACCTTTGGTGAGTCTCTATTTTCTATGTGTTCCATTAAAGCCTCCCTATTAAGTTTCCTATAACCTGGTCCTTCTACCAGTTTGAAATGTATGTATGTGTTTGTCTAGCTTCAAGTGTGAGTGTGAGTAGGTTGAATCATTTGGTACATCACCTCTTTTAGAGTATTTTTGTTTTCCTATAATCCTTCTCCCTTTTCACCCTCCCCATTATATATCTATATACCTATATTAGCACTTATTAGAACAACTCAGATTCATCAAAGGGAGCTAGCCCTTACTTAGAGACTCTCCCCTCTAGCTTCACCAGTCCCACAGGTGAGAGGGGAGTTTTCATTTTGACATGTGGAAGACAGGAGCTCGGCCTCCTACCCCAGGTGCAATCCACTGCATCAACAATTTTTGGCATGCCTGGTGGGACTCAATTTTTACACTCAATAAAGTTTTAGGATTGATACTGGTCCTGTTGCAGCAAATCAACTATTTGTAGTATCTGGTGACTCCATTGGTAAGAATTCCATTTCCTAATCAAAGACCAGTCTGACTTCCTATGCCTAAAGTCACCATGCATTCTACTTCTAAGGTTGTTCCTTTCAACTTCATTGAGTTGCCTTTGAACATAGAAAAAAGACTAAGGTTTGAGAGGACCCATCCTTTTTCAACAAACCACCTTCCCAGAATTGCTTTAAAGAGCACATACATAGTAGGGCTGTAGTTACATCTCGTCATAGCTATGGCATTACCCTTTATGACTTTTCATGGTCAGAGCCCCTTGAATCTCCAATGTTATGAACCAATTCTAGGTGCAACCCTCAAAAGTGTGCCTTCATTTAATGGAGAGGGGGCCATTATAATCATCAAACACATCAAAAATATTGCTAACCTCTACAATATCCACAATGTCACTAAGGAAAATATTGCAATCAGATTGTTGGCATTGTCTCTCAAGGGTAAAGCTCGTGACTGGTATGGGAGTTTGACTATAAATTTAACTAGTTCTTGGAAGGAATTAGGCACTCACCTGATGGACCATTTTGGAGAAAAGAGTGACCACCTCTCTCTTGCTGAGTAGTTGACTACCATGAAAAGAGCCCCACACAAATACATGCAAGACTTCAACACTCGATTTCAGAAGACATGGGATAAAATCCCCATTCTAGTAAAACCTACTCATATCTATGCTTTCTTATACTACTTAAGAGCATTGAATAGTTATATTGCTATTATGATACAATCCATGGGAGGATATGTGCTACCTACCACCTATGACATAGCCATAGCAGCTAAAAATTGCTTAGTGCAGGCTGGGAAGATAGCTCTTAGACCCCATATGCCACTTTTCCCCAAAATGCTACCTCCAATTCAAACCACTAATCCCACATTAGCTCCTCTACCTAGCATAGAGAAACTAGTTGTTGCTCCATCCAATGAGCTTCATGAAGTTAAGAGTCTATTGTAAAGTATGTCAAATGAACTTGTGGCTCTTAAAAGATAGCAAGCTCAAAGCAACCGACTAAGCCAAGGGTACCCATATTATGGTCAAGCTCCTAGACCCCCTTTCCAAAATTAAAATCAAGGATAGGTATAGCTTACTTAGACCAGACCTTTTAAGGCTATAACCCAAGTGCCCCTTCATCATCTAAGGTCATGGTGCCCATTCAAAACAATCTAGTGCAAGAACAACCAAGTTATTCAACCATGGGATATGGTCAGGAGCAGGCTATTTATATAAATGAAATGATGGGTTATTTCCCAAATGTGAAATAAAATTAGGTAGCTACCCATTCCCAAGGTTTTGAGGCTCCAATGCAACCCAACACGAGTAGTAGTCAGACCCAGCTTGATTCCACCCTCATGAATTATCTAGAAAGAAAATTCTATTCAGTCAATAATGTGGGTGCTACAAATAATCAGGCTGACTATGTTGTAGCCAACATGAGATTCAAAAGGAGAGAAATGGAAGAAACTCAAGCTACTACCCAAGCATCATCAACACCTTCTTCATCACACACAAATCAAAAAGTCCCAAGTTTTAGACTATCAGTTATTCCTCCAGCTCCTCATCCTTCCCCTCAAGCTATACATAATTCCAAAAAAATTTTGAAGGAGGGCAACCCTCGAGTCAACGTGGTTGACCAAATGAAGAAACTACACATGAACACCTCCTTATGGGATTCACTATAAATATCAGGGTAGAAAGACATGTTGCAAAAGGAATTGCATGAGCTAGATGAACAGGCTATCCTCACAAGAGTTGACAATATTTTGATGATGAATGGATAGCATTCCACCTTAGGTCAGACCTAAAAGGAAGAAAAGGTTCCTCCTTTTTATGTGTCCTCAGTCATAGGAGATTTCTTTGTGCATAATTGCATCATTTATAGTGGAGCAAGCACCTCGGTGATGCCTAAATGCATAGCCGACAAGCTGGGCTTAAAATACAAAGAAATGACCAAGGGAGTCCTGTAACTAGATGGAATCCTAGCAAAGACAATTGGGGTGGTCAGAGGTTTGATCTTGGTGCTACATGCTTTCTTGACATTCTTAGTTCCTCATGATGTGGTACTGGTAGATGTCCCTCCCTACTTTGCCATCTACTTATCCAAGGATTTTACATCCAAGATAGGTGGCTACTTAGCAGCAAATTGGTCTTATCTAGTTTTTACAACTAAGTATGGGACTAAAGTCAAGATTTAATCTAAACCACTCCACAGAGATCATCTAGAGCCTTACTCACTCAAGGCAACAAATGCTAGCTACACCATCATTGACTAGGAAGAGTTCCAAGTAGACCAATCTCCATCCTCTGCCCTTGAAGGAGTTGTAAACCTACTCTTAGATGAATGGGGAAGTGACAACTTCGAGCATGATCCCTAAAAATTCATAGAGGAGTTGGGCCTTGGAATTTACTGCATGCACGAAGAGGGTACTTTAGTACCAAATTTGATGAAGGCTAGCCTAGAAAGTTTAGGTCTATGGTAGCTATTCTTTGATGGTTCAAGGAGTAAGTTGGGCACTGGTGGTGGAGTGGTGCTGGTCTCTCCTTCAAAAGAGAGGTATTTTTTAGCCTTTTGATTCCAATTTTCCTACACATGCAATGTTTTGGAATATGAATCCCTTATCCATGGCTTGGAGTGGGTGAGGAAAAGAGGAATCAAAGAGCTACAAGTGTTTGGTGATAGCGAGCTGATTGTCAACCAAGTAAGAGGCCAAAATTTGATGAAGAATTTGCTACTAAAGTCCTACAAACATAGGGTATGGGACTTAGTGGAAAATTTCTTTGCTTTCAATATTACCTCCATTCCTAGAGAATGGAACACATAAGTAGATAAGCTGGCAGCAATTGGTGCCCAGTTTGATATTGCTCAGGAAATAGGTTGAGACCATAGCTCACATCACTTGAAAGTAGTGATCTGGCCCTCTGTACCTAACAACATCACCAATTGGAGGTTTTCAATAGTGATCAACAAATAACACTCTTCCTATAAGAAGAGGTGGAATTCACTGCATAAAATAGGTGAAGCTACAACAGCAATATGGTAGCCAAATTGTTCAGTTGCAGAACAATAAGCTCCCCAAAGGTTTGGACACTCTAGAGAGTATCTTCAATGGAGATGACCAATTGATAAGTTACAAGGCATGCATTGAAACAAAGGAGGAGCACCATGAGAAGGTGTAAATATTTAAAGACAAGTTTCTTACACTTGGGAAAGTGTGTACAAAGCATGAAAGATAGGCCTTCATCTTGTTGTGTCAAGAATTTGCTGATATCTTTGCTTGGGAGTATAGTGATTTGAAGGGTTTTGACCCAAGTTTGGCCCAACATACCATTGAGCTAGAAGAAGATGCCAAAATAATCAAGTAGAAGTAAAGGCCTGTCAACCCAATGATTAAGCCTCTCATGTGCAAGGAACTCACCAAATTGATTGAGTCTAGGATAATATTTCCAATCAAACACTCTTCTTGGCTAGCCAATCTTGTTCCTATCCAAAAAAAGAATAGGGAGATCAGACTATGTGCCAATTTTAGAGACCTCAACAGAGTCTCTTTGAAAGACCATTATCCTCTCCCAAGCATGGAGAAAATCCTTCAAATGGTGATAGGTAGCAAATTTTTCTCCCTCTTGGATGGGTATTTAAGATACAACCAGATTTTGGTGCAAGACTGTGACCAACACAAGATAGCCTTCACAACCAAGTGGGGAACATTTGCTTATAGGAAAATGCATTTCAAACTGTCTAATGCTAGTGCCACTTTCCAATGAGTAATGGACATGGCCTTTCAAGGCCTAATAAATAAGATTGTGCTGGTATATCTTGACAATGTGACAGTTTTCTCCAAGGAAGCGAACCAACACATGAAACACGTAAGGCAAATCTTTGAGAGGTGTAGAGAGTTTGGTATCTCTCTCAATCCCAAGCAATGTGTGTTTTCTATCCACAAGGGAAAGCTCCTTGGTCACATTTTTTCTTTAGAGGGTTTGGCTATTGATCCAGAGAGAATTTGCTCCATCCTGGAGCTGTCCTTACCCAAACACAAGAAAGGCCTACAAAGCTTCTTCGATAAGATAAATTTCATATGGAGATTTATTCCAAATTTTGTAGAGATGGTCAAGCCATTGACCTCTATGCTAAGGAAGGGTGAGGATTTCACATGAATAGCATAAAGAAAATATAGTTTTGAAGAAATCAAGTAGGCCATAGCCTGGGCTCCTACTTTGATTAGCCCTGACTTCACCAAAGATTTCAACCTCTACACCTTTGGCAATGAAGAGGTAATCTCTCCCATGCTTACCCAAGAAAGTGATGATAACCTTGAGCAGCCAATTACATTTTTTAGCCAAGGCCTAGAAGGTTTTGAAGTTAGATACACATATGTGGAAAAGCAAGTCTTGGTGGTCATACAGAGTCTGAAGAAATTTAGACACATGTTATCCAACAGTAGAATCCACCTCATGGTTCCACATCCCAGCATCAAGGATTTCTTGATCAACCAAGATCTAAATGAGAAGAGAGTAGGGTGGATCACTAAGGTGATGGAATATGATGTAGATATCAAGATCACCAAAATGGTGAGAGGGAGAGGCCTTTATGAACACCTTAGTGTAGACTTTAAGCAACAAAGGATGGTCTAGTAATCCTTAATGTAGCTACAGTAGAAGAACCAGCTATCATGAAGGATTGGACATCAGATGTGAGGCATTTCCTTCTCACTGGTGAGTGCCCGCGCTCACTTGACAAAACCAAGAAAAGGTATTTCAAACTCTAGTGTCTCCCTTATGCCCTGATTGATGGAGTGCTATTCAGGATGTTGGGGATCAACCAACAATAGATTACACTTGTGAAAGCAATAAACATGGAATTAAATCAGATAGACAAGTAACTAGAATGAGATAATAACAAGAACAAGAGATACAAGAAACCACCCTAAAAACTTGTATTAACAAACTCTTTACAAAAGGAATACAATTGAAGAAACTTCTTTCTTCCACACCTCTCTGAGATGTATAGATCTCTCACTAGATCTCTATTCCTCAAGAGTTCTCCCTCTCAAGAATAATCAACTCCAACAAACCTGGATTGATTCAATTCTGTACTATTCTTCAACATACCAATTCTACAAATAATTCACACAAAGCTAAGAAGATCTAATTCTACATATAAAATTAGGAGACTTGAGCATGCACTTACAACAAATAGTTAAGCCTCTTAAACAAGGGCTCTAAAAATAATATTACTAATAATAGAGATGTGAGCTTAAGACTACAACTTAAACTCATCATGCAAACACTCACTTCTGTCCTCGGAAATAACTTTCTGGATGCATAGGTAACCGACGCCGGTTCCTGTTGCTTGCTTGCGACTGCCACCGGCCGACCCACTGCCGATGCCGATGCCTCTGCAACTGCACCTGGCCGACGTCGATCACTCCTGACCGATGCCGGTGTTTGTGTAGACCCAAAACTATCAAAGTATGCTCCTTGGTGAAGCTTTTAGCTCCACACCCTAACAATCTCCCACTTGGAGATAAATAGTTGCACCAGTACCTGTACAGCAACATCTTCTAGCTCCTCCATCTTTAACTCAATCATGAAGACCAATAGAAGTTGAATGAAGATTCAACTTCTCCTTTGTAACCGGCTTGGTTAACATATCAGCAGGATTCCTATCCGTATGGATCTTCTCCAGCTTCAACTCACCATCTTCCAATACCTGTTGTATGAAATGGTACCTTAGCTATATGTGCTTTGTTCTTGAATGAAAGGCTGAATTCTTAGCCAAATGGATTGCACTTTGACTGTCACTATACAATCTGCAACCCTCATGCTCCCTACCAAGCTCATCCATGAACCGTGTCATCCATATCATCTCTTTGCTAGCCTCTGTGGCTGTAATATACTCTACTTCTGTAGTTGACAAGGTAACAACCTTCTGCAACTTAGATATCCAGCTAACCGCCATTCCACCTACAGTGAAAACATAACTTGTAGTGCTCCTCCTACCATCCAAATCACCTGCCATATCTAAATCTACATAACCATGTAGAGAAGTATTTGAACCTCCATAGCACAAGTGCCTACTGCTGGTTCCTCTCAGATATCTAAGGATCCACTGAATTGCTTTCCAATGTTCCTTATCTGGATTGGCCATATACTTACTTACAACTCCCACTGCTTGGGCAATATCTGGTCTAGTACACACCATTGCATACAACAAACTCCCTCCTACAGAATAATATGGAACCTTACTCATGTACTCTACCTCATCATATGAATTAGGACATTGTTCTTTACTCAACTTAAAATGTCCAGCCAAAGGTGTGCTTACCGGTTTAGCATCCTGCATATTGAACCGTTTCAACACCTTGTCCACATAATCTTCTTGAGACAATATCAACCTGTGATTTTTCCTGTCTCTCTTAATGCTCATGCCAATGATTTTATTTACTGCTCCCAAATCCTTCATAGCAAACGTTTGAGCTATTTTCACTTTAAGCTCAGAGATATCCTGCATGTGTGATCTTGCAGCCAGCATATCATCTACATACAACAATAGAATAATATATCTACCATTATCAAATCTCTTGAAATACACACAATGGTCAGATTGACACCTACTGTAGCCATGCTCAGTCATAAACTTGTCAAATTTTAAATACCATTGCCTAGGAGCTTGCTTGAGGCCATACAAGCTTTTCTTCAATCTGCACACAAACTTCTCCTTACCTTTGACCTCAAATCCTTCTGGCTGTTCCATATATATTTCCTCATCCAAATCTCCATGAAGAAACATTGTCTTAACATCTAGCTACTCAAGATGTAAATCCTTAAAAGCAACTAAAGACAATACAACCCTTATAGAAGTCATTTTAACAATAGGAGAAAAAATCTGACCAAAGTCAATACCTGGCTTTTGTGCAAATCCTTTTACCACAAATCTGGCCTTATATCTCATTTGTCCATTCTCACCTTCTTTCAACCTATAGGTCCATCTGTTCTTGAGTGTTCTCTTACCAGCTGGCAATTCAACCAAATCCCATGTTTGGTTCTCTCTTAAGGACTCCAACTCCTCAACCATGCCATGCTCCCACTGACTCTTGGACTCCACCTGTATTGCTTCTTCAAAACTCTCTGGTTCTCCACTATCAGTTAGTAATAGGTAAACTAAAGAAGGAGAATATCTAATTGGAGGCTTACTCACCCTTTCTGACCTCCTGATGGGTGTCTGAGACTCATTCACAACACGCTGTCCACCCAAATTCTCTGACAGTGACCAACCTCGGTCACCTCCAAACCTGTTACTGGCTGACGTCAGTTCTGCCTGACCGACCTCGGTGCCTATCCTGTTGAGGTCGGTCTCTGTATGGCCGACCTCAATTTTTGTTCTGCTGATGCCGATTCCTAATCTGTTGACGTCAGTCTCTATGTTTTCCTACAAGTGATTATTTCTTTTTCCCGCGAGCTCATATTGGACCTTCACCTCATCCAATTCACCATTGCTCTACTCAGATTGATTCATCTTCCTTAGCTGATCACAATACATCACTCTTTCATTGAAAACAACATCATGTCTCCTAATTACCTTGTTAGTTTTTAGATTCCACAATCTGTAACCAAAATCATCTGAGCCATAGCCAATAAATGTGCACCTCATAGACTTAGCATCAAGTTTCTTTCTATTTTCTTTATTTATGTGCACAAAGGCTTCACAACCCAAAACATTGAGATATGAGAGATCTACCTTTTTACCTGTCCATGCCTCTTTTGGAATACCACCATCTAGAGCTGTAGAGGGTCCTCTATTAATCAGGTGAACTGTAATGTCAACAACTTGTGCCCAAAACTGTAAGGGCAAACCAACATGCAATCTCATACACCTTGCACACTCCATTATTGTCTTGTTCATCCTTTCAGCAATACCATTCTGCTGAGGTGTCCTTGGAACTATCCTTTGCCTATGGATTCCATGCATATAACAATAATCTCTGAACTTATAATTTCAAAACTCACCGCCATTGTCAGATCTCAGGCACATCAATCTTTTACCTATTTCATTCTCAACCACAGCTTTCCATATCTTAAAAGTCTCAAATACATCATATTTTCTTCTAATATAATAGATCCATACCTTCCTTGTAGCATCATCTATGAAAGATACATAGTACTGTGATCCTCTAATGGAAGCAACCTGAGCTGGTCCCCACACATCTGTGTGAACAAGTTGTAACTTATGCCTCTTCTTAGTAGACCCAGTCTTGAGAAAACTAACCCTTTTCTGTTTTCCAAATACACAGTGCTCACAAAACTCTAGATCTATGCCTTTTAAATCTAAAAGCATACCTTTGGACTTAAGAATTGACATCCCCTTCTCACTCATGTGGCCAAGCCTTGAGTGCCATAGTTTAGCATCCACATCTGAAGTAGATAATATAGAAGGAGATTTGTTAGTAACACAATTACACAAATAAAGAGTACCTTCTCTCTTACCTCTGGCCATAACAAGTGCACCCTTGGTCACCTTCCAAGATTCTGCTGTGAGAGTACTGTACAACCCTCATCCCCTAACTTTCCTACAGAAATCAAATTTCTCTTCAAGCTAGGAACATGCATCACATCTCTCAACACCCATGTGTTGCTATTCTACATCTTCAGCTGCACTTTACCTTTGCCAATTATTTTACAGGGCTCATCATCCCCTAAATACACTATTCCAAAATCTCCATGGATATAGTCACTAAAATATTCCCTATTAGGGGTAGCATGAAAAGTTGCACTAGAATCTAACACCCAAGATTCTATATTATTATGCAGAGAGAAAATTAAAGCATCTTGTGCAATACCTGCAACCTTGGCTTCTTCCTTTCCTTTGTGTTGATTGTCCTCCTTAGGCTTTGACCAACAATCTCTGCTTATGTGCCCAATCTTTCCACAATTCCAGCATTGTGGCTTCCTGTCGTTCCTGGATTTGGATCTTCCTCTCACCTTAGACTTTGATCTTGATCTCCTCTTACTCTTATCTTTCTGCCTCCCCCTGCTCTCAAAACTTAAAGCATTCCCAGATGTCTCTTCTGTGCTTTTTCTACGTATTTCCTCATTCAAGATAACACTAACAACATCCTCTACTTTCAAAATATTTGATGCAGATGCAGTATTGCTAACTGCCATTACTAAGCCATGCCAGCTTTTAGGCAAAGAACATAATATCAAAAGAGCTTTTATTTCATCATCAAACACTATATTGACTAAACTTAATTGATTCAAAATTCCATTGAAATCATTTAGATGAGTAGAAACAGATCCACCTTCATTCATATGCAAATTAAATAACTACTTCATAGGATATACCTTATTAGAAGCTGAGGGTTTTTCATACAAATTTGCTAATGTAGTCATCAACTCTAATGTAGACTTTGCCTATGATAAATTAGATATCACAGTGGATGCTAGACTCAGTCTTATAGACCCCAGAGCCTTTCTATCAAGAACTTCCCATTCTTCATCCTCCATGTCTTTGGGCTTCTTTGCAACCCCACCTAACGGTAAGTAGAGATATTTATGATACAGATAATCCTCTATCTGTATTCTCCAATGTTGGTAATTTTTGCCATTGAAATTTTCCATTCTCAGTTTACTTTCATCTGCCATTGTTTCTCCCACTCAAACAGAAATCCCTGCAGAAACCCCTGTGAGAACCTGTAATCAATACATACTACATAGATCTGAACCACCTGTTAGTGAACCTGAGCTCTAATACCACTTGTTGGGGATCAACCAACAATAGATTACACTTGTGAAAGCAATAAACATGGAATTAAATTAGATAGACAAGTAACTAGAATGAGATAATAGCAAGAACAAGAGATACAAGAAACCACCCTAAAAACTTGTATTAACAAACTCTTTACAAAATGAATACAATTGAAGAAACTTCTTTCCTCCACACCTCTCCTAGATGTATATATCTCTCACTAGATCTCTATTCCTCAAAAGCTCTCTCTCTCAAGAACAATCAACTCCAACAAACCTGGATTGATTCAATTTTGTATTGTTCTTCAACATACCAATTCTACAAATAATTCACACAAAGCTAAGAAGATCTAATTCTACATATAGAATTAGGATACTTGAGCATGCACTTACAATAAATAGTTAAGCCTCTTGAATAAGGTCTCTAAAAATAATATTACTAATAATAGAGACATGAGCTTAAGACTACAACTTAAACTCATCATGCAAACACTCACTTCTATCCTCAAAAATAGCTTTCTGGACGCACAAGTAACTGACATCGGTTCCTGATGCTTGCTTGTGACCACTGCCAGCTGACCCACTACTGACGTCAGCACCTCTACAACTGCTCTTGGCTGACACTAGTCACTCCTGACCGATGTCGATGTCTGTGTAGACCCAAAACTGTCAAATTATGCTCCTTGGTGAAGCTTTTAGCTCCACACCCTAACACAAGAAGGATCCCTCAGGAGTCTTTTTAAGATGCTTGGACTCAAGTCAGACTGACAGGGTGTTGTCTAAGTTCTATGATGGACCAGCCAGTGGTCATTTTGCTCCTAGGGCTACTATAGTGATAATAATGAGAGCTGGCTATTTCTAGCCTACTCTTTTCAGGGACACCCATGCCTGGGGCATGAAAGTGCCAAAAGTGCATGCTTTTTAATGGGAAACAACATTTGGCTGCCATGCCTTTATAACCTATTCAAGTGGAGTAGCCATTCATGCAATGGGGCTTAGACTTCATATGGATGATTAATCCTCCCTATAGTGCTAGGCACAAGTGGGTCCTAAGTACCATGAATTATTTCACAAGATGGGTAGAGGCTATTGCTCTGAAGGAGGCCAATGAAAGTGTGGTCTTGGATTTTTATGAGGATCTGGTGGTAAGGTTTAGGGTTCCAACAACCATAATCTCAGATAATGCATTATCTTTTTTGGGAACCAAGACAAGTATATGGGCACTGAGATATGGTATATATCTCAACACTTCATCCAATTACTACCCACAGGGGAATGGACTGGCTGAGTCTACAAATAAGAGCCTAATCAGGATCATCAAGTGAACCATGGAGGTAAATTAGAGGACTTGGCATGCCAAGTTGAAAACAGACCTATGGCCAGATAGGGTCACCCCAAAGAGGGCAATTGGTAACTCGCCATACACACTCATCTATGGAAGGGAAGCTAGGCTCCACATTTCACTCGAGTTGCCAGCTTTGGATCTCACTCGCTAATTGTAATTAGAAGAAGGAAATAGCATGGAGGTTAGGTTATACAAGCTGATAGAACTCTAAGAAATAGGATATGGCTTATATGACCAGCTGCTAATAGCAAGTGAAGAGACACTTCAACAAGAAATCTTCATCAAAAGGTTTCTCTGAAGGAGACACTGTCTTAAAATGGGATGAAGATCAAGCTAAGCCTACAAAGCATGTGAAGTTTGATGCCCTATGGAATGGCCCATACATAATCACTCAGTGTAAGTACATAATTCATTCCTACTCTCCAGGTTGGATGGTGAAGAACTATATATCCCAGTTATTGGGATACATCTTCAGCATTACCACTGAGCCCTTTCTCCATCATGTATATATTTTCCCTTGCTTCTCTCCTATTTTCCCTAAGTTCTCTCTACACATGTTAGTAATCTTCTTAGCTTTGTGTGTGTTTTCATTTCCTTTTGAGGTAAATCTTCATGATTGGTTCTAGATTTATCAAAGCTATTATTGATATTTAAGTTACAATCTGACCCTGTGCTGAATGGATTTTGAGGCAACTGGCTTCTAAGCATAGCAGGCATGCTTCCCCTGGGAGTCACCAATTTTTTGACAATTTTTTTGTCTAACAGGCCAAAAATTTGTCCCCTTCTTCCTCTACTATTTTAGGACAATTCATTTTTGATTTTTCACAAGTCCAAGAATTTTCTATGAAATCTGTAGGTCTATTTCTACGGACTTTGTAGGTCTATTTCTATTGACTTTGTAGGTCTATTTCTATGGACACTATAGGTCTATTTCTACAGACTCTACAAGGCTTGATTTTCTATGGACTCTATAGGGCTTGATTTTCTATGGACTCAGTAGTGAGTTTTTATACAAACTCTATAGGTGTAACCTTTTGATAGATGAAGAACCAGTTCAGAGAGTATAAGGTTTTGCAAAGCTTCTTTAGACACTTGTCTAAATAAATTCATCAAGAAAGAGAGATAAAATGGTTTAGAAGACACTTTTCCTTAAGGTTAGAAGAGTAGTTCAATGACATATTCTTTCTAGGAGTTAGCACCTTTGAACCATTGAACTGGTTCAACACATTCAGTTCAATCAGTGAGTTCTACACTTGGTTCAATTAGCAAGTTCAATGCTGGTTCAATCGCTTGGTTCAACCAATTGGTTCATCACTTGGTTCAATCAGTGAGTTCAAACAATTGGTTTAACACTTGGTTTAATCATTGGGTTTAATCACTTGGTTCAATTGGTGGGTTCAATCACTTGGTTCACTGCAAAATGTTTAAAGGCTCAACGCACAGTGTTGAACCATTAAATTATTAAACCATTTTTGGTTCAATCGGTCAGTTCAACAACTTAATTTAGTTTGGTGGTTCAAAGGGGCATCCTAAAGCTAAAAGGCAAATGCCCTTGTGAAGGGCAGTTCTAGGTTCAAGAGCCCTTGTAGAGGGCATGGAGCGCTTCAAAGAGGCCACAAATAAGTGCTTTGGACCTTTCAAATTTTCTTTAAGGCAAAGTC
The DNA here is from genome assembly GCA_037957365.1 of Torreya grandis. Lineage (NCBI taxonomy): Eukaryota > Viridiplantae > Streptophyta > Pinopsida > Cupressales > Taxaceae > Torreya > Torreya grandis. Next base: position 491,896 of record JARHVA010006977.1, on the reverse strand, counting down.
TCAAATTCCTTCAAAAATTTTGTCTGAAGGATTTCCTTTAGACAAAATGTCTAAAGGAATTTGAGGGAGGCTACTTCCAAAGAACCCAAAGGAATGGGGATCAATCGGGACAAATTCTCATAGACTTTTTGTTCGTAGGAAAATTGTCCATGAAAAGCCCGAAGCAAAAGAGCCCATAAAAAGGGCCAAAGAGACAAAAAACTATTGAAGGGTAGGTGCCTTTGTAGGGGGCTCTTAGCTAGCCAAATGAAGGGCATTTCTTCAGAGCTAAAGGGACACTTCCCTTTTGGGAGGGTTTGAAACAGAGAAAAAGCCACAGAAAAGGCCCAAAGGAATTCACCAAGGATGATGACGTCTCAAAAGCCATCAACTTTAAGAAGATGGATTACCTATTGTTTTTCAAATAATTATAGGTGTTTGGATTTCAAATTTAAGATGGTGAAATAGTCATTTGCTTTTAAATTGCCTAAACGCCAACTAGAGATGAGCCCAAGGAACGTAACAACCTACTAGAAGATAGCCCCAAGGGTTGAAGGAGCCAGAAGAAGACAAAACAAGAAGAAGACAAAGAGCCCAGAGAACAAAGAGAGAAAAGTGCCAAGTGTAAGAATAGGTAGATAGTCCAAGTGGAAAATGGAGGCACCGATTCAAGAAGTTATTCTAGAAAGTGATACAGTGCCCATGAATTGATTATTAAGAGGCACAAATAGCTAACAGTGCAACCCATTTTTATTCATTTCACATTAACGAGTAGACAATTCATGTACTCACCTTGAAGGAGTGATCTTACAAGCAGACAAATGGCGTGGCTCATATTTTCTCATTGATGTTTAAGGGGCTTGCTTATCCCAATGATAGGGGGTACACATGGGTCATTTGTAAAAAAGGGTGCCAAAATGCCTCCTTTCCTCTATATATTTTAAACTTGTCATTTAAAAAAGGATCTTTTCACATTTTTAAGGTGAAGCCCTAGCAAATTCTCACCTAAAATCAATAAACACATTTTTACCTCTATTCTGGTTACATACCTTTATGTGTGTCTGAGTGTCAATTTGTGTTTAGTCATTTCTTCTTAATGCTTCCACAGGTTTAACACCAACACACCTCGTGTCTATAAGGTGCCATTTCTACAAGAGATAAGGAGAGCTATATTTGGAAGTGCAGAGATAGAAGAAGCTGCTATACAATGTGCCTTTCTATAGCACCTTTGGTGAGTCTCTATTTTATGTGTTCCATTAAAGCCTCCCTATTAAGTTTCTTTTAACTTGGTCCTTCTACCAATTTGAAATGTACCTATGTGTTTGTCTAGATTCAAGTGTGAGTGTGAGTAGGTCAAATCATTTGGTGCATCACCTCTTTTAGAGTAGTTTTGTTTTCCTATAATCCTTCTCCCTTTTCACCCCCCCATTATATATCTATATACGTATATTATCACTTATTAAAATAACTTAGATGCATCAAAGGGAGCTAGCCCTTACCTAGAGAGTCTCCCCTCTAGCTTCGCCAGTCCCACAGGTGAGAGGGAAGTTTCTATTTTGATGTGTGGAAGAGAGGAGCTTGGCCTCCTACCCCAGGTGCAATCCACTACATCAACAAGATCATATGATACATGATACTCAAAGGTAAATATACACTAATCTATTTCCACCATTTTCTACATTTTAATCATTTTATTGGGTTCAAAATCAATCTTCCCTATTTTTTGCTAAAGTCCCTTGAGACTATCATCTTGCTTCACCAAGTGAATGATACCAATCCCATACTTCACCAAGGTTTGATTCTTCTTCTTATTAAGCATGACCAAGCACTTTTAGGTTGGGAGGTTCCCCTTGGAGGTTCCTCTTTTGAGGAGGACTCCTAGGATGACTCCCTAATAGAGGATACTACTGAGGGATCCCACTAGCCTTCTAACCACACCTCCTAGAATAACTTATCATAACCCTCCCAAGTGACTTCCCTCTCAAATTGTTGTTTATCTTGAAACCAAAACTTATTGAAATATGGACCCCTATGAAATTAGCCTAAAAATGGAAATCCATTATTATAGAGGGTATGGAAAGAAACAAATAGATGATAGAAAACTTTAACTAAAAGGTGAAACAAGTAGGATTTGGCCTAGATAAAATCATCTAGGATTCAAATACATTACATAGAAAGGATGAAGCAATAGTTTGGGCCTTTATACACTTTACTCAGCCCCCACTATCCCTTGATATGAAATCACCGAAGGTTTAAAAATCCCCCCCTTTAGGGATCCCTCAAGAGGATCCCCCCTAAACACTCCCCCATGAATGATCTTCCCAAATGAAGCATCTAAAGGCCCCAAGAACTACACTTGGGATAAACTTTCAAAGGATAAACCTACCATCCTAAAAAAGGACATTTTTAATGTTGATGACCCTAAGGAGGGACCTTCCTCATAGTTTTATTATGGTTTCCTATTTTTTCTTCTATTTTAAGTACTATTAGTTTTTGTTTTTTGACTTCTCAGCCCTAGTTGGACTATTAAAATGTTAGTAATGCACTCTTGTGGTTCCAGGTCCCTATAAAACTTGTATTTTACCATATAAAAAAATCAAGGATAGAAAGTGGTGTGACACAATCGATGAAGAAATGCATGCCATTGAGAAAAATTAGACATGGGAGCTAGTATACATTATAACAAGAAAAGAGGTCATAGTGTGAAATGGGATTACAAAACCAAGACCATTTCACAAGGTAAGATAGAGAGGCATAAATAAAATCTAGTTATGAATTGCTATAAGACAAGGCTTGTTAATGACTACAATGAAACATTTTCACTTGTATCAAAGCTATAAATCATGATAATGATCATTGCAATATCTTCTCAACATAACTACAAGGTGCATCAATTGGATGCCAAGTTAGCCTTAATGAATGGTGTACTAGAAGAATAGGTTTATGTTGGATATCTAACTAGATATGAGATTTATGGCATGATAACAAGGTATATATACTAAAAAAGGTATTGTATGGGCTTAATCAAGCACCAATGGCATGGTGTAATTTAATAGACTATTATCTGATGAACAATGGCTTCAATAAAATTGGTAGTGATCCCACACTCTACATTAATGCAAGAAAATTAAGTATTATAATAGCTTTTTATATGTTAATGATCTAATTTTTACCAAAAATATAAATTAGTCCATAAAAGAGATCAAAATAGCCATGAAGAAGTTTAAGATGACTAATTTAGGTTTGTTGAAGTAATTTCTTGGGATAGAAATAAATTAAATAAATGAAGGCATATTTATATTCCAAGAAAAGTATTCAAAGGATATTTTATAGAGGTTTAGGTTACTAGACAACAAACCAATATCTACCCTAGCTAAAAAAAGCTTTAAATTGTATAAGGAAAATTGTAGCAGTAATGTGGAATATAAATGGTATAAGGGTTTAGTGGGAAGTATTATGTATTTAAATAGAACTAGACTCGAAAACATGTAGGCAGTCAACCTTGTTGGAACACAAATATACATTGAGAGGGGGGTGAATTAGTAGATTAACTAATTTAGTCATTTTTGAAACTTTTAATGTAGACTAAAAATATATGTAGAGATCACATACACATAGATATGTATCACACTAGATATACCATGGAAATCCCAATATGGGAAAAACCACCATGAGAATAGTTACTAGAATATACTATTGTAATCCAACCTCATAATAGAGAACCTCACTGGTTAATTTTTAATGGAACCAACCCTAAGGAGATACCAATCCCCTAATTTAAAAGCACTTACTCTAAGGAAGCACCAACTCCCTAAGTACTAACATAGCTTATCTAAAGGCACTACCCTATTAGATATATAATGGAGCTACACCTCCAAATTAAAAAAATGATTCAAATGAATCTAATTCAATTCTCTGTTATAGGTGTGGTCTATAACTACTCATGCTCTATACATCTCTGTCCTCTTTTCTTCTCTTCTCTGCCCCTTTATCTGTGTGTCTTTATATTTTTATATTCAACACAATTCAATAACACTAGCAAAATTTACCTATATCCTAAGTGACACATATATATATATATGTATATGTATATATATATATATATATATGTATATATATATATGTATATATATATATATATGTATATATATATATATATAAGCATTTGATCTAGGTTTTTCTTCTTTCTATGTTCACACTTGGTCTATAACACATCATGCTACTACAAGTTTCCAACTTCTTGAATTCATGATTTTGCCACCATGATTCTTTATCTCATTACTATTTTTAGCATATATTAGGATATAGTTTTGATGCACATGTCATATTACATAATTTCTATCAATCACAATGATCTATGTTATTGTATGTGTTGTATAATGCATCTTTCCTATAGGTTTCTCTACTTGACCATTGTAATGAACAAACCTTTCAATACTAACCATTGATCTTAAGTCCCATGCCATGATCTAATTATCCTCATTCAATTTGTTTAACTTTAAAACACATCTATTATATCAAGTTTTGATAGGCTCACACTCTCCATTGGATCCTTCTAATGTTCCAACATTAAAATGCATCTATTAGATCTGTAGATCTAAGCTCTCACATGTTGTTAGATGTCTAGAGTTTCACAAATTTTACCTCTATCTAACATTAAAACTCAATCTCTTAATCTCATCTCATTTCTTCTTAAGTCTTTGGAATTAATACACTCCATCAATCTCATCAAACTAGCTTGATATTTAACTCTCCTCTATGTCAATAAACTTTGAGTAATTTATCCCATTGAGTCCACTTTATCCATTAAATATTCATTGTATGATCCACCACTCACCATTTTATCTTATAACAAGCTCAAACTTTATCTCTGACAAACTCCCATAAATGTGACACTTGGCACCTTCATGTGACTTTTACACCTTTATTAGCAGTTCTTGTTATTGAGACACTTGGCATCCTCAAGTTAATCCTTAAACATTTGACTTTAAACAACTCCATATATTTAATGTTTAAGATCTATGATTATGACACCTATCACTAGTGAATTTACTCAAAGGTTCCTTTAACAAATTGACTTTGTTATACTTCATTGGATCTTCAATGTATGGCTAAGCATTAACCATTGATTGAGCTAGGATAAATCTTAAGTCAATGACTTAGGAAATATAAAGGTTCTTGAACATTAATCAAGCTAGTAATTTCTAATTCTAAGGGAAAATTACACAATGATGAGGAAAAATTATGTTATAACTTAAGTAATCAATTCCCATCTATACCCAGTCAACATAAAAATAGACCATGCCTTTGATCGCCATGACTTAAACCCTTAGGGTTTAATTGAGAAACCCTATAATATCTAAGAGATAAAATAAATCATTATTGAACTCATTTTTATTCATCTAAACATACATAACATAGACCTAGAATGTGCTTAAAAAACCCATATCAAATCTTCAATCAATTGCTCTTCAGTCCTCTACAAATGGTCTCTATAAAAGCATGACAACTTTGTACTATGTAACTTTAAAACATGCTCTTCTCTCCATCAATCCTACATGATCCCTTTACATCAGTGACATCCATAATGGCCCTTTTGAAATTAATGTCAACCATATGGCCAACAATCTACCCATTTGGCATTGATGGTAAACTAAATGCTCTAATGGTTCTCTTGATCCTTCTTTGGCATTGACTATACTTGCATTGGATTTTGATGAATGAAAGCTAAAGATGTTCATACCAGACTTACTCCCCCATATTCAATGAAATATTTGCCTAATCTCAACTTGGACACATGCTCTACTCTTTCTAAATTTTATAGAGAACATTTGCACTTTTATTCCATGGCACTTTTGCCAAAACTGAACTTGGACACATGTTCTACCCCTTATTTTATAGAGATCATTTGTACTTTTTCTCCCCCTTTGACATCAATGGATCAGGGACTCCAAATTTCTCATAGTTTATCCAAATTTTTCTCCCCCTTTACCAGATAAATGAGTTTTTCTAAGACTATGCACCTGTCAACTCATTAGAAATTTTCAAGATCATGCATACCTAAGTTACCTTTTCTCTCTTCTTCTAGGGAATATAAAGACTTATATGATACTCCCCCTAGACTCATTCCCTATTAATAGGATATAGTGATGTGATGTAGGAGACACCACTCCTAATTTCTATCTTAGATACTCAAATTATTCCTTAGAAAGAGGTTTAGTGAATATGTTTTCAATTTGATACTATGTTGGCATATATTCCATTGTGACCTCTTGATTTTAAACCTTTTTTCTTAATAAGTGATAATTTATTGATATGTTCTTGGTTATACAATGCATCATTAGATTCTTTGATATGTTAATAGCACTTGAATTATCACAAAGAATAGAGGTAGGTTATTTGTACTCTACCTTGATGGATTTGAGTGTTTGTTTCATTCACAAGACTTGAGTGAAACATGCCACTACTACCACATACTCTACTTCTAATGTGGATAGAGTAACTGACTCATTTTTATCAACCATGAAAAAAATCTATTTCCAAGGAAAAATTCACCACACTAGTGCTTATTCTATCATCTACACTTCCTACCCAATCAACATCTATATATGTTTTAAAATTGAAATATTCACTTTTAGAATACCATAGGCCATAGTTAATTGTGATATTCATATATCTAAAGATTATATTCACTACACTGGCATGTGACTCTTTAGGAGAAACTTGAAATCTTGAAACCATGCACATTGAGTACATGATATTAGGTCTTGATGTAGTTAGGTATAAAAATATACCTATCATTGATATGCACATAGTCTGATTTACATCAAGAGACTCATCCTCTTTTCTCAACTTGCATCTGGTTATCATAGGAGTACCTATTGACTTGTTTTCTTTCATCCCAAACTTATTAAGCATTTACTTAGCATACTTGGTTTGAGATATAAGGATCCCTCCATCAATTCATATTATCTGTAGTCCAAGGAAGAATGAAAGTTCTCCAAGAATAGACATCTCAAACTCATTTTGCACTTGAGTAGCAAAGTATTTGCACATTCTATTGTTTTTTCTACCCAAAATGATTTCATCAACATATATAACAATAATTAAATATGATCACCTTGTAATTTGAAGTATAGATTGATATATTTCTATCCTTTTTTAAATCTTTGTTGTTTTAAGTACTGGTATAATCTTGAATACCATGCTCTAGGTGCCTATTTTAGACCATTAGAGCTTTCTTCAATATGCATACATAATCTTCTTATCCTAATAGCTAAAAACCTTTAGGTTATTCTATGTAAAATTACTCTTTTAGGTTCCCTTTCAATAAAGTAGACTTAACATACATTTGATAAAATTTCAATTTCTTGTAAACAAAGAATGCTAGAAACATTTTTATAGATTTCAATCTAGAAACTAGAGAAAATGTTTCCTCAAAATCTATGCCCTCAACTTGTGCATATCTTTTGAACACCAATCTTGTTTTATTCCTTATAATAGCTCCATCCTCATTGAGATTATTTCTATAGAACCATTTTTTACCTATTACATTTTTGTTTGAAGGCCTTTGAACTAATTCCCAAGTTTTGTTCCTTTCAATTTGGCGTAGCTCTTCATCCATGAATTTTAACCAACTCTCATCCTTGCTAGCTTCAACATATCTCTTAGGATTAATTTCATACATTAGATAAAAACTTACTTTCTCCTTATTTTGTATAACTCTTATCCTTATTCGAACTCCTTAATTATTATTACCAATTATATACTCTATAGGATGATCCTTTTGAACAAATATTGAAGGTGGATTTTTCTTTATTCCTCATGATCTTCATTACTTGCTTCCTCTTCATAATCTAATTCTTCATTAAAAATTTCTTTATCAAGTTTAACATGTTTCAATCCTTATTGAACCTTGACATTGATAATCTCTAAAATATTGTGCTTCCTTTTATTATAACATATGTAGGCTTTTCTTTGGGTGGAATAACCAAGAAATATTCCTTAATCACATCTTGATTCAAAGCTTCCCAATTTGTCCTCTTTTCTCCTGATGTAGCATTTTCTTCCAAACACTTTAAAGTACTTCATCGAGGTAGGTTTTACATACCATATTTCATAGGTATTTTTATCACTATTTACCCTCAATTAAACTCTATCTAAGATATATATTACTATTTAGACTACTTCTCTCCAGTATCTATCAAGTTAGTTGGCCTTTTTTAGCATTGTTTTGGCAATCTCCTTGATTTTCATGTTCTCTCTTTCAACAACTCTATTTTGTTGTGGATTCCTTGTTGTAGAGTAATTTATTTTGATTCCATGCTTCTCAGAGTACTCTATGAACTCATTTGAGGTAAGTTGTCCACCTTTATCAGATCTTAAGCATTTGATTTTTCATCCTATCTCAACTCTACCATAGCCCTAAAGATCCTAAATATTTCAAATTCCTAAGACTTATCCATTAAAAAGGTTACCTATGTCATTATTGAGTAATCATATAAAAATAACTTGAATTAACTCTCTCCTTTACATCCTCTTATCTTAGTATGACCATAAAGATAAATATGAACTAATTCTAGAGGCTTTATAGTTTCATACTCCTTTGTTTAAAATCTGATGCTTGTCTATTTGCCATGTTGACATTCCTTACAAGTAATGTTTGTAGGTTTGGTTATCTTAGGCATGTTTCTAACACACTTATTTGATCTTACCTTTTTGAAGTTATCAAAATTGACATGGCCCATTATTCTATACCATAAATAACTATCATCTATCTTTCCTATGGAGCAGCTATTACCATTCACTTTAACAAGATTATATATATTACTTCCAGTTATTTTCCCTTCTATAACTAGTATTTCATATCTCCTTAAGATTCATCCTTATGCATTAAATATGACCTTATATCCATTGTCACATATTTGATTGACACTTAGAAGATTATCTTTCAATCCGTCAACATAAAGGACATCATGTGTAGGAATTTTTCCATCTATGTTCAATATTCTTTTACCTCATATCTTTATTGTAGTGTTGTCTCCCAAGATGACACATCTTTCCTTATATTTTATCAACTTGATGAACTTGATCTTGTCACCAGTCATGCATTTTGAGAAACCATCATCTATTACCCACAAATTCTATTCATTGGTATAGAGTGCATTTTGAGCAATCATATATTAATCTTTCACTTTCCACACATCCTTGGATTTCTTGTTTGACTTCTTTTTCTCATTTTTATAGAATTGTGAACCTTTGTTCATACTAAGAGGCATGCATTTCTTCTTACTTTGTGTTTTTAGTCTTACAATGTTTGTCTTACATTGTTTATCTATGTGACCAAAGTTATTAGAATTATAACATATCACATTTGTATCTAAAAAGGGATAAAATGAATTTCTACTTACAATTTTTTTTCTCTTTTTAGGTACAACTCTACATTCAATACCCCTATGACCAAACTAACTATAGAAAGATGAGGAATAATTGGTCATAGAATTTCTTTTTGATAGATAAGGAGTTATTTTAAATTGTGGATTCTTTAAGTCTCTCACTCATGTATAACCATATGCAGCAGCTATCTTTGTGTTCTACATCTTCCTTGAGTTTGCATAGATTTTCTAATTGACTTTTTTCCTTTTTTTAGGCTTATTTTCTCCTTTAGATTTCTTCCCATTAGTAGTACTTGTGTCTATCCTTGTATTCTTTCAATCTTTCTCTTTATTTTCTCCTAATTCTCCTTATGCTTTGAAGTTGTCATATACGTTAGCATATGTACTAGTTATAAGACATTTTCCTTTTTCATAACTAAGACTAGATCTCTCTTTTATAGGCTTTTGAGAATTGATCAACTATTCAAGAATGTTTGATCCTCCTTTCATCTTTAGACCTTTATCTATTTTATCTTTAGCTTTCTCAAGTTATTTTCTCAAAGCTATTTTTTATACTTATAACTTCATGCACTCATTAGATTTAGATTTTAGTTCAAGTTTGACTACATATTATATTATTTTAGCCTCCTCAACTTATGTATTTAGGCTTACAACCATCTAATCAAAATTTTCAAGACTTTTAGAGACTTTTTTAATCTCATGTTTTCCAAGTTTATTTTATTTTGATTTCTCATTTCTTAGCTTCTCAATTTCATCTAGAGTATAGATGAGTTCACTCTCTAGATCCACTTATACTTATTCTTCTTCATCTGAGTCTTCAAATTCTTCTTGATCCACAAAATTTGATCCTAATGTCATGAATATGACTTCTTTTCCCTCAACCATAAAGGCACAATCATGGTCATCATCACAACTATCATTGTCATCCAATAAATCACTTTCTTATTTTGCGTAAATGCCTTTCCTATTTTTAAAGAAGTTTTTCCTCTTATAATAGTGGGGTTTCATCTTTTTACTATCCTCTTCTTGCTCAAATTTATCCTTTTTATTATAAGGGAATTTAGAAAAAAAATGTCCTAGTTTACCACAGTTAAAATATTTAAAGGGTAAATTAACTTTGTACTTTCCATACTCTCTTATTAATGTTCAAACAAAGTTAGATTCTTCTTCATTAGTATCCTCAAATTTGGATGTAGGTGCTTTTGCCTTTACTAGTTTCGATGCTTTGAATGTAGTTTCTCTCTTGAAGGTGTCTATTTTTCTCATTATCATCTTAGAGGATATGAATGTTCCATGTAACTCATCAATGGTGAGTTTATCCAAATATATTGCTTCTTCTATTGCAAATATTTTTGAGTCATGCCTTGATGGCAGAGATCTTAGGACCTTTTTGACAAAGATAGGATCTTTCATCTCTTCTCCAAGGCCTCTGATTGCATTGAATAATTCATATACTTTGAAGAAGTAGTCTACAATTTTCTCTTTTTCATTCATTTTAAATCTTTCAAACTTACCTTTGAATGTTTTTAGTTTGGTCTACTTTACCTTGTCATCACCTTCATAGATGCTCTTTAATTTTTTCTAGATATCATATGCATTTTGATAATGCATCACTTTGAAAAACTTTGAATAATACAATCCACATAGAATTATTATCCTTGGAATTGATTTCATATGCTTTCTTAGAATCATGATTAGTAAGAGTTGTAGCAAGGGATATATATCTATTTACAATAGACATACATACATCAAATCCTAATGAATATAAATATAAATATTCTTCCATTCTAATTCTCTAAAATGCATAGTTTAATCCATAAAATAGAGGTGTTTTATTTGAGGAAGAGCTTTCTTGATTATCCACTTGTGTTCACCATCTAAAATCTACCTAAGCTGATTAATATTATTTTAAGGAACTAGGGCCTTGATACCAATTGATGGAACATAACTATTTACTGAGAGGGGGGTGAATTAGTAAATTGACTAATTTAGTCCTTTTTTAAAACATTTAATGTAGACTAAAAATATATTCAAATATAATCTACACATAAATATACATAACACTACATATACCATAGAAAACCCAATATGATAAAAAAACCATGAGAATAGCTTCTAAAATATACTATTCTAATCTAGCCTCATAATAAAGAATCTCACTAGTTACAATGTTTAAGGGCATTGAACCTAAGGAGACACCAATCCCCTGATCTAAGAGAACCTACTCTAAAGAAGCACCAACTCACTAACTGATCACCAAATTAGCTTATTTGATGGCACCAACCTATTAGATCTATAATTTATCTAAACCTCTAGATTACAAAAATGATTCAAATGAATCTAGTTCAATTCTTTATTATAGGTTTGATCTTTAACTATTCATGCTTTACACATATCTCTCCTCTCTTCTCTACCCCTCTATCTTTATGTTTCTATATTTTTATATTCAAAAAAATTAAATAATACCAACATCATTTACCTATATCCTAGATGACATATATATAAGCATTTGATCTAGGTTTCACTTGTTCTTTGTGTTCACACTTGGTTTGTAACACATCACACTCCTAAAAGTTTCCTAATTATTTAATTTATGCTTCCCCACCATGATTATTTTTCTCATTACTATTTTAAACATATATTGGGATTTGGTTTTGATATACATTCCATATTACACAATTTATATCCATCACAATGATCTATGTCCTTGTCTATGTCATATAATGCATTTTTCCTATATGGTTTTCTTCTTGATCATTGTAATCAACAAACCTTTGAATAATAACCATTGATATTAAGTTTTTCACCATGCTATAATTATCCTCATTTAAATTTATCAACTTTAAAATATGTCCATTAGATTAAGTTCTAATAGGCTCATGCTCTTTATTGGATCCTTGTACTCTTCTAAGCTTTAATGTTCTAAATTTAAAATGCATATGTTAGATATTTAAATATAATCTCCCAAATGACATTAGATCTCCAAAGTATTATGAACTTTACCTCTATATAAAATTTAACCTTAAGATATTAATCTCATCTCATTGATTCTTGAGTCTTTGGGATGAATACACTCCATAAATCTCATCAAACTATCTCGGTATTTAACTCACCTCTATGTAAATAAACATCTATAACTTTATCCCATTGAGTTCACTCACTCTATTATATCTTAATCACATGATTAACCACTAAAAATTCAATATTTTGACAAGCTCATATTTTATCTCTGATGAGATCCCATGAATGTGACACATGGCAACCTCACATGCCTTCTACACCTTTGTTGTCAGTTCCCACTATTGATACACTTCGAATCCTTGAATTAATATTTTTCCATTTGACTTTAAATCACTCCATATATTTATTTTGTAGGTTTTGTGATTGTGACACTTGTCATTAACATGTTTACTTCAATGTGCCTTTGACAAACTAACTATTTTATACTTTGTTGAATCTATAATGTACAATTAAGTGTTAATCATTGATCAGGATGGGATAAATTTTATGTCAAGGACGTAGGAATATAAAGGTATTTGAAAATTAATTGATTTGGTAATTTCTAGGTTAAAGAGGCTAGTTTCATAATGATGAGGAAGGCTTAAGTTATAACTTAATTAACCAATTCTTGTCTATATCTAATTAACATAAAAATAGTGCATGATTTTGAACACCACATCTTAAAACCCTTAGGGTTTAATTAAGAAACCTTGCAATGCTTGAGAGCTAAAATAAATAATTATTGACCTCATTTCTCTTCATCTAAACCTACATACCATATATATATATAATGTACTCAAAAAACCCATAATAGATATTCAACCCTCCAGAAATGGTCTCTATAAAAGCATGAAAACATTTCACTGTGTAACTTTAAAACATGCTCTTCTTTCCATCAATCCTACCTAATACTTTGACATCAATGACATCCATAATTTCACTTTTGACATCAATGACAACCATATGGCCAACAAACCTTATATCTAAATTCATGGTGACACTAAAATAAACACATTAGCAAATAAGTAAGAGGATCTTAAGTTATGTGAATGTCACAACAAGCTATGGAGTTTGGTATGTAGCAGTGGATGAATTTTAGTTAGTAGGCTACATGGATAGTGATTGGATAGGTAATCTTGATGATATAAATTTTAAATCAAGGTATGTGTTTCATATTAGGTTAGGATCTATTTCTTGATCTATAAATAAAAAACCTATATATTTAATTTCAATAGTTGAAGCATAAAAAATAACAAAAAATGCAATAGTATGTCAAGCCATATGGATTAGAAGAATACTCTCAAATTTACTTGAAGAATAATAAGAATCATTAACAATATTTTGTGACAACATATCCTCCATTAAATTATCAAATAATACCATGTTTCATGGTAGAATCAATCATATTACAGTCAATTATCATTTTATTAGAGAGTTAGTAGAGAAACATGTAATAGATATTTAGTTTTGTAAGTTAGATCTAGCTAGCTACATGATATATTTACTAAGCCTTTACCAAATGATAGTTTTATACATTTAAGATAATATTATGGATCATAGATATAGTCTCATTGTCCCTAGATGGTTTTATGTTAGATCTAGGGACCTAAAAGCTAGCTGTAGAGTCCCATAGTGAAGCTAGGAAGTTGAACAATGAAGCTTCAGAGTCCATCAACAAAGATCCATACTACATCATCCAAGTTATAAAGTTTAACAATGAAGATAAAAAGAGCATCATCTAATCTCTATATTTTATCAACCAAGCTTATCTAAAGTCCAATAATCTAGCTATGGAGTCCAACAAGCTAGCTCCAAAGTATATCAAACCAGATCTGGAGTTTAATAGTCCATCTCTGAAGATGAACTAAATAGACACAAGCATATGGTCAAATGAGAAAAATTTATAAATATGTTTTAGGGGTTGAAGATAATTATAATGATCATGGTAAGATGGTTAATAATAAGGGGGAGTGTTAAAATATTATTATTGTCCTCCTCCCACCTACCTAATTAGCTCTGAGGTTCCTTGGTTGAGCCATCAAACACATTTAATGCACATGTTTGAAATTTGAATTTTTTGGCATCTATTTAGATTGGGGGGAAATTTGTGTGGTAGGTGAGATGACTGATATAAAGTATAAAAAATTAATAAGATAAATAAGTGTGTAAGTGGAAAAAAATGTATGTAGTAGTAACTTGTAGGAAGAAATAAAAAGGGGAATGTAATCCTGAAAAAAATAACAATAGACTATGCAAGTGAGAGAAGGTAGAATAAAAGGTTTAGAGTAGAAATAAGGATGTTTTATTCATAGAAGTCATAGTATATAGGTTAAAACACAATAAATGGAAAAAATAGATGATCTATAGTAGCATATAGTCTAGCCAATAGAAATCAAGATGATACTTTTTAAGAGTTTTTTAATAGTTGTAGCTGTGTTAGATTAGTAAGTGTAAGAAGATTGTATTAGAGTTTTTAATTGAATTTAATATATGTAAAGTTATATATTTTTTCATATTGAACTCTTCCATCCCTAATTTTTTGTATTTTAGCATCTTCTTATTATTTATTTCTAGCACTATAGACTAGCTCTAGTATATCCCCAAAGCTTCATTTTTATATTGTTTAATGCATCATTATCCTAGTTAGGTTAGAGATCTACATACATTGGAATATAATTCCAACAAGACTATTAGCCCAAATTGGCCACCATTGGTGAGTAACATTTGAAACTTTTGTCATCATGATATTAAATTTGTTGATAGCCTTTTGATAGGTTTTGTGTTGGTCTATAGGTCAATCTT
This sequence comes from Torreya grandis, assembly GCA_037957365.1. Lineage (NCBI taxonomy): Eukaryota > Viridiplantae > Streptophyta > Pinopsida > Cupressales > Taxaceae > Torreya > Torreya grandis. The sequence continues at coordinate 476,720 of JARHVA010006977.1, read as the reverse complement.
TGTCATAAGAAGGTGTATTATCAAGTGTATTTGGTAATTTCAAGGTCTCTTATAAGGTATAGTAGAGAAGATTGAATCAAAACCCCTAGTATTTTCATTAGTCCCCTTTATTAGAGTTTTAGGACATGTTTTTGGAAATATTAAGGTAGATTTAGAGAAAGTAAGGTAATGAGGTGGTATGGTTCTATGCTTGTTTCTAGATTTTCCTCATGCAAGATTTCATTGTCAAGATCCATGGAGGTCTAAGTCAGTCCAAATACAATTTTTTAGAGTATCATGGTCAAAAATCAAAACATTAAATATGATCTTAAGTCCAATTATTTTTTAATAGTTTGTACTAACCCTCTCAAATACATTCCATACCTTCCAAACATACTATAAGTCTTATCAAGTGGTTTTAAAGTCAAATTATGATTTGTACATACAAGAGACACTTTTAAAATCACCTTAAATATGGGAAGTGTTAGGAAATAGTTAGAGAATATTAGTTTTGGCAATTATAATGCATGTTTTAGTCTTGTTCTTCACTAAGGAGGAATTTGCAAGAAGGTTTATGAGCTTTAAAAGTAAAAGAGAGCTCACCTAAATGGGTTTCAAGAATTTGAAGTGCCATATTACCTTACATATGTCTAATTCATGTTGTGGAAGGTGTTACAAGTCCAAACAAGTAGAAAACTTTATTAGTTCCTTCATTAGGCTATTGGTAGTTCAAGAAAGTGAACCAAATTTGAAATGGTACAAAGAGTATAGAAAGAGTTTGGCTATATTTGTAATATAAGGGGAAACTTATTCCATTGAAATCCATGGTGGAATATTAGGGTTTAAATCATCCATATCTATGAACCATTGCTAACAAGTTTAGTTACCCTTAAACCCTCCTAAAATCCCACAGACATGGTTTTTATTACTTGAGTGAGTGTGGAATTTTATGGATGAAAATGGATTCTTGTGTGAGATTATAAAAGGTTTTAACATCCTTCCCACATCATCCATCACCATGACCTAACATGTGTGAGCAGTCCTCAAGGCAATAAATCTTCATTTTAAAGCAAGTTATAGACTAGAGGTAATGGATTTTTGATGATATTAGGTTTTGAAACAATTGAGAATGTGTTGGTGAATATATCACACCACCTCCATATCTCCCTAATGCTCTGTAATATCACTAAATATCTCCTCAATGCCTATATGGCCTAAAACTCCTCACAAGCATAGTGTTCCTTGTAGGTTATAAGTGTATGAATAAAGAGAAAAGGAGGTTAATGAGAATGTGAAACATTTATAGCATGAATTTAATTTAAAAAAGTTTTCAATATGGTATTTATGATTATAAAACTATCTCTATACCTCTTAAAGACAAATAATAGGCCCAAAATGGCAAGAAAGCTGTAAAAGCACACATGCTAAGCTAATTATGTTAATGGAAGTTTTGCCTTGAATAAGAGAATAAGGAAAATGAGTTTATCATATGTTGAGGATGATTTTAAACCATTTAATCAAGGATAAATTTTTTTAATAAGGGATAAAAACACAAAAAAAATACCATTCATGGTTGGTATAGAACTATGAAGAAGATAGTCACCTACAAACCTACCTCTAAGAACGTGAGGAAAGTATGCAGATTATGAGGCAAGTTGATGTATGAATAATATTTTTTGTTGAAGATAATATTATCATAGGTTATTAAAATGTTTTTAATTATTTAAATTATAAAAAAATACATATGAACGTATACAATCAGTCACAACAAATAACCACCTACAACTCTCTTTAGCTTCTTGTTAAATTGATTGTGCAGACCTATAAAGGTTAGTAATGAGTATCTCATGCTGATTTGAGGTGTATATAGCATTTTGATGGGTTATAAAACATGTAAATATGTTTATAAAGTTTCATTAAATTCTTCATAGGTTTTGAAGGTGAGAAGGTACAAGAAAAGGGGCTTAATAGGCCTAAAAGAAGACATAGTTTTGTGTGAGCAATAAGAGAATAATGGTGAATTTTTACTTGATAAAAGGGTTTTATGGAGGTTTATGAGGTTAAAATACTTTAATTAATTAAATTTTTATATTTGACATATAATATGATAAATTACTCAAAGAAGACTTGGTCTTAGGGATTGGCTTAGTAAGGTGTTAAGCCTAAATGAACACCTATAGGTCTACCTACAAAAGGCATGGAAAATATGCATTTTTTGGTCATTGGTTTATAATTATAATATTTTTATTGGGTAATAAAAATCTTTTATAAAGTTTTTAGGGTGATTGGAACACCTAGAATATTGAGAAAACATCAAAAATAGGTTTTTAGGGCCAGGGTGTCAAAACTACCTACAAACCCTCTTGATAGGCAAATCAAGTTGTATATCCTTTTAGAAAGCCAATAAAAATTTAAACCCAATTGAATATATTATTAAATATTTATTAAATATCATTATTTCTTTCCAAATCATGTATAATTAATTTTAAGAGTTTTGGAGAAAAACAATCCTCTCAAGTTCAACATACAGGCCTAGATAATCATGAGGCTTTCTTTTCGACATGTGAACTAGCTTAAAAAAGTGCATGCAGAAAAGTGATAGTATTTAATTATGCTATTACTTCAAAAATAGAAATTCATGTAATGTTGAAATTAATTAGATATTTGTACTATATGAACCATTTTTAAGAGAGTAAAAACCTCAAAAACCTATGTTTTGCCTTTTGAGAAGATTGAGAAGGTCTGAAACATCACATAGAACTTCAAAGAAAAAATTCATGGGACCAAAATATCCTACGATAATTTAATAATGTTATACACTCAAAAATTGTGGTATTACGTAGAGAATTGAAGGGCTAGTATTTATGAATGATCGTTAAGGAGATGGAATGCTTAGAAGTAACTAAGAGACTAAAAAAGACCTGATGAATGTATAAGTGTTTTTAAGTTCCTCCAATGCATTAAAATGATCCTAGAAACATTTTAATGATATTTTACCTCTCATTAGTACCTTGTAGTCCAATCACATGGCACATGTGAAGAATAAAATGTTCAAAAATGGCCTAGAAAGCTAATTATAGGCCTATTTTGAAGAGATTGAGTGTATATGAGTATCAAATCTAGCTGATAATTTTTAATTTTTTTAGTCTTAATAATAATAAAAGTGACTCTAAATAAGTCATTATAATAGGCCTTTATGAAGATATGATAGGTTTCTAGCCACTAGCCCTAGGCATGTGAAGATTTTCTACCTAGTTGCAAGACATGAAACCCTAATTGTAGGATATCCAAGTTGAAAAAATAAGGTATTACATTATAAATATAATATATGAAGTGTATGAGATGATAAAGGTGATTAAAAATAATAACTTGGTCTTGGATTGTGAAATAAACTTATCCTCATCACATTCCTACTATTAGAATCAAACAAGCCTTGGTCAAGAAGTTATAAGTCTCCAATGGAAGAAATGAATATGGGGAGTCAAAATGTTTAAGTTAAACTCATGTCAAAATGAGATAATAATTTTAGAAACCAATAATGGCATTTCGAGGTGTGAAGGAAGATATGTGGTCATTTGTTAAAAACGATTGAGATTAGTTTCATGAGGGGAATATGAAGGGTCATAGTAAGCCAAAAGAAGTTATCATTACACATTTATGAAGGCATCATCAACTCAAAGAAACAATTTTTGAGGAAGATGAAAAACTCATTCTCTTACCTTCCATTTAGATGGTAACTGATTTGAGGTGGATGACACTTGTCATGGGCTTCTCCAATGTTCATCTTCTCTCTCCTCATTTTTTATGTGTATGGCCTTGTAAGGCTTGTAAAAGAGATCCTCAACTTGAGTATGATGAATCCATAATCATTTAAATACTTTTACTTTACTTTTATATGAATAAAAGATGATTTATATCCTTCTTAATGTTGCAACTACTGTACACTTCGTGATTAGTTGATGAATGTTAGTAGTAGTGTCATATCTCTCTTTTATTTTTCCTATCTCATTACCTAATTGTAAGTTGTTAGTCATATTATCAGGTCATATAGAGTGTATTACATTGTATTACATTGGCTAAGTGTGGATATTACTTCATTAGTTTCTTGTATGAGACCCCTTGATCATCACATCTTGGTTATTATCTTGATCTTCACATTCATATTGAAATATTGATGTTTGGAGACTCATATTAAGTTTGTGTAATAGTTTTTAGTCCTTTTTCATGTTCTTAGTGTAGTATAGGTAACTAGAGGGTATTAATTTGGTGCATAATATCCTTAGTTTATTTATTTTCTTTCTCCACCCCTTTTCCTATCAAATAATAGGTTTATTAGTAGTTTTAAGGTGAAGCATTAAGGGAGCTAACCTTATCTAGAGATTCACCTCATTGATTAGGCCACCCATATCCTATAGGTGTCTCCATGTTATCACCTAGATGAGGAAGTATTTAAAAACTTCCTCAAGGGTGAAATTTAGTGTGATAACAAAAACTTATGATGAAATGTCTCCAAGATGTAAGGAAATTAAATCATAACATAGAAAAAAATAATACCCACAATAAAAGATTCACCATGGTTGATAGCAGTATACATCATAAATATTATCTTCAATGAGAATAGTAAAAGTACCATTGTATGACCAACTTTTTGGGAATGAGGAGCAAGGAAGGCATATAAGGAATCTTTCTAGTGGCTATGTTATCCTCTATCAAAATCTTTCTCTTATATCATATCTCCATAAAAATAATATGCTACACTTATTTAATAAAGATAAAATAATATCTCAATAGGAATAATATTAAATATTAAATGGAGAAAAATTTAAATAAATCAAAATAATAATCACTAAATTCCTCATGAATATCAAATTTTAGACTAAAACAACCAAATTAAACCTATCTTAAATTAAAAAAGCATTATTATTTCCAAAACTATTATTAATATAAATATATGAACATATGTTTCTATTTAAAAAAGAGGTGGTGGTAGAGAACATGTCATGATGCCTCACTAGGCTATGCCTAAGAAATGCAAGTCAACAAACCAAGAAACCAATAAATAAACTAGGCCCAACCTAGAAGAAGTTATAATATATAAAAAAAGATACAATTAAGTAACAATAAAAAAAAACACCAATAGAGGAAAGGTCATGATCAAGAGGATCACCCCATCCATAGCATAGAAGATATTTCCCTTTAACAATAGGGTTCCAACTATATCTATAATTATTATATTCACCTTCCTCTTATTTTGTATTATCTTGCATGGAGTGCCAAGGTGATATACATAAGGAGAGTTGAGGGAATCCCTTGTCTAATAGGGGATAAAACCTACAACTATGTGAGATCCCAAGAGGAAATATCCCCCTACATTGGTTTTTAAATGGAAAATTAAATTTTATAGAGTATGCTCTAATATTAGTTTGTTGGGAATATAAAAATCTCTAATACCAATTTGTTGGAGATAAATATAAATAGAGAAAATATAGATGAAAATTTGCTATAGAATATATATGTGTAAAAATATGGTGCTCTATTATACTCAAATATAATAGTGTACTAAACAAAATATGCACAAACTAGAAATACCCACAATAATTGTGTGTGTGTGTGTGTGTTTCTATCTATATATGTATGTATTCATGTATGTATGTTTGTGGGTGTGCATGTATAATTATTGTGGGTATTTATATTTTGTATATATTGATTAGAAGAATAATATGATTATTAAGAATTATTTTTAAAAAATTATTATTTTACTACATTATAGTGGTTGTTGTTTTATTCTTTGTTCTTATGTTGTTCTGCTTTAGGCTACACATAATTTGATCACATTCTTTTGATGTTCTTCCAAAAATAGTATTTTTTTTTTATGTTCTACTACTATTATTGCACAATGTTATGTTATTTTATTATATTCTACCTTTGTCTATTATGGTGTTCTATATTCTCACTCACTTTCTCAAATATATGTGAAATTTATAGTTTGACGTTATTACATAATTAATCTAGCTGGTCTTTTTGTCAATCAACATTTAATATTTGTAAATGAAAATTTATTTATTAAAATATTAAAATCCCTAGAATATTTTAATATGTTAGAGTTAGGTATATTTAATTTTAGCATCTAAATATTAATATTTTAAAACTCCCCCTTAATCTTAAGGTTTTTATCATGTTTTACTAAACCTTTCTTTAACTATGTAGATACTCTAAAGTTACATGTGTGCCTTTGGATTTGATTTTGTATTGAATCTAGAGTTGTTTGTGTTACTCTAGATTTATTTTTGTACTGACTTCAGAGTTATATGTGTGATTCTAGAGCTACTTGTGTGAATTTGGAGCTAGTTTTGTATTGACTCTAAAGTTGCATGAGTGACTCCAAATCTAGTTTTTTATTAACTCAAGAGTTTAAGACATGTATGAATAAACACTTCGGATTTGTTATTATTGTATTCATGACATCCAAATTATCTCTTAGACACTCAAAAAATTATTTTGACAATGTCTTAATGAGAATATTAGAGAACTACTACTCTAAATTACAATCACTTTCAACTAGTTCTCTTATAAAATGATACTTGATTGCCATGTGTTTTATCCTTCCATGAAAAAATTGATCTTTTTATAAATAAATGGAAGATAAGTTATAACAAAATATTATTGTTTTTCTATTTTAATCTTTTTAAAAATCTAATATGATTCTTACTATCCAAATAGCTTGATACATAGTTGATTTTACTTATATGTACTCAAATTTAACTATGGAGAGCGAAAAAATTGATTGATTATTTGAAGCCCATGGAATAGGTTCCAACATGATATTGAACACATATCTAGATGTTCTCTTAATCAATATTGTTTTCTTAATCATTATCAATATATCTAATTAACTCAAAATCATTTGCTATAGTTTCAAAATTATATGGCCTCTTATGCCATTGACATATCTAAATATATTTTTTCCTACTAAATAGTGTGTCTATTTTGGAGTTTCTATAAATCTATAAATCATGATAGCTACACACATGATACCAAGGCTTATTTTCTTAAAATAAGGTAGTGAAGGTGTTTGTGGATTGTGTATATGATGTGAGTTCGTACTTGGTTCTTAAGGCATATACATATTTTTATAACATGATTAAGGCATTAAAAAAATTTGAACATCCACCATACAACACTTTTAGATCACTATGGGAGGGCTACCTATAGGTGTAAATAAAGATATAGATAGGGTAATGAAAGTGATTATAATTATGAATGGTGAATTAGCATTAGAAGGATTCCAAAACTTTTCAAAGGTATTCCAATTGATTCTCCCCTCCTTGAAAATATTCAAACCAGATCCTCATGAATTCAACCAATGTGATTAGCCTCTTATAAGACACCTATAGGTGCTCATTAATGGAGTATAATTATGTGTGTAGAGGTATTGATCATAAAAATTTCATATCTCACTTGAGATAATCTCCTCATGCTTGATTTGATTATTCATTCTACAAGAACTTAATCAACCTCCTTACAAACTTCATTACACCTCCATGGATGTGATCAAATACTCATACATCATGACTACAGATGGAACTTGTAGGGAATTAAATGTATGATGCATTTCTTGGCTACCACTCCATTGATTCTAGATTTTTGACAATGATCCTTGGGATGAGAGGTGATTTTCATGGTATATAATATGTGAAAACATCATATCACCCTTAGTTTGTAACCACTACTAGAAAGTAAAACCTTTTTAGTTGATAAACTTGCTTGCAACTCCATTAAAGCTCTAACTAGCAACCTGATTATTTGGTCTACCAAGGATTTGATGAACCACTAAGGATTTATGATAAATTTCACTTATGTAAGTTTTTGTATCATAAGGAGGAGGAGGTACATTATCCATCTAACCCATTGTCTACTCTAAAATTGATCAAATGGCCATTTTATAAGGATAACAAGGAAAATAGGTTTTATTCCATAAGTACCTTCCTAAGAGAAATTAGTTGATTAAAAAAAAATTATAGGTCATATTTTACCCTAAAATTACTCCCCTATAAACATTATTTCTCATTGAATTTTAAAGATAAGAAACAAGGGAAACTTGGACCCTATCTAGATGAGTAGGCCATTTAGACACCCCTAGACTATTAGCAATTGTTCATAAAGATTGGGAGATGAACTATACAAAAAATACCACAAAAAAATTAGAGACCCTATCACTACCTAAAATATTCTATCCCAACTCTTTCTCTCCTAATGATATTGAGTGAAAACTTGAGGCTCTCCTAGAGTTGTCCCAAACTGCCCAAAATGATTTTTCCTTAGTATGAAGAACTAGAATATTTTATATTAAATATAACACTTGGGAAAGATTGTTTATGTTTTAAATGACCTTTCATTCCTTTTGGAAACCTTCTAAAATTTTTGGACCTTCATTAATGGAAGAAGACATATTTTGTACCTAGTTTGCAGCCAATAGGTTTTCCTTACCTCTGCTAGTTTTTATGATGGAATATGATTTTAGAAGACTATTAGGGGATATTATGGACACCATGGATGACTTAATATGATAGTTTATCCCATTTATTAAGCAAAATATTCAAAAACTTGTTCTACCAAAGCTCTAAAAGGCTCCAAAATGCATTCTTTTGCTCCCAAACTCCTCTCCACTCTAAATGACTTAAAATGACCTTTAACATGTATAAAAGGGTTAAAAAATGCCTTAAGTATGTTTTATGAAGTTAGAACTAGTTTTAATTCCTCAAAAAGTTACATTTTTACTTGAAATTTCTATTTGGAGGACCCTTAAGTTATCTAACACACTTTTAGGGGTCTGTTGGTCATAATAGCTTCTTTAAGCCTCATTTTTGACTTGTTATAATATATAAGGATTTTTGAAAACCTCCTTCATTCCCCTAAATGCTTGAACACCATGGAAATTGGCTAGATCATTCACTGACAATTCTGGACCTATTTATAGGACTTTTCCTCAAAATCACCAAATTCACCTTAAATTTTAATTAAAGTGTTTCAAAAGTTTTCAAGTGACATGTGGTAGGATGATAAGGTTTGTATCCTCCTCTCACCATTGGATCACCCACTTAAGAATAATTATGCTCAACTTATTAGACCATACCAAGACTTCTCAAGATATTGCATTGCATTATCAAATTAGGATTAGAAAGAGACTAATCATTGGGGTAGAAGATTATTGAAGGGTCTAAGAGAGTGGCCTAGTCCATCTAGGAAATTTTTTTGTATGTAGTCAAATTTTGGCCAACATTTTTTGTAGCCTCCTAGGATTGCATGCTTGTTATGCAAAAAATTAGTTGCCTTGTCTAATCCATTAGGCATATGGGGTCATAAGTCTTCCTTCTCAACTGATATGAAAATGATACAAGGTTGTTTATTTACAAAACCCTCCTCTTGAAAAAACAAGGACAACAAGAAATAAAACCACCACTATGCCCAAGCCACTTAGGGAAGGGAAACAAACAATTGAAAAAGAAAAAGAAAACATGTACAAGACACTTAGAAGAATGGAAAAATAAAACATAAAGACTAAGGACACCTCTAATCTAATATATACAAGGCTAAACACTCACCAGTACCTTCCACCCGATTCAAATGGAAAATTATTTGGATCACCTCCTTCATGAGATGGGTTATGGTGTGAGAGATCATGTTTGGATTTCAATTTGATTGGTGCCAATCTTACATTGGGCTACTTGATTGTCAATCTTCTTGACATGCTCTCAAGTGGATGAAAATGAAAAAACATGTCTCCAATGTAGACATAGTAGTCCAAGTCTTCAAAGCTTGATTAATTTTGGAATATAAGATCACTTTCAATCTTCTCACTTGATGACTCTTTTGAACATGAAGGTTGACTATCTAGGTTGAATTTACTTTTAGGGGTCTTTTGGGCATAGTAGATTATTTAAGCCTTATTTTTAACTCATTAGAATATCTGACACTTTTTGAAAACCTCCTTCATTCCTATAAATACTTGAACACCATGGAAACTTGTTGGATCATTCACTTATAGTTCTATACATGTTTCTAGGCCTTTTCCTAAAAATCACCAAATTCACCTTAAATCTTGCTTAAAGTGTTTCAAAAGATTGTAAGTGACATGTGGTAGGGCCATGAGATTTATCTCTTCCTCTCACCATTTCATCACCCACATAATAATAAAATTTCTTAGGTTCTCAAACCACACTAGAACCTCTCATGATACTTCACTACATTATCAAATTAGGACCAAAGAGGGACTAGTCATGGGGGTAAAAGGTTATTGAAGGGTCTATAAGAGTGGCATTATCTATTTAGGAAAAATTTTCATATGTAGAATAATTTTAGACAAAAGCAAAAAAGGATGAATTCATTATTTTAGATAGTCATGATGTCTCCAATTAATACCTTATAGTTAGAATTTAGTTAAAAGGACACCTAAATTTTTTCTTGAATTCAACCATATATTCAAGTTGGTAAGGGTTTTTCAAACACAGTGGTTTCTAGGGATGTGAGGTTCATGAAGAGGATATAATCATAAAGTAATCAATGATGTTCTAAAAACTCAAGTTAGTGATACAATAAAAAATCACATCATTTATAAACCACCTATAGTTAAGGTCAATAATGTATATCTACAACCATACACAACCACCAAGCACAGTCGTAAGGAATTTCTTTGGGTAAAATGGTGTAGTAGAAAGTTTCATGAAGTATTTAGGGGTCATAAGGGAAAATAATGGTTTTATGTGGATCTAATAAAGAATAAGAGTGTTACAATAACTTGTACCAAAACAAATCATACACCCTAAACCTACACCTACATCTATGTTTAAACATAGTCATATATCTAAGTTGGCTAGTAATATCTAGACATAGTGATCCATGAAGAGGTTTTATGTTTCAAAATAATGTGTCAAAAAGGTAATGATGATTAATTCATCATTAAGGAGAGTGATATTTGTATTATAATACGGTACTAAAATCATATATCAAAACTTGCACCTACAGCCATAAGAGCATATAAGGGCTTTAGTACCAACACAGTTATGTTTTAAGCATGAAGCAAGTTGAGAACATAGTGATTCGATTTTAATAGTTTAAAATTATATGTAATATTCATAATTTATTATTAATTTTATATTAATATAAAAAGGGTAGAAATAGAGATTAATGATAAACACAACCAAACCCTATAGGCTTGTTGTACATAAGGTGACTATGTGAGGCCCAAAGATCTATCTTGAGGTCAAAAAATACTAAAATAAGGGTGGGAGATGGTTGAAAATAGTTTTAGATGAATATTATTAACTAAATTATTAATAATTTGTCTTAAAATTTTCCATTCTACATGAATTCACCCCCACATACATCAACATAGTTAAGTGCATGCTTAGTCAAAGCATAAAGAGGAATTTTTGAAGGAATTTTGAAGTTTTTTGCATATATAGGTGTATTTGAGCCCAAAATATTTTTACACATGGTAATAATTACTTTATTAAATTTATATATCATTATAAATACCATTTAACAAGTGGAAATGCCCACTATTTTGACACAATCCCCTACTTGTCTTAAAACAATCATGATGTAGCTAGAGGAGGTTCTTATGTGTTTCAAGGTGAAAAATATGTTTATAGGTTCATTATAATTTTTTAAAATAATTTTATTATGTTTTATAATATTAATTTTACCTTTAAAGAGTTTTCAAACTCCAATTTATATGCAAATCATGCCCTTGAAGGCTAAAACAAGCAAACATGCCTATAACACCAAAAGGCATTTGTTGACCCATAAATAAAGATGACACCTAAAAATTATTTTATGACATGGTAAAATTAAAATAATTATGATTTGAATCAATTATAATCAATGGAGGATTCAATTTCAGTCTCAAGAGGAAATTTGAATTCTACAGTTCTAGACACCCATTCAAGTGACCTGATTAAATGCTCCTATATTTCCCCACGTGAAGAGTTTGGCCAAATGATTTTAGCATGATTTTATGAAACCTATAAAATTATAATTAATGAATAATTTATTTTGGTTTAAGGGATGTGATTTTTTAACAATCTCTAAGAGCATAAGCATGTCCATAATGCTTGCAAACCCTATAGGCAAATTTCTTCACATGGCTATCTTTTCACATCTTTTGCATGGGAACCCAATATTCTTAGGGATATTTATGGGGTATGTATAATATATGTTCATGGGAATAAATTTGGTTTTTATGTCTATTTATGCTTCTAATTTTCTCACAATTTCTCTTAGTTTTGATGAACACTTCTCATTTTAGAATCTTGAGGATCCAAGGCATGAGTTGCAATTTGTGACAAATTTTAGATGTATGTGATGGAATAGAAGTAGAGTGTGAGAGATGTATAAAATATTTATTTAATTTGGTGTTTGGGAGCCACCAAGGTCCTATAATTGAAACTTTATGATCCCCAAACTAATCTAAGTGGATATTAATAATGATCCTGAACTAAAGTGAGATTTGATTAAAAATAAGAAAAAATGAGGGTAAGGAAGAAAAGATGACATGATTATAATATTTTATCCTAGATATTATGACAATGTTATTATTAATTTGAGTAAAAATGATCCAATTTATGATGTAAAATATTCTGAACATAAATTTCACCGTAAACGAAGAAAGATTCAAAGGAATTATGAAGATCACAAGTAAGAACTAGTTTTACTTTAAGAGTTTTGATACTATAAAATGAATAAAATAAGCACATCTAGATATAGATAAAAATAAAATGAATTAAACCTGAGATCTTTTAGCTAATTTATCATAGCACAAATTCATAACCTTATCATAGAAAATGTAGCTCAAAATACAAAGAACCATTAAAATCTAAGATATTAAAATGCAATTGAGAGATAACAATAGATTTTTTAACATGATATTTAGATAATCCTTTTACAATTCCTTAGTTTTATTAAATTGATTTCTTGTATGAAATTACTCAGAGTCTCTCCCTTTAAAAAAATGGTAACCCCTACCTTTTTATAGAGAATATAGGTGGTGTACCAGTTATCTTCATGAAACACCTGTATGTAAGAAAGGAAAACTATCCTTTATATAAATATTATAATACACATGACTTCCCATGTCAAAATTGATAAATAAAACTAATATATGCTAATAGACTAGCATATGTATTACAAAAAAATATTTTTTTCCATTACATTGATGGTGGGTCCCTTGAATTTGGGGCACTTATCACTATGGTTGTTTTGGAGGTACAGTTGAGGTGGAAGGAAATAGATGATATTGCAATGGATTCATTTTATATATTTCTCCAATTGTCTTCTCTTCTCTTTATAATGTATGCTCAAGTTTGAAGCCATGTCAAATGCACCTAGCTAGCAAATCCTCAAAGTTTGTAGCCTTATTGTAGATATGGTCATAAGGGTCAACCCTATATTCATAGTCATCCTTTTTTAGATAATTATACTATATATGGGGTACAAACTTGTTATTTGGGTCCCATCCTTTGAGTTCATCCTTTTGAAAATAGAAGTAATCCCTATGTCTAGACATAAGATCTAACTATTTCCAACCATGGATCATGGGTCTTCCAATCAAGAATGGGAAAGGGTAAAATAATCCTTTCTTATTTTCTCTACATATGTTGTCAATCCCTTTGAAGATTTGGGAAGCAATTTCCTATTCAACTAGTTAAATAGGGACATAGACTATCAATCTAAATGGTTGAGTCATGATTCCCTCCATCTTGATGATGGTGTAGCCTGGATAATACCAAATGTCTCCCTTGAGATCTACATATTTCTTGATGAGGTGGTACACTCTAGGCATGGGGTTCCCTATGATGGTCTTAACCAAAGTAGGATATATGAAATCACAATTGAATTACATGTGGACCCTATATTAAAAGATGTGTAGCTTTGAATAATGATGGATATGGTAATCTTGTTGTGAGAGGACCAATTCTTAATACTAATAATATGAGTGTAGGCCATAAATGATTAAAATAGATAGGAAATCATGGTGAGTTACAGGTTGTTATCCTTTTTTATGCCATACAATTGTTTCCCCAAGTCGATGCTAATCAACTCTCTAATAGGTGGAGTTCGCTTCTCTTCCACCATGAAATATATGTAGGAAACCCATATAGGGTTGACATAAGTTATGGTGTCTGCCCCAAAATATCTATTAAATAGGGTCATAATGATCCTAATGACATCTTTGAATTACATAATGGGGATCTTCCCATCATATTTCTTAGATATATGGGTTCCTTGGTTTAACTAGGGTCTTAGAATAGTGTCTAAATTATGCTTGGTTGTCCACTCTTTGATGGTGGGGAGATATATATGAGCTATAGGGAGTTAATAATAGACATAAAAAGCTATATGATAAATTTATTCTATCTTTTTTGACACACCATCTCTAACTATCCAATCACTATCAATTATATAATCTATAAACATAGGTGCAAGGATATCTAAGCAATGGAGTACCTCTAGTTTTATAGCTACTCAGTGAAGACTAGACATTTGAATTGTAACCAATTCATCAAAATTCATCTTGGTTACTACAATATTTTTTTCACTAGAAGTGAGAGGATATAACTCCTCGATAGCAAAGAAGATCTCAGACCAGTACTTTAATCCATTGTTGAGTGCCTTAGTGTCTAATTCTAGGTCACCAAAGTGTCTTCCCTCATTGTCTATAGTCAAATACACTTCTACCTCTTCTCTCCATTGTTTCTTAGTTTTTTCCATGATTCCTTAATTGCCTCAAGTGTTTGAGTCAATTTGTTTTTCTCAAGATGAAATTTGAGATTGCCTAACATAATCATATCTCAAATAGTCAAGAATTAGGGTTGTTATGCTATTTTTGCTAGGGATTCTTGGATCTTTAATGGTGAAAGGTGGTGGATTTCATAAATTCATTTTTACCTTAGATTTTATGGATGGCTTCACTTATTCAAATTATGTCTTTTCAGCATGCCAAATCTTTGGATTTATCATTTAGTGCTTAAATTGTGCCTATGTGGCCTTCCTAAGATTATTTCATGACATTCTCATGATGACTATTTTAAAAACTAGCCATTGGTTTTCAAAGCTCAATTTTCATCTCACACTGTTAGATTAAATCTCTAATCAAGCATGGCTCATTTAATCCTACAAGATGCACATGGTTTAATTAGTCCTGAGACTTTAATAAAACATAGGCTTAAAATATATTCCTAAGGTCTATTTATGTCAATAACACTAATAAACTTAGGTTAAAGCCTTTTATGCTAGGTTTTCTACGTTAATATGTTAAGGATTCCTTTTGAAATTCCTTTAAAAAATTGCCCCTTTTCTTAGACTAAAAGAATTGGCTGAGGTTAAATTTGACAACCTCACTAACGTCAATGATGTCCTCATAGACATCAAATGACAGGAATGAGACTATCATTTTTAAGATTATGAAATTATTTTGGCCAAATGATAAAGTGCCACATTTCATGGTCTTGAGAACTCTTGGGGATTTTAAGTTGATGTGCATTGTTGGATCAAGATAGGTGATGCAGAGAGGACCTTTGATCATGATTTGAAGGTTGAAGTTGATTGCCTTTGAACTCTAAGGATCCTTTTATCTTCATATCATCAAATTAAGACCTCTGAATAACTATGGATCATTGGATATACAAAAGTGTACAAGCTTTAAGTTAAAATAATAGGTTATATATATATATATATATATATATATATATATATATATATATATATATGCTTAAGTTAAATTATTAGTCCTAAGTCTATCGTATAAATAAATATGATGAACTTAAAGATAAGGTTTATTGTGCTAAGCCTAAGGTTGAAACATTAATGTGGTCCCCCTTTGGACTTAAGAAAAAATTTAGATGAGGTTTAACTTGATAGTCTTGCTAACATCAAAGACATCCTCACAGATGTCAAATGATGGGAGCAAGACTGTCACATTAAATCTCATAACAACTTTTTATAAAACATGAAGTTAGTGCGTAGTTATTCTTGGGTGATTTCATGTCATTAAATCAAATCTCCAGGGAAGTGATATTTTTTAGATCTATGGAAGTGCATGAAACTTAAGTTAGGACCTAATATGCATAATGGTTTAGACTAAGGTTTCAGTCTTAACATGTTATTTATGTTAAAAAACATAAAAGGCATTTTAAGATTGAAGCCTGGGATAAACATTAGTGAAAGTCTTGGAAATAAATGAAAGGGCCATATGGACTAAAAACTAGGTAACCAAAGGGGGAAGTAAAAAATGGGTCTAAGTATGATTTTATATTAAGGTTTGGTCATGTACAAAACATGATTGAGACTTAATATAAAATTAGACTTAGGGTTTTTTCATAGAAATAAATATGATCTCTTGCTAAGTTTCTCCTACCATTTTTGAATTAAAATCATAAGGTATTTCAATTTTGGAACCTTCCCTTTCTTTTTTTAAACTATGATTCATCATCCAAAGACAACCATTAGTAGGGTTATCACATAAAGCATAATCACAATTAAATATGTAGAGGTTCATTCCTTTTTAGGTGAGCAATCTTCAAATTTTAATAAAGAATGACCTTCCCAAATTAAATTCAAGGTGAATATGTTTTGAGACATTCACAATGGTCCCTATTTTGTATAATAAAAAAATGGGGGTATGTTGATCCCAATAGAGTCTTGTATTTTATAAACCATCATTAAGAAAGTTCAGCTCCAAAACCCTCCTAAAGCCTCATAATGATTAGTTTTGAGAAAATTTGATTTTATTGACATAAAAACCTCATGGATCAACCTAAAACGTCTTGAAACATCAATTAAAATTATAGAGTGTCCCATAAATGATCATTGTTTATATGGAATTATATGGATTAGGGTAGAAATCAGGTTTTTGCGGTAAAAAACACAAAAGATGAGGTACAAGGTCATTTACATGAAATCCAATTCATGGAGATTAAATTTTGAGACTTTTTATTCATCCTAAAATCATTATTTGGTCAGAAATATTAATATAAGTTTTGATACCAGCTCATTCAAGATAACCACTCTATAGGAAAATGAGGTTGAATTGGCCGAGTCAACCATGGTGACTGAGTTGCAAGATTTTATTCATTAAGAGAGACTATATCATGCTGTGAGGATTTAATAAGGGTATAATAATCATTAAATTTGTAGGTTTAATATCTTTATTTCAGGTTCAAATGGATTTCAATTTCAATAAGTAGGCTACTAGGCCTAATTGGCCTAATAGGCTTATTTGATTAAACAATCAAGGATGAATTGGTGATGAATGAATATCAAAGATTTTAAATGGATTTTCCACACCACTTATGTATATTTAAAGTGTATATATCATGAAATTTAAATTATTAAAGTCCTATTTCATGCAAGGAAAGAGCTTAGTGGAGTTTAGCTTGTCTTAAGGACCAATCACTTCAATTGACTAACATCATGCATTATCCTTGGTTTTCATGCAAAGGAAGGACATTAACTCAAATTGAGATAACTTAATATATATTTATCCATTAATATATGGTTTATATCTCATGAAAAGAGATTTTTCCAAGTAAAATATGGGCCCACCTTTTATTTCAAATGTAAAAGAGAGGATGCAAACACTTTCAACATGAAGACACTTATTGAAGACTATTGTTTATAATTGTAAAAGAATGTTGAATTATGTTAAAGTATAATTGAATTATCCTTATTCCATCTATTACTCATTAGCTATATATTTTTATTTTTTATTATTAAGGCTTTCAAACCATTTTTCAAGATCCCTCAAGTTGGTATAGAGAGACTATATAAAAATTTTAAGTTGCACTATAAATCAATAAAGATAGTTTGTTTGAAGATAAATTTATGTTTGTAGTGTGTAATTTTGATTTTCAATTTTTATATAAGTGTGATATATATCTCCTTTTATATTTCCTTTCCTCACCTTCTACTTTTACTCCATCCTTTACAGGTCACTTAAAGAGTTAAGAATAGAAAATGTGTTGAAGATTGTTAGTATGTAGTGTATTTAAGACCTCCAATTCCATACCTTCAATATGAAAGATTATTTCAAACCTTAATTTTAAACATTGATGTTTAAGATTGATCTAAGAAATATTTATTTACAAATTTTTCAATTGTGATCCATATGTGTGCCTAAGTTTAATATTTTACAAATCATCAGTCACTATTTAGGTGCATCACCATCATATCATAGATTTCCATTTTAGTTTATTCCTAACTCTTTTCATCCAAACATAAAATAGGTTTATTAATTAATCCTAAATTCACATATTCAAAGGTGTTAGCCTCATCAACACTAGAGGTTTGATCTAACATAGTTATCCCATAGCCTTAAATCATTCCAATGTTAGTCCATATATGAGTTACATCTAATAAGTCTGATTTCAATTGGGTAATATTTGGGTTGATAATAATGATTTGGTTGAAGAATATTCTCAATGATAAATTGATACTCTTTGGAATTGATAGCCACTATTATCATGGACCTAATGGTTTCCATTGCATTAATTGATCAAATTTTAACCCTTAGTATCTTCTCAAACTAAATATCTTCAAAATGTTGTTTGAGGTTATCGACCATACCTTTTTAATGTAAAATATTTTTTTCTCTAATTTGGTATTGGTTTGTATCTTGTGTAATGATTGACTATGAATATCCATATACCATTAATTATTGAATGTTCCATTGTATGGAATGTTGGAGTCCGACAATGAGTTCCTCATACTTGGATGTATTTTTCATATAATGAAATCCAATGTGAAATTATTTGGGAAAGAGATCCCCTTATGGTGTGATTAAAAAAATTCCAACTGTAGATCCACAAGAGGTGAATGAACTGTAAAAGTATAATTTTAATTATTTTGATTCAATAAGCACTTATTCCAAGGTCAGGATAGAATCATTTTGGAAATAAAATATGAGGGGATAGGATCGATTAAAGGAGCTTCAACAAGTTGATCTAAAAGGAATTCCCCATAATGGATTTATAATTTTGGTACTTAACATAAAATTTTCTTAGCAACATTACCCACTTGGCCATACAACCTATTAGAGTTTCCTTGGATAATGAATATTTGAGGGGATCAATCTTGGCTATAGAAATTGTCTTGTTATTTAACATGTAGTGACATAGATTTTGGGAAGTGAACACCATTTATATACAAGATTTCTCAATAGGTGAATAATTATGTTCAAGAGATACAAGTGTTCAGTTCAAATAGTAAATTGTGTGATCCTTTTTTTGTTTATCACGTTGAGCCAAAATTTCCCCAAATTCATGTTTTATTGCTGATATGTAAAGGAGAAATGGGATAACTTATGTATGTGGGGTCAATACTATCATATTGACCAAATAGGTATTCAATTATTCAAAAGATTATTGGAAACTTTCACCCCATTGAAATGTGATACCTTTATTCAAAATGTGAGTTAAAGGATGACACCTATCTTCCAATTTTGAAATGAACCAATGAATGAATTGGATTTTACAATGAAAGCTAAAAAAATTGATTTAAAGTAGATGGAGAAGTCATTTCCATAATATATTTAACCTTTATTGAAACAAATTTAATTCCTTTATGTGATACAAAAAACCCTAGTAATTTTATAAAAGTTATTCTAAAGATGCACTTATTAATATTGAGGCATACCTCATATCCACAAAATTTCTCAAAGATTATTCATATAACTTTGGGGTGTCTTACAAGTTTATTTGACTTGGCTAGGATTTCATCCACATAGTCCTCAATAATATCATGCATCATGTCATGGAATATTACAATCATGGAATATTGGTAAGTTTCACCAACATTATTTAGGATAAATGACATGACCTAATAACAAACCCCCCCCCCCATGGAGTGGTAAACATTATTTTATGCTGGTCTTTAGGTGGAATAATTATTTAGTTATATCTTAATATTCCATCCATTAGGGTAAACATATTATATCCTACTATTGAGTTGACTATCATGTCGATGTTTGTTGGAAGTCATCCTTAGGGAATGTTTTGTTGATATCTCTAAAATCAATATATAAACAAATTCCTTGTCATTTCTTTCTACCTAGAATAATGTTTGAAATCCACTATCATTAATCAAGTGGTCTAATGAAACCTTCTCCTAATAGTTTTTCTAAATATTTTTTAAATAAGATAAAAAATATGGATACATTTTCCTCATATTTTATTTGGTCAGTTTATCATATGAATTCACAACGAACCACTGTACCACTAAACATGGGTCTAAACCTAGAATGTCCACATAGGACCATGTCAAGAAATCAATGAAGTCTTTTAAGATATAATAATGAATTCACATTCCTCAGTAGTGATGGACATGCCTATTTAAATTATGTTTGGATTGTCATAAGTTTCTATGTTTAATTCCTTGGTATATTCCACAAGGAGTGTAGAACCATCTTCAAGCATGGTCAATAATGAATTAAATTGATCTTATTTAGCTTCTTATGATCCATAAGTCTCATCCATGTAATAATAATAACAATCAACCATTTCTGGTAGTTTCCAATTAACAAACTATAATGCAAAGTCTTGAACCAATCATTCAAAGACTTTGTGTTCCTTGAAACTAATGTCGAAACCAATTGTAATACTTGGACTTAGAAGACACTGATATTCATAAGGAGGTAAGTGAACTTCCCCATATAAGGGCATATGAAATAGGTTTTCACCCATGAACTCATCTTTTTCTTTAGCTTTTACCTAATCTAAAGGTGCCTCAAAGAGGATTTCACTAGAGGATCATGAATTTTTACTTTTCTCATGACCAAGGAAGTTTGAATACTCTCCAATGTAGTTTTTAGGGTCAAATAGGAAATAAAATCCCTATTTAAAGTCACCAACTAGTAACCCATTTCTAATTCCAATAAAATTTACAATTAATTCTTCATTTTTAAATTTATCTAATGGTATGATATAATATTTTTGTTCCCAATAAATTATGTTTGGATAGAAGAGGGAAAGGGGATAATAGTTTGTGATGGTAAGAATAACATTCATATCAAATAAATTAGTATAGACAATATATTCATATGTGCTATAATGGGTTGTTGTGTCACAACTAAGAGTTTCTTCACTACTTAATAAAGTAATATTACACTCAAAATATATGGGGTCATCCTTATGTGGTGTGAATCCAATACCTCTATTTCCTATATTTTTTAATATAGGGATGGGTTCAAGAATGCCTTATGATTTTTAACCCAAACCTTTTCTTTTATAATCCTAGTTTTCCATGATTATATAAGAAATGGGGTATCTATCACTTTTATATAATGCAATATAACCATCACCATATAACCAATATCTTTCAAAATTGGTAGGTTGATCATGGTTTGGTGACATATATTTTATAAGCACAAGTGGTTTCTTCTTATGGGAATTGGTCTTCACTTTACACAACATGTTGGGCCTACTAGGGTTTCAATAGGTTTAGTTATTCCATAAGATTTATTGGACTTGTTAAAATTCCTAATGTTTAAATAATCCTAAATTCTATACATGGAAGTGTTAGCCTCTTCAATAGTAAAGTGAAAGGAAATCGATATAGGATGTATATTAGAAGAAGTGGATGTGATGTCACTAGGATTAATGCAATTAGATTATAGAGATTCAATAACTATTTGATTATCATTATTACCTACAAATTTAATGCAAAAACAATAATTATAGTTCCCATACTCAACCTTAGGTTCTTAAAATATTGGTATGGTTGTAAATCACCTAGAATAATGACCTATAATCTAGAATGAAGAATTTGATACATTGGTGTCATGTGGAAGGGACTAATCATAATTCATATATCCAAGGATTAATAATAAGTATAATGTAGGGTAGATATATATCAATGACATGGCAAAGGGTGTCATGGGTGACACGTCCAATAATTATAGGTATAAAAATGGTACTTCAAAATTCCTTTTCTACATTATCATAGGATTTGATCATGATGGTATCTAGCTACATATACACTACTTTATATCCTAATTTTTTGACCAATTTCAATGACTCTATAATCATCCTTGAACCATTATCTATGAGAACCCACTTAACTTTATGGTGGTAAATGATGGATTCAATATACAATGGGTTATTGTGTAGGGGACCAAGGGATGACATATCACTTTGATCAAATATAAAATATTACCATGGGGAAAAATGCCCAATAAGTGACTAAAACTAGGTAGGATCAATGTCATTGGGTAACTTGGACTATTAGATAGATTCATTCAATATTATCTTGTTAACTTCAGTTGTATGCATGAGATCCATGATGAGAATATGCATGGGAGTTTTACTTAATTGTTCACCAATATCATACTACTCCTTAATGACATGGAAATATGGTTTGGATTTATTAGGTGCAAATTCATGAATGGGATTGGTATTGGAGAAATACAAATGGCCTTAGAGGGTAACTCTTGGATGTTTAGTTTTGACTGTGCAATTTTGGTTTGGGAGAGAATTAATTTAATTAGAATAATTGGGCATAGGTCTTAGGAATAGTAATATGTGAAGGTCAAAACACAATTAAAGTTCTTTAACTTGGTGTGGAACTACCTATATATAAATGTGGAGATACCAAAATAGAAAGGATAACAGTGTGATGAGTGTTAGATGGTGTATGAGGCTAGAATGTAATATTAGTAATGTAGTTACTTGTAACACACCCTAAAATTCTGCCATAATCGTACAATACATTTTGATAACCAATTTGGTTAGTTTAGGTTCATGATCTTTATTATGATTGGCTTGGTTATGATTTTGGACTTTTTCATTATTTTAATTATGACCTTGGCATTCATTATGATTATGATGCTATCTTTTATTCTATTTTTTTTAATTGTTGTGCTTTGGGAAGGGATCTTTATACATTCCCATATTATTATTATTATTGGGAGCTCTTTTCTCCAACTCAATTTACCCATATTCAAGTAGATATTGGATAACAATCCTAATTTGAACACATATGTAGATCACATAGTTGATGATGTGATAAGAGTAAATATAATAATCATATTAATATCATTTTGGATTTGTTTGTCCCTTCAAAAAGAGTTTTAGAACTAGCCAAACAATCATGTTAGCTATAACTAATTTTTGGAACATCACCTCAATGGATTCACCTAGGTTTCTACAAAATCTATCTTGGAAGTATCCCCATAGTGGGGGAGCTCTTTATATGGTGAGTGGTGGATTAAATGGGTTATTTTGGATAGGTGGTGGATACACCACTTTCACATGTCTTGTTTTTATGACCCAGTTTCCAACCCTATTTTTGTTCTTACTAAATACTTTAGGCATTTTAGTTACACTTGATTGAATTCATATTTGATTATAGGTATGTGGTTGAAATTGAGAGTATATGTTAACTAAACCCTTATCAATAGTGCCTTATCAATTTTCACCCCTTTGTTAATGACTTATTCAAATGTGTTTACACAATGAATTCTCAGATTATAGGGCAACCCAGTATTCAGGTTCTCTACAAAAATACTAGATAGCTATTTATCTAGTAGAATATGTGTAAACAAATTGTTAGGGCTCACCACCTTTGTAACAATGTTGATAATATTTATCTTACACATTGATTAACATTACATAAATACATTATAATCAACTCATGCGCTATGTTATAGTATAACTAATTGAAAAAATTATTTGATATGTCATTAAAAGTGATTACCAATCCTTTTGGTAGTTTGAGGAGCCATTCTAATGCTTGTCTACCCAAAATGTGTGGAAAATGAGTGAATCAAATAAATACTACTAGGAAAGACAAAGATAAACACATGAATAAAAAAGAGTTTAATTCTTGTTAGTATGCAAAACAA
The DNA here is from genome assembly GCA_037957365.1 of Torreya grandis. Taxonomy (NCBI): domain Eukaryota; kingdom Viridiplantae; phylum Streptophyta; class Pinopsida; order Cupressales; family Taxaceae; genus Torreya; species Torreya grandis. Next base: position 452,848 of record JARHVA010006977.1, on the reverse strand, counting down.
ACATAAAATAATAAAACTAACATCTCAAGAATGGTACTTAGATTGGGAAAGACTTGAGGCAATAAACAATGAATTATAAATCTAAACAAGATGTTTATATATTCCATTTGGATGTTCCTTTAAAATTTGGCTCACATGCATGTTTATGCCACAATGTAGAGATCAAAGTATTTAGCAATGTTATGGTATAACAGTCATCAAACACTTCCCCAAACACTATCCACTATGGTTTGTGGATTAATTTTAAGATAATAAATGAAGTTTTTGGGAGGATTTTATGTAGTGTTTCTTTTCACAATAAAGATTTGATTTTAGTCTATGGTGTCCCTTGTATTTATAGGCGTGGAAAAATGATGAGGACCATCCATCTCAAGATGAGTATCAAGGGCCCAAGATTAGTAAAATTTAATGGACTAAATGATTCAAATTTGGAGTTAAAAATGCAATCAATAGGCATGGCTCAACATTCCTGATATTTGTTATATTTATGTTGATATTTTGGATTATTGGCTTTTGTGACTGATAATGTCATGATGATGTCACTTTTATATATTTTATTAAATTTAAAATTTAAAAAAAAGATATTTATCTAATTTCCATGTATTTTTAGTTAATATTTTAATTCTATTTTCTTAGTTAAGTAATATTGATTAGCATTTTTTTAATTCATTGAATTTAATAAGTTTTTATGCACAAGTGGTCAAAAATGTCAATTTATAAGGTCACAATTTGACTAGAGATGAATCAAAGTAAGGTGATGGTTATGTACAATGTACTACCCCAATTAGGGATGAATTAATATGCTTTAGAAATTTTACATGATGTATGCAGATTAATTAGAGAGATTTAGTGGCATTTGGTCTAGTTTGTGCATTATTGTGGGAAGTCAATCTAACTTGAAATTTCAACATGATAATGGTAAAAATTGGATGTCTACAATCACCAATGCAAAAGTGAAAATGTAATTTCATATCATCAAATCGATACCACTCTTGTCAAATAATTTACATCTTTTACTATTGAATCAATCCATGAAAATAAAACATGATCACTAACTCTCTTTCTTCATTGTCCTCTCTTTTTCACCCTCATCAAAAAATTCATGATTCACAATTTCTCATTCACATGAGTAAATCATATCCAATTTTAAAAACCAAGGATGATTATCTTATTTGACACATCAAGACTATTACTAATTGATAAATCTCATGGTATAAAACCATTATACAATTCATTTAGAATCACACTTATCCTCCAAATGTTTATTATAATGAAAATACTTAAATTCATAATCAATCATAAAAATATGCCATTCAATAAAATATTATTTATTATCACAATGCCAAAGGTACCTTGCTTAGTTGTGTTACTCATGAAGAGGTTCTTATTCTTATTTAACAAGCTCATGGGAGAATTTGTGGTGGTTAGAATTTGTGGTGTTCGATATAGCATACATGTTACATAATTAAAATTCCTATGTTTGGTTTACATCTATCATATTCTTGAAAAACATACCATTATATTCACTAAAAAGTGTAATACTTAGTAACTTAATGATGACCTCATTCATTCTCCTCCAATTTAACTTCAAACCTTAGAGCCTACTTAGACATTTTATATGTGGGGATTAATTCTCATTGGAAAATTACCTAGATCATATTATGGCTACATCTTCATCATTACCGCCACCAAATATTTTACCAAGTGGGTTAAATATATAACTATTGTAAATGTTACTGACATCACTATTTAAAAATTTATACTTAATTAGATCATATGTTATTTCAAGATTCCTCACACCATCACTTATGATAATGGTATGAATTTGAAAAACAAAGACATGAAATAATTATCTGCACAAAATTCAAAACCACACATAAAATTTTCACATCATACCACACCCAATGTAATGGTCAAGCTAAATCCACTAACAAAATCCTTAACATTGTTTTGAAAACACTATCAAAGATTCATTCTTTGACTAGAACCTCAATCTCTATCCTATAATTTGGGATTGTCATACTAGAATTTGTATTTCCATTAGGGAAACCCCTTCTCATTAATATATGGTTTTAAAATTGTTTTACCACTAGAAGTTAAGTTACCTTTCTTACACAGTTATCTTCATAAAATCATTATTGATTAATAAATTCATGAATTCCATTTTCATTCCTTATATTTCTTTAATGAGTGACTTATGGGTGCATTACAACATAGATGCCAATAAAAATATTGTATCACTAACAAACATAACAAAAATATCAAATTCTATAATTTCAATGTTGGAGACTTAATGCATAAGTTAGATTAAACCCACCATAAAGAAGGTATTCATGCCCACAAGTGGTGGGGTCCATACCTATTAAAATAAATTATTGGACCTAGTAGTTATAGATTACAAAATAATGAAGGACAAATATTCAAAGAACCAACCAACACTCATTTTTTGAATAAATATTTTTATTGATTATATATTCTAATTGTATTTTTATTTTAGTACACTTTATTTACATGTTGGTATTTAATATTATATATACTTTAGGGGTAATATTTATTAAAAGTCTTACTCAAAATTTATATTGTGCAACATCATATCGGCATCGTCTCTTGTCACACCCATAATTTTCTCTCTTTATACATTAGCTTTAGTTCCTAGTTTTAATATTTTGAGTTTTTTTCCCCATTTGGTTTTTCTATCTTATCAAAGTATCTAGTTATATTATTTTTCATTTACATCCCTTTTTGGCATAATTCACACCTTTTTTCATTTTATGAGTTACATTGTAAAACCTTAGATATGACCAAGTATTCCTCACATATTCTCATAAATTCACTTCATAAATTATTGTTTCCCTTAATCATAACTATCTACCTTCCCTAAAAGATAGGGCAATGATTACAAGTTGTGTTTTTATACACTTAGAGTCAACCATATTATTATATGGTAAAATTCTAAAAAATTATTCTCATGTCTTTATTCACATACAACATTTATCATCATGATTATTCATGCCTACCTACCATTGTACCACCTTCATTAAGACATGTTTTTATGATTTTAGGGTAACCCAATCATTTTGTGATCATTTTCATAATTTCCCATAAACCACATCACTATGTGCATACTGAGGTTGATTTAATATCTCACATTTCTAATGTGCAAGTCTAGGATTCTTAGACACCATAGTCTTTAGGTTCTCTTCTCTAGACACCAAGTGTAAGTTTTATTACGATAGTCATTTTTTACCGCCTATGATTGGATTTTACAAAAAAGTATGGAGGAGGAATCAAAAAATTTTAAATAATTAAAATCCATATCATACAATGAAAGGCATTGATAAAACAAGAAAATATATTATTAAAATTCAAATCACAATAAAGGATGTGATATGTGTTTGGCACATCTCCTATTCTAGTCAAATATCAAACTCCATAGTTGGCCTCATAATAGAGTTGAGCTCCATTGAGGTGTGCTAGGCTAGTAGATAGGAATATGATATCTCATTATCATTTATATTCATAATGCCACTTAATTTATCATGTAAGTTAGATAGACAGCTCTATAAGGGGTCTTAAGTAATAGGGAACACATTGTGAGAATATATGTCCATTTTACTTTTATGAGTATCAAAATTAATGGGATGATAGTTATACTCCACTAGATATCCCATAGTTATGTGGTTTATTTGACTTATCTAAAGTTCATTTATGTCAAAATATTCTTATTCTTGCCTGCCTAGTGTGAGTGTTTTATTTCTAATAAACACCATGTGTTCACCTTGGCACCAACCTCCTTCCACCACCATACATTGAATTTTCCCCTTCATAAGAAGGTTTATTTATATAATGCTTCCCAACTTATTTACTTCCCCTTCTCCATCTCTTCTTTGACATGATCAAAATTTGACTATATTTAGTTTATCTATCATTAGAATAGAAGCTACGTCTTTGAGTTTTTTGAAGATGCTTTCTTAATTATTACCTTTTATTTATCAAAAATCCCTTAGCTATGTTTAGGACATTAATTTTTGTGGGCCATTTTCATCCCAATTTTCTAATTACTTCTATTTTTTTCATATTTGATTGTGTATGGATTGTTACTTATTTTTCATTTATGTTATTTTTACATTTCTAGTTTTTCCATCTTTGATTGAGTGTGAATTTTTACTTATATTTCATTTATGTTGTTTTTACATTTCTATTTTTTCCATATTTGATTGAGTATGCATAATTACTTCTCTTTCATTGATGTTGTTTTTACATTTCTATTTTTTCCATTTTTGTTTGAATTTGGATGTTTACCTTTCTTACATTGATTTTTATTACATAATCATGTTTCATGATTCCTTGGTTTGATATGGATTGTTACTTTGAATACCTTAGATAAATTTCTAGGTATTTTAATCACTAGTAACCTTATATTTTTTATTACCCATTATTCACTTTATTTTGTCATTTACCTTGGAATTTTTAGTTATGACCTAGACTTTGTTATCCTAGATTACCAAATTTTCTAAGAACTTAAAATTGTCATGAAAATTTTTAATTGCTTTAATTTTCTTATTATTGTTAGTTTTTACTCTCTAGCCTTGTATCCCTAGGTTTTTTATAATGTAGTTATTATACCCTCAATGATAAAAAATATATAAATACAACATGTGACCATTAATTAAAAAAGGTAACTCAATGTATGTATATTTTAATTTTAATTACCTCACTTAATTTCATTTATTATCTAATTTCTACTACAATTTATCAGCTCAATTAGTGTGTTGATATATTCTTTCTTGAAGCACCATCTTATATTACACTATAGCGACATGTGATGAAATGTGAGTGGGGAAAATGTATACACAAAATATATTTAAACTTTATCATTTAATGACACTCTCTCTTACAAAAACCTATAGAGTTTCAATCTCTCTGATTGTATACCTTAAACAGTACACTAGAAAAGGGGTGGGCTGACTAATGGTGCTTTACAAGAGACATTGTTATTTATTTATCATACCTATATCCACTACATTTCCCCTATTATAATTACCCTTTATTTAGGATTATTTATTTTATCCTAAGTTCCTTTTTCATGTGTGAATACTTTTTATTTATGTGAATTATTAAATCACATAAATCTATATTTCATGATATGTCACTCACCTCTTTGTTCTCCTTTAGGATTTAGAAGTTAATTTCATGATTAAATCCTTCTCCCACATGGAAACCTCCTTGATTCACTTTCTAAATCACTAAGACACAAGTAGCACACACTTAGGAGGCTTTTAGGGTAATAATGGGATTCCTTATAACTCCCATTATCCTCCTCTAGCTCTATAAAAGAGCCCTTCCTCTCCCCTTTGCCTCACTAGAATATCATAGATCTCTCTCCTCTTATCTTGTGCTCTTAATTTAATATTGTACTTATGGATAGTTTGGTTTCAATCCTTCTAATAAGATCACATGGATTTTTTTCTAATACATTCAGTTTCCCATTTTAAAAGTTTTTGTCTCATTTATGGTTTAAATTTGAGAGGTAACTTAGTCTTGTGATTTATTTATTTTTCACACTTTATTGCTATGTATGACTATCCTTGGATTAAATCCTTCATATTATTATATATAAGATCAATTATTGACATTTGTTTTTGAAAGTGTGTAGATTTTATGTAGATTTTAAGGATTCTTTTGCAAGGGCTCCACCCTTGCCATCTATTTAATCCACTTCTATCTCTTTTTTATTGAATTTTATCTCTAAATTTTGGTTTGAGGTTACTCATAAAGAGTATTTAACATATTTTATACTCATTAATAAGGCCCTCTGAGTAAATTTTTTAGTAAGCAATTAAAAATACATCATTTTAGGCTTCGTATTTAATTTTTTTTCTAGATTTTAATAATAAAAAATAGATTATTTTCCTCTTTTTTGTTCATTTCCATTCAGGAATTATAACTTTGTGTTTCTTTTCTCAGCTATTTAATTTTTTTCTAAGTTTTTTATTATCCAAAAGATTTTTTTTCCAAAGTAGTAAAACCTTCTCTAGCTATGTTTTCAACTTTCTTCTATTAGAATCTTAGCCTTGCTTCACCCCATATTTTTTTGGTTTTTTATGTGGCATATCTTATTGACAAATATTTTAGCATCCCTTTTTGATTTTACATGCATCCTTACCAACCTATTTTTTTGGGTCTCAGTTATCTGACCTGCACCCAGCCTTGCATCACCTTACTTTGAGGTTTCCATCTACATTTTTTGTTTAAATATTTGCATTTCCCTTAAAAGAGCATATCATTTCCCTTTTACATGCAATTTTTTTCACTTGTGTCATCCTTCACTACTTATGTACAAGGCATCTCCTTCTTTTTCGTTAGGAGTCATTTTATTTATTCTTCTAAACCTATCTTTGTTTGGTATATGTGCCCTGGGTTGGTGTGTTTACTAGCTTGTTCATTTTCTTAGTAGGTGCATTATATGGTCACTACATTGGGTAGGGATTGGATGTTATCTAACATTAGGAAACTACTTTTTTTCTTTGTTAGGTACATTACCTTGTTTGATAATTTTTGGCATAATTAAAAATAAACAAACCAATTTTATATATTTATATTCTTTTACATTTCAGTTTCACACTTATGTGTTGTTGGTTTTTGTTTCCCTATGTATTTTGTGATATGGTGTCTTAAGACACAATAAATATATTTATATTGATGCACATTCCTTTACCCTATGCATTTTTCTATGCTCACTGGAATATTAGTTACAAAGACATCTTATTCACATTGGGTCGACACCATTCCAAGTATTTTAAAGATATAATAATGTTAATATTTTTTTGGTTTAAATTAGCATTGGTTTCAAAGCACTAAAATTTGATTTTTTTAATTCCACTAAGTTTATTCATGAATTTTTTTTTAAAAATATACCTTTTAGTTTTTTATTTTTGAATCTCACTTTCAACAAAAAAAAATTCTACTTTAAAGCAAACATATTTTTATTTATTAATTTTTATTTACAAGAAAAAAGAGATTTTATCATTAATTTTATAAGTTTGAATACTAAATTTTTTTCCATATGTTATTTAATGTGTGCCTACATTTAAATCAAACATAACATTGATTAATTTTAATCTCAATATAAGCTTGTAATACAGTTTATATTAAATTTTTGTATTAACTTGGAAGATTTAATAACCATATTGTTTGTTTGTTTTTATAATTTTTTATCCTTTTCTAGATCCTATATATTCATTGATATCTCTTTTTAATTTTGGATAAGTATTTTATTTGGATTTCTTACCCATCTTCTACACCTCCTTTATTTATGTTATTTTTTGCCTATTTGCTTTTCAAAATTGGGCTAGCTTTCACTGCATAATAACTCAATTGTTGCCCAAATTTAAACTCACATCTACTAATTACCACTTATGAAAATATCATATGTAATACATATTCACTTTCAAACACTTGGTGCATGTAATAGATGGAATGAACTTGAAACCTTATATAAAGACTAACTCCACTATAATTCAAGAGAAAGGGTTAACAAATGATGAGGTCTTAGGATTTATTGTCATGGCCATGACCCAAAAATTACATGTGCATATTTATATTTTTCTTATTGTATCCACTTCTTAGTATAATCTTAAATCTATTTATGACACTATAAATTAATCTCTTAAAATTCAAATTCAAGATCAATTTTCTAATTTAAAGTACAATGACTTCAAAACTATAGATGATTTCTTGATTAAATTTAATTATTTACATTATTAATTAACTATTTTAGGCATTAAAATTTTAGATTTGAATTTGATTCATGTTATCATAAAAAAAAATTTACCTCAACCATTTCAATAGTTTATTACCACTATTCATTTACAACTAGTTGTTCCTATTTTATCTACTTTAATGACATTTGAATTATTTTTTACTTTATTGTATCAAGAATAATAAAATTTGATTCTATTTGATATTATTAATACTAATGAACATGATTTTGTTTCTAAACACCAACATAATAACGGCAAAAAACATGTTAAGTCTAATAATACACATGATAGGAAAGATAAAAAATCTAACTCCAAACATAAGAAAAATATGGAACATAATTATTATGATAAAAACACTCATGATGATGATCACTAATTTAAAAATAAATGTGATAAAACTGGAAAGCTTAAGGTCAAATACAATTCTAGAACTAGTAACACTAATACTCAAGCTAAATAGACGTCTAATACAACAGTTACTTTCACTTATGATTTAAATTTTTCTCTATTACTCAAAATATGGCATCTTGTCCTAATTTGTTTACTTCTTTAGAACTAGATCTCTCTAACAATCATTTGTCTTAAAAATAATATTTCTTGCCATGTTGAAGCCATAGGAACTGTTAAAATCCATAATGGTGAATTGCATAATGTCTTGCTTGTTAGTGATTTTAAATTAAATTTATTTTTTATTCCTTAGTTATAAAAACATGACTATAAAGTAGAATTTTATAATGAAAATTTTTATGTTAAATCTACTAAGCAATATTTTCAAGTACTTACTACTATTTTTTTAGACAATGATAATTTATTCAAATTTACTGGGTTCTCTTCTTCCTCCTTTTCTCTTCCTTTTATTATTTCTAATAATACTAAATTACAACATGAAACATTAGGACATATAAATTCTCAAATAATTGCACATATGAACAAACTTAATATGGTATAAGGTTTGCCTAAAATTCCTTCCACTAATTCTACTTATAATGGTTATATGACTAGTAAAATTCATAGAGAATCTTTCCATAAGAATCACTCTTACGGTGCTACTAAAAAACTTCATTTAGTTTCTAGTGATCTCTTAGGCCCTATGAAAAATATTTCTATTAATGGTGCTAAGTATGCTTTGAATTTTTTTGATGATCACACTAGGTGAGTTTGGATTTATTCTTAGAAAATAAAAGATAAGATTTTAGACACTTTTATCAAGTTTCATGCCTTTGTCGAAAAATAACCTCATTGTTATTTATGTATATTACACATTGATAATGGTATTGAATATGTTAATAATAATTGTCTTTCATATTTTAAGGAACATGGTATTAATCATGAGAAAATTATTTCATACACACCTAAGCAAAATGGTGTTATTGAATGTAAACATAGAACTATCACTAAAATGGTTAGGTGATTCGTAGATAGGGTTTATCTTTTAGATAAATCAAATAGATTTTAAAATCAAATATTGAAACTCTCAATTCTTTGAATAAAATAGAATTAGTTGTGGAAATCTCAATTTACCGATTAAATAAAATATGAAATGGATTTAATATTCAAGAATTAAAATTAAGTGTATAATAACTCTAAAAATATGATTATGTATTCAACTCCCTATTTTAAAATTGATCTATGAATATTAATTAGCCTCATGCTAATAAATATTGTTTATTTAAAATAGATTTTTAAAAACGAGTCATTTTCCATTTTTTTCAATTAAAAGGAATGGACTTTTTATTGAAATGTAAATTGTATACAATAATTTTAATTATGAGTATTCTATAAACTCATATAAATATATTAATCAATTAAAAACATTCCATATAAATTTTATCTATGCAAATAATCTCTTAATTAATTTCTCATAATTATTTTCTAAAATGTCAATGATTAATTGTAAATTGATATAATGGAAAAACTAGAATAAAATAAAGACCATAGATTGTTTATGGGGTTTACCAATAGGCTACATCCACAAAATTTCTAAATAGAAATATGATCTATTAAAAATTAATTTGCAAGTAATAATACAACTCACAATAATGATAAATGAACCCTATCACTTGTAATAGAATTGAAAACTAGATATTGAAGACTCTAAACTTGATCAATAAATTTTCCATGTTCATCTAAAGATTTGCAAGTGCTTTTTTCTCTACAATAGGCAAAATAACTCTCTCTATATTTTTTACAAGTTTACAAGATTATATAATAGGCAAAAAATGGCTTCAATTAGGCTATTATAAAATTCTACCTTTATTCCAAAAATATAAAACTTTTGTAATATTATATGCATGTTATCTCCTATTCTCTAGATAATAAAAATAATCCATAATATAAAATTAATTAATATTGTATATAGCCAATGTTGTCTAACAACCTTATTTTACCCTTGAAGTGTATTGATCTCCCATAATTAGCTTGCATGCTAATTTATATGGCATAAAATATCATAATTTATGAGAGGTTGAAACTCCATTTTTTATTTAATAAAATTATTTCTCATAAATAAAAACAACCAACACATCAACTTCCATTTAACTTTCCAACCATGCAAAAGACAAGTGAATAATCCACGTAGACCATGCAAAAGGCAAGCGTGCATGTTTTAGTGCCAAAGATAAAAGGTTAGGAGTTTAACACCAATAAAAAGTAAGAGGATAAAATAATTAAAACATATCCCATTTAAATAAATAAATAGCATTATAACCATCCACATGGAAGGAATAAAGTGGGTGGATAAAGTTTAAATAATATCCCATGTCCATATATAACACCAAATTGTTGGTAGTTAAAAGGTAAATGTGGAAATAATTAAAATATGTATGGCATAAAGTTTATTAAAATGGGACAAAGGTATTTTTTATTTTAAAAACAATATCCCATGAATTTTTTTAAACCCATCCACGTGGGAGTGGGGATAAGAAAATTTGGGACTTGATTTAAGTTTATCCCATGGTTTAATAAAACCATAAAATAAGATATTAAAATTTAATTAAATTTAGATTTAGTTAATTAACTTTGAATTTAAGATTTCATGGTAAATAAAAACCCTGTTAATAATAGGTTATTACGATTATTTTGAAAATGGAGGAATTAAAATGGGAATAATTAGGTATGTGGAAAGGACATCTTGGTAGCATTAGTGTAATTATATGGAAAGGTTGTTAATGAGGTAATGTAGGTAAACCTTTAGTTTGGTCTCACATCTTCAACACAACACCCATTAGTAATAAAATAATTACAATATAAAAAGTAATTGTATATATTTTTATCGTATGTCAACTTTCCTATTGTGACACTTATCTTTTCCACATTTTTCCAAACCATATGAAAATCCTCTAGATCAAACCTCCCCAATAAGACCCTTTTGGTACCCAAAAGGTCAAGTCACCCACTAAATCTACAAATGGTTCACTCTGTAAAAAATCACTACAAAATATCATGGTAACTATTCAAAAATCAAATTGAATCCATAAAATGTTAATGAAATAAATATCTATCCAATACCAAATTTTAGATAGAAGTAAACTTCCTATACAAATATCACATCTCTAAAATGGTGAATCTACCAGTCACTGTAAAATGATCACCAAGTGCAACTACAAACTAGTTTATTAGTGTAATTAATATACATGCTAATTGTACCCATATTTGATAGTTACAAATAAGTGCCCAAAACGAATGAGGGACTTATAAATTATGAAAATATAATGCATGGATATAAAAAGTTTGTAAAATTATTACAATTACAAATAGTGCCTGAAAAGGATTTTATAAGCCTTTATTTGCACAATGTAATTGACAACATATATACTAAAATGAAAATTTATTCAAAATATACATATTGATCATGCCCAATATAATCTACACACTAATATCAAGGTTTAAAGATGAAGTTTTTCTAAGAAAATGAAATGTGAGAAAATAATCTAAGTATGATAGAACTATCCCTTGGCTTTTCTCTATAGGTTACTCCAATAAACCATAATTCAAATCTTAAATCATTTGAGAATATCTCCAAGTTTAAAAATGAGTTAATTCAATTTTACCAATGCATCATGAACTCCAAAAATTATTTAGAATAAAAAGGTAGAGCTTATCAAAACCATAAATATGATAAAGTAATCCAAGAATGATAAAGTTATCACTTGAATTTTTATCATAGTTGGTAGCTCCAAAATATGTTCAAAACTAAAATATATTCCTTTTAATTTCAATGGGATACCAAAACTTGCTTTGAACATTTGCATGATAATAAACTAACACAACTATGAAAACATGAAACCAAGGAATTTCTTACCAACCCACTTTATCATATTTTCTTTCTTAGGTGGTTTAATTTCCTCAATGAATACTTGAGTAGCTATATGGTCATATCTAAAATTGTTGAATTTGAAACAACTTCCTATTTACTTACAGATGCTTCATTCTTCATGGATGTCTTCCTATAATACTTATGAAGTAGTTATGGATACAATACCCAACATTTATCATTTATATGACCACTTAGATTACAATGAGTACAATAATTATTACCCATTTAGTTTTCCTTATAAAACATAAACATTTTAAGAGATAGTTTTCTTTTCCAACATAAGGCAACATGGAGATTATTTAATCCACAAAAATTTCATGGATATTTAGACCAAAAATCTTTTGATAATAAGTCATTCTTTTCATAATTGAAATATACATTGGAATGTTTACCAAGTTTTTTAGGACTAGTGTAAGTATGAGAAAGTGGAATGATTTTACATTTTCTCAAATCATGTTTGCACACACCATCTTTTTATGTGAATGGACTTCTATTTCTCTGCATGTTATCACTCTACAGGACTAGTGACTTGAACACTTTGATGTTGGAACCTTGTCTTCCTTCAATGGTTTTAGAATTTTCACAAGCTTCCATTTTCACACTAGTATAACCCAAACCTATAAAATGAGATCTATCCTCTACCTGAATGGGGTTAGGAGTGCCTTGGCCATCTTTTCCAAGGCCTTTTCTATTAAATCCCTTTTTAAAAATTAATTTTGAACCTATTCCTTTTTTATATTATTCAAATTTACCAAAATAATTTTTATTAGATTCATCATGGGAAGCAAAATTAACTGGTGGCTCACATTCACTTATAGTACATTCATCCATCACGGTTTTTGCATTTGATGTGGAAGGTAAATCCTTCACTTTTTCACCATTTTTTATTTTTTCCAAGAGATCATCCTTGGCTTACAACTTAGTTTTCAACCTTTCAACTTCCTCTCCCAAGGAATAAAATTTTGATCACAAGAGAGAGTTATCTTCTTGAATCTATTGATTATATGACTCAATCTCATCAAGATTTTCCTATTTTAATAAATTTCCCATAGTTCACCTATTCCTATATTCAACACACAATTGAACCAATTGAAAATGGAGTAAACATCAAGTCTACAATAATCTAACCAATACTGAAACTAAATTCAATTTTTCACACAATTAGAAGCTAATACCTACATTCCAACCACTTTGATACCAAATTGATCCATAAACTAGATTTATCTTTATGATAAATCAAAAAGCTTTTAAAAGCAGATATTGAAAATCTCAATTCCTTAAATAAAGTAGAATTGGTTGTGAAAAGATCAATTTTTCAATTAAATAAAATAGGAAATGGATTTAATATTCAAGAATCAAATATAAGTGTATAATAACTCTAAATATATGATTATATATTCAATTTCCTATTTTCAAAATTATCGATGAATATTAATTAGCCTCATACTAATAAATACTGTTTAGTTAAAATGGATTTTTAGAAATAAATCATTTTTAATTTTTTTTAATTAAAATGAATTGAATTTTTATTACATTGTAAATTTTCTACCATTATTTTTGTTATGAGTATTCTATAAACTCATATAAATCTATTAATCTTTTAAAAACATTCCATATAAATTTTATCTCTGTAAATAATGTCTTAATTAATTTCTCATTATTATTTTTTAAAATTTAAATGATTAATTTTAAACTGATAAAATGGAAAAACCAAAATAAAATAGAGACCATAGATTTTTTAAGGGTTTCACCAATTAGCTACATCCCCAAGATTGATAAATAACAATCTGATCCATTAAAAATTAATTTTCAAGTAATAATACAACTCACAATAATGATTAATGAACCTTGTCACCTGTAATAGGATTGAAAATCAGATATTGAAGACTCTAAACCTAATCAACAAATGTCTCATGTTCATTAGAATATTTTCAAGTGCACTTTTTATCCATAATGGACAAATAACTCTATAATTTTTATAGGCTTACAAGATTTTGCAATAGGTAAAAATGGCCTTAATGGAGCTATTACAAAATTTTACCTATGTACTAAAAATATATATCTATTGTAATATTCTATGCACACTATTTCTTATTCTTTATATAATAAAAGTTATCTTCAATATAAAATGATATAAGATTGTATATAACCAATGTTGGCTAACAGTCTTCTTTTACCCCTGAAGTGTATTGATCTCCCATAATTAACTTGCATGCTATTTTAAATAGAATAAAATCCCATGATTTATGGGAAGTTAAAACTCCATGATTTATTTAATAAAATTCTTTCCCATAAATAAAAATAACCAATGTATCACCTTCCATTTAACTTACCAACCATGCAAAAGACAAGTGAATAATCCATGTAGACCGTGCAAAAGGAAAGCATACATGTTTTAATGCCAAAGATTAAAGGTAAGGAATTTAGTGCCAATAAAAGGTAAGAGGATAAAATAATTAAAACATATCCCATTCAAATAAATAAATACCATTATAACAATCCATATGCAAGGAATAAATTGGGTAGATATAGTTTAAATAATATCCCATGTCCATAAATAACACCATATTTGCCCCCCCCCATCCATAGTCCATGTGGTTAAAAGGTAAAAGTGGGGATAATTAAAATATGTATGGCATAATGTTTATTAAAATGGGATAATTAAAATATCCCATGACTTTTTTAAACCCATCCATGTGGGAGTGTGGATAAGAAAATTTGGGACTTGGTTTAAGTTTATCCCATGGTCTAATAAAACCATAAAATAAGATATTAGAATTTAATTAAATTTAGATTTAATTAAATTTAAATTTAATATTATATGGTAAATTAAAAAAAAAATTAATAATAGGATATTAGGATTATTTTCAAAATAGAGGAATTACAATGGGAACAATTGGTTATGTGGAAAGGATATCTTGGTGGCATTAGCGAAATTATATGGCAAGGTTGATAACAGGATAATGTGGGTAAAGTTAGTTTGGTCCCACTTCTACAACACAACATCCATTAGCAATAAAATAATTCCAATATAAAAATTAATTGTATAAACTTTTTATATTTTTGCCATGTGTCAAATTTTCCATTGCGACACTTGTCTTTTCCAAAATTTTCCAAACCATAAGAAAATATTCTAGATCATTAGGTGAAATATGCATTATAAATTTTAGTCAGAAGCTATGTATTTTGATGTCTTTCTCATTAATAATAATCCCACCAAATCTATTTTAAATATTACACATAAAGAAGCTAGGAGTGTAGAAAACCTAATCTAAACTATTTACGTGTTTTTGGTTATGATGCATTTGTTTATATTCCAATTAAAAATGTATGAGATTAAATTATAAATCATACACTTATATCTTTGTTGGTTATGATGAATCATCTAAATATTATAGGGTTTATATCCTCAAACTAATAAAATCAATATTAAAAGGGATGTTAACATTGTTGAAAATGGTGTACTTGATTGTGCTTCCAATTCAAATTCTCTTGATATAGTTTATGTTATTTTTTCCTTTCGAAACTAGTGATGATCATAATGATGTGATAAATAATGATATTGTTTCTCAAGTTCCTTCTCCTTATTATAGTATTTTTCTACCTAAATCTATTCTTACGTGGGCCAATAATACTATAGAAGATTTTAGAATTGATGTAAATCTTAATGATACTTATACAACTAGGCAAAAAAAAATTAATTATGTTTTGATGTCTAAAATCATGCATAATAATGATCTTAAAACTCTAAAACAAACTCAAGGTCATCCTCATTTGAAAAAATCAATGCATGATGAATACAACTATTTGATTTCTAATAACACTTGGGACTTAGTTCCTCTCCTTAAAAGGCTTCAGTTGGTAAGCTATAAATTATTGTTTAAAACTAAGTTCAATTCTGATAATCAAATTGAAAAATATAAATCTAGGTGAGTTGATCAAGGTTTTTCACAAGTTGAAGGAATTGACTATAATGAAACTTTTTCTCATGTTGCTAAGATTCCCATAATTAAATGCATTTTAGCTTTAGCTACTCACATGTGTTACCATGTTTATGAAATGGATGTTAAGAGTGCTCTTGTAAATGGTGATTTTCATGAATAAATTTACATATCTCAAACCCTTGGTTTTATTAGTCAAGGCAATGAAAATATTGTTTGCAAGTTAAATAAATATACTTATGGTCTAAAACAATCTCCTAGGGAATGGTACTCTAAAATATATCAATTTTTATAGCTCAAGGCTTTACTTACAATTCTAATGATCCTAATATTTTGGTCAAAAATACTCTACATGGAATAGTTATCATTATTTTGTATGTTGATAACTTAAAATTAACTGGTAGTAATAGTTCAATAGTTGTTTGCACTAAAAATTCTTTGAAGAATACCTTTGAAATGACTGATTTGGGTCTCTTACATTAGTTTTTAGACATTCAAGTTTGGTAGTAAAAGGATAACACCTCTCTTTATCAATATACATATGAATATGACTTGTTATCTAGGTTTAATATATTAGACTGAAAACCTATTACTACTCTTTGTGAACTTGGTGTTAAATTAATTAATGATATGGAAACTGAAACTATTGATCTGACTCTATATAAATAATTATTTGGTAGTTTTAATTATCTTACTCATACTTGCCTTGATATTTCTTTTTCTACTGGATTGATTTCTTGATTTATGTCTAAACCTCAAGCTACTCATTTTAAAGCTTCTAAGAGATTTTTTTGTGATACTAAAGGTACTCTAACTTTTGTCATCAAGTATACTTAGAGTATTAATTTTTATTTGGTAATTTATTTAGATTTAGATTGGTCCGGTGATCCTAATTATCATATATTTACAAGTTATTATTTTTCTTTGGGTTTTGGCACCATTCATGGAATATTAGAAAGTAGACTACTGTATCTTTATCTTCCATAAAAGTTGAGTATAAATCTCATCATCATGTTTCAAAGGACATTATTTATATCCAAAGACTTATTACAAATTTGGACCACCCTCAACATCTGGCTACTCCAATTTTTGGTGATAATAAAAATTTCATTTCCTTAACAAAAAATATGGTCTTTCATGTAAGGTCCAAACACATTGAGATTCAACATCACTTTTAGCATGAAATTATTGAATACAATAAAATTCATTTCTCTTTTGTCCTATTAAATAACAAATGGTTTATATCTTCACTAAGATACTATGTAAAGGCAAATTTGTATTCTTTTGTAACAAGTTAGGATTTAAGTAAGTTCTCATCAAGGGGGAGAGTTAGTGTTGTTTCCTCCATTATTGTTTTTTTGTAAACTCTTAAATAATGTTTAAGGGGGAGTGTTAGGATTACCCTTTATTTATAATAATTTGATTTATCCTAAATTTCACTTTTATGTGTGAGGAATTTTTACTTATGTGAATTATTAATTCACATAAATTTAGATTCCATGAGATGTCACTTGCTTGTTTGTACTCTTGTAGGATTTGAGAGTTACTTGTATGATTAACTCCTCCCACATGTCACACACCTCCCTTCACTTTATAAGGGACTAGAATACAAGTGGCATACATTTAGGAGGATTGTAAGGTAATAAAGGAATCTTTGTAACTCTGATTCTCCCCCTCTTCCTCTATGAAATAGTCCTTCCTTTCTTCTTTTTCTCACTAAAATCTCATAACTCTCTCTCTCTCTCTTCTTCTCTTGTGATCTTGATTCAATATTGTAGTTTTGGAGATTTCAGTTTTAATCCTTCTAATAAGATCACATAGGTTCTTCTCCAATACGTTTGATTTCCCACTTTAAAAATTCTTATCTCATTTATGGTTTTCAATTGAGAGGTCACTTAGTCTTGTTATTTATTTATTTTTCACACTTATTGTTATGTCATTGATGATTAAACATGGGATAAATCCTTCATCCCCCATACTTAATCACCTAATTGATCTTCCTCCCAATATCCCCTAACTAATCCAAGACCTATCTTTTCCAACTATATGGGCCTAGGTCAATGTAGTATACTATGATTCTCACCAAATTATAAATTAGGTCATCCCATGTTGATGTATTCTACAAGTCATGGTGAACACTTCACAAATAGGTCAACCTAGGCTAATCTAGTTTGTGGTAAAAAATAAATTTTAAAACTACATCGAGGTAGGTTGATATTATTAGCTAAAATTATGGAAGTGTTTAAGATCATCTATCACTATAAATATAAGTCTGATTTTAATCCAATATAGAGGAACATTCATTTTTATAATATTATTAATCACAATTATTCTTTAGTGTATTTTGAGAATTCAAGGGGAATAAATTTATTATGGATTCTTGAATGTATCTAGGATACGTCTTTTTTTCTAGATGTGATTCTAACCATTGTAATATTTACAACAACAACAATTTATTATAAAGGGCCATTGACTAAGGGAGATATTGAGGATTGAGAGGTTATATTTAAGGTAAGTATTTCTATCATTATCTCTTTCATTTAATAGATATTTATTGCATAATTAATATTTTTGAATGTATAACTCCTTTTTTTAATCTCTTTTACACTTAAACCTAGTGTGGCTATAGGTTACCCAAAATTGCCATTTTCCACTCTACGTATCCTAAGCCTTCATTTTTCTACAACTATTCTTTAGCTATTTTAGTTTTTTTTAAACCATCCCACTTATTTATGTTATAATCTTTGGTAAAAATAAATTGGATTAATTCCATTATTAGAGATCTAATTAGGGTTATTACATTATATTGATTGCCTAGAGACTTGGAACCCTCTCATTTGATGGTGAGCAGTAAATGCTCTTCTAGCTAGGTTTAGCAGATCCAATTAGTCATGCCATATATAACTAAATATCCAATGGGGTTTAGTTGATTTACCTTTTTTGAGTCTAGATATATTATGTATGTTAAGTTATGGGTCTATCTTAATTTGTTGCATATATTTTTGTGAACTCGAGGTGAAATAACCATTAATTTTTCTCCTTCAGTAAACTCTATCGATGTAGGTTAATAAAAAAATATTTTTATATATTTTTAACAAACTAAATCAATGTTGGTTGATCTAGTTTAATTTTATTCATTTTTAGTTAGTGAACTCTATCATCTAAACCTAATTTAGTTTAATCTCTTTGATTTAATTTTTGTAATTTTTGAAAACTAAATTAACCCATTTGATTTAGTTTAATTTTTATGTATTTTATATGAAACTACATTAACACAAGTCGATATAGTGTTAATTTTATGTTTTTCCAGCAAGTTAATCTGACATAGGATTATCTAGTTTTTGTACTTAGATATGGATTATTTTCAACTAATCAACTACATCAGCCAAATTTGATTTAGTTATATATCCCAGATAATACCTTACCATACCATATAAATAATTAAATATAATATTACTTTACATTCAATTTCATTTGACAAATTTTACATCAAATTATCATGTTATGTCAAAATTATTTTTGCATATACAACTATATCAACCCATGTTGATATAGTTATAAATTATTTTTATTTTCTTGTCAAATTGTATTGAACCTAACAATTATAATATTATATTTCAATTTATTTTTAGTAAACTTAATCAAATTTTTATTATCAATTTTACTTTATTTTTATTATCTAGATAAATTACATAAACCTACGACATATAATTTTGTGTTTTTTTATTATTCACATAAGAAAGACAAATTAAATTTCATTTTTATTAATTAATCAAACATTTACTTTTAATTTGACTACCTATTTATTTCCATTCATTAAAATCTACAATTTTATTTTTGACGTTAATTTTTGTCTTTTATTTTTTCTTCATTTATCTTTCCCTATAAAGTATATTTTTGATATTTTCAAACTACTTAGTTATCGTGAAGGGATACATAGTGCTCTATTTACAATCTTTTTTATTGTTTATAGACATTGTGACATGATGGTTTTTCCACAATACTCATATCCATAGTAAATATCTAAAAATAAACTTTAGTCTACATGTACCCATGGTATTTAGGAAACACATAGGATTCCCCTTTTTTTAAACCTAGTAAGCCAACCATCCATATGATTATGTAGTGCACTAGTTAACATTTAAAGCCAAGAAGTTACTCTCAACTTACCCTTGAATCTAAGTTTAGTGGGCCATGGGAATGGTACTTCCTCCATAGTCAGTGCTCTATAATATTGGGCTGAAACTATCCAATAGATGAACAAGTAAATTTGATAGCCTGTAGTTAAATCACATTTTTATAGCACATCTATTTGATCTTCATTTTGAAAAAATAGTTAAAATTATAATTTGTTACTTGTTGTATTTTTAATTTTATACTATATTGTCCATCATGGATATAGTTTTGTGTTGTGTGTTATAACTACATTAAATTATGTTGATATATTCATTTATGTGTGAAAAAAAATCATCAACCAGGTTCAATATAGTCTATTGTGTCTATTTCCCTTATGCCTTTTATTATTAGATTGTATTGACTAGGACTAACATAATTTATTGAAATCACTGATAATTCCTCCTTATATTTAACTACATCAACTAGGATTGATTAGTTTATCCTTTCAAATTTAACTATATGTAATTACATCACCCAAGCTAGATATAGTTCTATTATTTCACTTGCACCTATGCAATTATTGGCATAAAATTATGCACCCTAGGACACTTTATGAAGCTCTTAAAATTTGATGACACATTGAATCATCTCTCAAGTTGTGGGTAAACTTGTAAGAGAGACAAATCTCTAGATTATATGGGATAGCTCCCTAGATTCTTCTTGAAGTGAACATCACCTAATATAATGTTTGTTCATGGGAAAAGGGTTTGAAGTTTGAATGAAAAGGAAACTATAATAAAGACTTGATACAGTAAGACACATCTCCACATGAATATCACATTCTTATTAAGCAACAAAGCTTTCCAAGACCAACTCTTGGCATTGAAGGATTATAGAATAATTAATTCAATGTGAAGGTAGCATACATGGAATAATCAATAAGCTAATTGGTCTAGGGGGGACATTAAACACCATAGATACAATTGTTTGCTTGAAGAAGATCCTAGTACAATCAATACACTTCACATGACCTACTAAAATCATAAATCTTGCTTAAACATGAAGGATAAAGAGAGTAAGGATGATAATATCAATTAGATCCACTATTCATCACTCACACACTTAGACAAACTCCACTATTCTTAAACATGTGGCATTGAAACTCCTCAATCATTCTCCTTTAGAAAATTGCCTTCATCATGGACTTGAAAATTCTTCTTGAAAGGTGGAAAGAGGTAAGAATTTGATCGTTAAATCTCTTGGAAAATTATATTTTCATCATAATGATTCTTTAAAATCATCTTGGATCATCTCAAACTAGCACATCATCTACAATCATCAATCTGACTCTTAGATGTCACAAGACCTCTTTGTTTGTTGTAAGCCTCTTTTGCCTCAAAGGGTCAAATCAAGAATTTGACCATATCAATTCATTTTTCTCTCAAATAAGGACCTATTATACCATATATAACTTGACATAAACTATTTAAAACCCTTAAACAATCTCCAACGCTTCACCAAGCATCTAGAACTATAGACTAGGCATATTCGCTTGTAGCGTTACTTTTACACAAATTCACTTTTACAGGGGAATGTACAAACCTTCAAGACTAAGTACGGACATTTTTTAATACCCTTTTTCTTAATTATCCTTTGTTTCAGTTTTCATGGCTCTATACCCAAGGAAAGTGTAGATTTTGATCCTTTAGTCTTCCCAATTAGGCCTCTTTAGCCTAGAAAACCAAAAATGTTCATTTTGTGATCCCACTCATGTGAAATACAAAAATAACATGTGATTATATTTTTTGACCTCCTTATAATTCTTCATGTCTAATTTGAGCTCCTTATCATTTCTATAGACCCTTATTCTAGCATTAATTACTCTTTCTTGGCCTATTTCATAGAACCTTATACTTGTAGGTAAAAACCAATGGTAGGAGATGAACCTTAGGAGACTCATAGAGATCATCCTAATGAATTATAAGCTTTAAACATCCATTTTAGTGATTTTATTTTCCTTTCCTTCTCAGCAGGTTCAATATAGGCTTCTTGGAGGGTTTAGAAAACCTTACCCTCTTAACACTAGCTCATATAGATGGCACATTGAAAATTAAAATAATGGCATAAAATTCAAGATAAGTACCCCCTCCAAATATTATCACTTTCTCAAGATTCCATGCAATCTATCTATATAGTATTGAGCTCTTGAAGTTACTTCTTAGGTTGGGAATGAGTGATTTAGGCACCCATGAGTGAGATTTGGATCTAACTAACCAATTTGGGATTTCCTTTGAAAGGTTATGGTATAAATACTTAATATGTACATTTTATAATATGAACCAAGTTATTGGGATGCTTTCTTAAGGCTAGAACTTGAAATGACCCCTCATTCAAAATCATACCTATTCCTTTCCTTACCCTGATGACTACAAATGTTCTTATAGAGGGTACCTTTCTTAATCTCAAAACTTATAGGTTGATTTATAATGTTTATCTATGTGTTTTAAAACTATAAAAAACCCTATTTTAATCTTTTTTTACCTCTGGTCCATGTCTATACCTCTTTCAACAAGAAAATAGGGTTTATATAAAGGGAAAAGTTCCCCCTGTCTGAGACAAAATAGTGGGAACTTAACCTATATGTCTTGACGATATTATCATTGGAGGATATTATTGGATATTTTTGGGTACTTTTTACCAATTTTCAGATTTTAATTATAATATTTTATCACCAAACTTCACATATTTCTTAGGTAGACTTTGAACAAGGTAGCCTAATGAAGGTAGGCAGAGTATAAGTTTATGTTTTACCTTTGAAAAAGATCCTTTTTCTTTTGTCTCTTAAAATTATGTCTATTATTTTATTATGTTCAATATATAAACCTTGTTTCAATAATTTCCCAATGTGGTTCTTTATTAAATCATTCACACACCCCATCCTTGTTAGATTGGCTTTCATGCTTTGACTGAGATAGAGTCACCTTGACTATGTTTGGAAACTGTTTATTGAAAAAAAAGGTTTAAAAAGTTTTTTAAACATTTTTAGGTTGTATTTAGATAATTATTCACCTTTTATAAGTCATATATCACCAACACAATCCTTTATCACTAAGAAATTTAGCTTCCAATTTTTTGCCTACATTTCCTATTTTAGGGTGTTCTACCCAAAGCCCTACTTGTAGGTGCTTGTAGGGTAATGGATATTAAATAGGTCTTGGATGATTATATAAAACATTATTTATGACTTAAAAACAATTAGGCCTTGATATTTACATTTAAACCTAAAACTACTTAGAACCTCCTCAAACTCTATTATTTCATTCCACTACCTGTCTCAGCAGTAGGTGGCTATTTGGAAGCATCTATATGGATTATGGGATGGTAATTTAAGGTATATCAAAGTTCATATGATTTTTTATAATATTAAAAATAAAATTATGTTTCTTAAACTAAAAGGAACCACTCCCAACATGAATGTAACCTCATTTGTCTCTATCCATGAAAATCCATTTGAAACCTTGTAAACCTATAGACACCACTGCACATTTTCAATGTGTTTTAGGGTGACTTTGATCCTTCTAAACACTCCTCTCCACTTACCCTCTTGAATAATTTATTTTCAATATACTTCTATATGATATTTATAATAAAATAAGGTCATTATTAGGTATCAAAACCTCATATAAACCTATCATATACCCTCTAAAAAATGCTTGAGGGCCTCTATTTGCAACTTTTAGGGTATAAGAGCCTTAAACATAGTCTCCTTTTCCATGATGATGTTTGTCCTTATAATTTTATAATTATACACCTAAATTAGGTGTGTAATGATTAAATTTAAATGCTAGGATTTCAATAATGGTTTTAAAAAATGCTTAAGCACCCTAAATTGGCTTTAAATCTTTCTATCAAGTCACATGTAGGTGACCATTTCCACACATAGGTAGTGAGTGATGATATGGGTAGTGCATTGATTTGGATTTTAAAGATGAGTTTTGAAACATTATCAAGCATGAAAAATCATATTCTCTTCATGGCCAAGGAAATTTCCCAGTATAAAACATTTCCTTCAAAGGTTGATTTTCTTTTCAAAACCTGTAGACTATGCATAGGTAGGAAGGATGGAAATGATTAAGAAAAGATTGTTAGAGAGCCTATAAACCCTTCAAATGAAAATTTTAACCTTAAAATAGATAATCTTCATCAATTAAATTTTCAAATAAATCATCAAACACTTTATTCAATGTGTAAATCAACTTCAAGGTACCTATAAATGGAGATGTCTGAGCAAAGGTAGTGAACATGGTCTAAATCAAGAATAAGCCTAGAAAAGGCTTTCCTATGAATTTTATAGCTTATGAATCCATTATACACATGAAAAACCTATGTATATGGTCATTAGAAACATAGGAAAACATCAAATCCATCAAACTAAAGTAATAAAATTTGAGACAAGTACAAATAGTGACCCCCTCATGGGTATAAATACATAAAAAGCTACCTAGAGTGTTAGAAATTGTCAATAAATGAGGAGGAACCCATATGAGACTCTTTTCAATGAAATTTAATTTAAATTAAAGTTATATCCACCCCCAATATCATTCCTCCCAACTCCACCTGTATGGCCCATAACAAATGCTTGAAATTACTCCTTTTTAGCTTGCCAAGTTAAAATGGAGGAAAATAAGTTGTAGATGAACTATTTTATTAAATATAGTAAAAAATAAATGTAAAATGGCATGTGGGGAGGTGAAGAGTCTCAACACCCACATTTTTAGCTGCAAGTGAACTCAAAGAGTTCATACAAGGGCCCAAAGAGGCCTATTTTAAAGGGAAAACTAACATTTTTTTCACATAACTAACTTCTAGATGACATATAACTATCCTTGAAATTATTCTTACCTCTTCCACATTTAAACTCACCTTGGTGATAAATTTTTCCTCTTGAAAGTTTGTACAAGTCAATAAATGGGCTAAAATATGACCAAAAGGCCCCATTTTGCACATGAAACCGAGCACATGATAAATTCATGAATTGAAAACACCTTAAAAACATGTAAAATACCATATTAGGAAATTTAAAAAAAATTGACACTTTGACTAAGTTTGACTAGGTTTGACCAATGTTGACTTTGGTTGACTTGCCTAGTACAAGGAGGATGGGCTTCAACAAGGACTAAAGGAAGGAAAAGTGAGACATATAGGATAATAAGAGACCCCAGAAGACACATGAAACCTTATTAAAAAGTAAAAAATAGTATGGGTTGACCCAAATTTGATTTGGAGTCAAATTTAATCAACATTCTTGGTGATTCCTAAGGGTGGCATACCAGCTATGCCTAAGACTAGTTTCCTAGTCCTTCCATTAGACATGGAGTCACGCAAATGGGAACTTAAATTGAATTGAATAGACCTTTTAATAAATGGAAACAAGTTGGTTGACCTACACACATAAAAACAAAGACAAACACCAAACAAAATGAAGGAAACACACCTATGCTATGAAGTACTTATGAAACACAAGACAACTTAAACAAAACACTCTAATGTGTGAAAACTAAGTACAAGGAAATGATAATCCTAGATCAAAAATAAATTTATTCATACCATATTCTTGAAGTGAACTATAATAATGTGTAATCTAACACTTAGGATGTGTTCTTATATGTTTAAAGCCTTATTCACCTCCCATGTTGCTTTTATTGGTTTCACCCAATTCCTCAACCAAGAATACGTATTCAACGGAGACATACTCCTCTTGAATGGTTTTAATGGAAACCATATCCCTTGGTTTAAGTGATCTCTCATGGATTTTGGATTCATTTTGATTTTCACACTCAACCTCAACCTCTATTGCAAGTGGCTTTCCATCATCAATACTATGCTCATTTTGGAAAGTAAGATCTCCATCAAAATTTGGTTGTTGAGTGCATGGGAGAGGTTTTTAAATACTTTATAACTCTCCTTGTACCATGATTTCTTCAAATATATTATGCATGTGACATTATTGAGATGAAACATGTTTACCTAGCTCTTCTTGTTGAGGTGATCCATGAATCTCAATAGGTTCAACTACAACATCTTCAAAACTTTTCCCAAGCTCTTCATGAAGTGGAGATGCATCATCCAAGATTAAGAAAAAAATTTCAAGGTTATCACAAAATTTCAAATCTTCATGATCAATATAAAGAGTTTGAAGTTTATCAACATTCTTACCAACTTCTTGTTAAGCATCATGTTGGTTACTAGATACTACTGCTTCATATTGTGTTGTAAGTATATCATCATTATCTTCCATGAAGCATGATAATTCATCAATACACTCAAGTTATTTTTAAACATTTTTCACACTTTGTGGCCTTGCAGAGGCATTACTTAGAGTCATATGTGCTTTCAGATCATCTCCCAAATCTCTTTTTTTGGCTCTTGTGTTGGTTATAACTGATGTACTTTGGTTTAACACATAGTTATCCTCCTTTTGAAAGTTCATAAAAATAGTACTTTGGCTACAACCTTCTCCATGAGTATCCCTTTGCATGAGATCTACTTATTTTGATGTGAGATAAGGAGTAGTTCATTCTTGTGCCACTAACGATTAACAATTTCTTCCACCATCATACACAAACTAACCTTGAGATTATCCCCAATGATCCAAATTTTATCCTCATTGGACCAAGTTAGTATGTACTAGAAAAATAACCCTTGTGAATGAAGTAGAATTTGGATTATAGGCATTGGGATACCTATTAAAACATTGTTGACCTGGTCTTCCTCCTTGGTTATTGTATTGGGGTGGAGGTCTATAAGTTTGTGGAGGATAGTATTGGGGATTGGGTGGACTAATTGCATGTGATTGAGCTTATTTGAGATGATATTGTAGTGATCTAATCACCTCATCTTTGTCTAAATAATTATCCACCCTTTTGGGAAAGATTTTAGACTTAGCATTGGCATTGGGAACTTGTGCTACACTTGGAGTTTCAAACAAAGGCATAGAGACTCTTTGGGGTAACTGCCCATCTTATATAAAAAACTCTCAACTTTAGTATTTATCTTATACACATCAAGTATATTGAATCATCCCATTTCCCATAACATTACTACCACATCAGTGCCAATAGCCTTGAGATAGGTACATAACACAAAGCTTGGAGGAGGCCTCATGATAGATGGCAATCTATATCAGGTACTTTGAAATATTTTATTGAAATCTCCCATGGTTTTATTAGGACTCTTGTTTATCACATTCAGCTAATGGATTAGTTAATTATGGTCACTTTTATTCTCAAAACTATTTACCAAAAATTCTCAAAAGCCATCCCAACTAGTGATGCAACCACCTCCCAATGTCTTATATCAATCAAGTGCTTTACCCTTCAAAGACATGGAAAGTAGTATAATAGCTATGTTAACTCAAGTGATATTATGGAAATTACAAAAGTTTGAGATGTCCCTAATATGATTATATGGGATAATAGGACCTTCTCCATTAAAGCTAGGGAGACCTTTGGTAGCATTATGAGGAATAGGGTCATATGTAGGAAGATTAATTGGATTTTGAGTATTGAAGGTTGGGAAAGGATGTAGCCTAGCCATCTCTTCTTCCTCATCTTGATCTCCTATCTCCTCAAATTCCTCTTCTTCTTCAAAAACTTCTTTTTTAGGATCTTATACCTCAAGAGGAGTTTTAGGTAGATGGACTTTATTGAATACTCTACTAGAAGATGATCTAGTGAGGACCATGAAGTACAATGTGAAGAACTTGATCAAAGGGACTTGATTGAATACTCTACTAGAATATGATCTAGTGAGGACCATGAAATACAATGTGAATAAATTGAATTTAAAACTAAATATTGTCACTTTTTGGAGTCACCAAATGTTGGATTAGAAACACTTCTATAACCTTGGGCTTGTCAAGACCAACATTCACCTTGACATGGAAGTAATTAGAACTAGCTATCCTACCAAGTGTGCCAAAACTATTGGAATCAAATTGTGCACCCTAGTACACTCTATTAATATCATGAAATTTGATGCAAAATTGAATCATCTCTTAAGTTGTGGGTGAAATTTTAAGAGAGATGAATCTATAGATTATAAGGGATAGCTCCCTAAATTCTTATTGAAGTCCACATCACCTAATATAAAGCTTTTTCATTAGAAAAGGGTTAGAATTTTTCATGAAAAATAAATTATACTAAAGAGTTGATATACCAATACACATATCCACATGACTATCACATTCCTATTAAGCAACAAGGCTTTCCAAGACCAACTCTAGGCATTGAAGGATTATAGCATAATCAATTCAATGTGAAGGTAGCATACATGTAATAATCAAAAAGATAACTAGTATAGGGGTAGATTTCACACCATAGAGACAATTTTTTACTTGAATAAGAGCATATTATAATCAATAAACTTCACATGACCTGCTCAACTCTGTAATCTTGCTTAAATATGAAGGATAAAGGGAGTAAGGATGATATTATCACTTAGCTCCACTATTCATCACTCACACAATTGGAAAAAGATGTTAAAAAACCAAAATTAGACTCGTATTTAATTTTCAAATACAAATTTCAATTTCATACGAGCAAGGCTTCACCATATTAGCTATGGTCTCTTTTAATGGCCAAAATGGCTCACATTTATAGAACTTAGAAGAAGAGAGAGAAAATAGAAGTTGAAGAGGCAAACAAACAAGTGTCTAAAGGTGAAAATCAGTTAAAATTCATATAAATGAAGTGAAATAGAGATAAAAAGCTGATGTGAAATTTTTTTCATCCCAAACTGTGCACCTTCCTCACATGTGGCAGGAAAACTCCTCAATCATTCTCCTTTGGAAAAATGCCATCATCATGGCCTTGAAACTACTTCTTAACATGTGGCAAGAGGCAATAATTTGATCATGAGATATATTTTAAATTCATATAGACATCCTAAGGATAATTTTTAATCATCTTGAATCATCTCAAACTAGCACATCATCTGCAATCATGAATCCCACTCTTAAGTGTCTCAAGACATCTTTGTTTGGCATAAGTCACTTTTGCCTCAAAGGGTCAAATCAAGAATATGACCATATCAATCAATTTTATGATCATATAAAGACATATCTGGCCATATATAACTTGACACCAAGAATTTAAAACCCTCAAAAAATCTCTAATGCTTCACCAAACATCTAGACCTATAGATTAGGCATATTCCCTTGTAGCCCTACTTTTACACAAATTCACTTGTGTAGGGTAATTTACATACCTTTAGGAATAATTAAGGCCATTTTTTAATACCATTTTTATTAATTATTCTTTTTGTAAAGTTTCATGGTTCTATACCCAAGGTAAGTGTATATTTTAATCAATTAGTCTTCCCAATTATGCCTAATTAGGCCTCTTTAGCCTAGAAGACTAAAAATGTCCAATTTTTTCTCCCACTCATGTGAAATAGAAAATTAGCATGTGATTCATTTTATTTACCTCCTTATCATTCCTCATGTCTAATTTGAGCTCCTGATAATTTGTACAAACCCTTATTATAGAATTAATTACTCTTTCTTGACCTATTTTGTATAACCCTATTCTTGCAAGTACAAACTAGTGGCATGAGATGAACCTTAGTAGAGCCATAGAGATTATTTGGATGAATTACAAGCTTAAAACATCTATTTGAGTGCTTATATTTGCCTTTCCTTCTCATCAAGTTGAAAATAGGCTTCTTGGAGGGTTTGGAACACCTTACCCTCTTAACAATAGTTCATATACATGTCACATTTAATCATTTAAATAATGGAACAAAATTAAATATAATAACCCCCTCTATCTATTATCACTTGCTCAGGATTCCATGCAATTTTTCCATATAATACTGAGCTCTTGAAGTTGTTTTTTGGGCTGGGAATGAGTGATTTAGGCACCCTTGCATGAGATTTGGATCCAACTAACAAATTTGGGATTTAATTTTCAAGTTTATGGTTTAAATACTTCATATTTACCTCTATAAATATTACCAAATTTATTTGCATGCTTTCCTAAGGCTAGAACTTGAAATGACCTCTCATTTGGAATCATGCCTATTCTTTTCCTTGCCTTGATGACTACAAACATTCTTATATAGGATACCCTACTTAATATTAAACATTATAGGTTGAAATATCATTATATTCTTGGTTTTTTTCAACTATAAAAACCCTCTTTTAATCTTTTTTTTACCTCTGGTCCATCTTTATACCTCTTTCAACAAGAAAATAGGGTTTATGCAAAGGGAAAAATGCCCCCTATTTGAGATAAAATGGGGGTCACTTACCTTATATGTATTGATAATATAATAATATTATGAGATTATTGGATTTTTTAGGGTACTCTATACTAATTTTTAGTTTTTAATTCCAAAATTTGATCACCAAAATTCACATATTTCCTAGGTAGACTTTGAACAAGGTAGCCTGATGAAAGTAAGTAGAGTATAAGCTTGTGTTTTACATTTGAAAAGGATCCTTTTGATATTTTATCTTATAATTATGTATATTATGTGCTTGTGTTCAATATATAAACCTTGTTTCAATCATTTCCCAATGTGGTTCTTTACTAAAGCATTCACAGACCCAATCCTAGCTAGACTAGCTTTCATGTTCTGACTAAGATAAAGTCACCTTGACTATGTTTAGAGACTATTTACTACAAAATAAGGTTTAAAAAGTGTTTTAAACATGTTGAGGGTATATTTAGATCACTATTCACCTTTTATAAGTCATATTTCACCAACATATTCCTTTACCACTAATAAATTTAGATTCTAATTTTCTACCTACATTTCTTATTTTAAGGTGTTCTACCCAAAGTCCTACATATAGGTGCTTGTAGGTATTCATGGGTATGAAATACATCTTGGATGATGATTTAAAACCTGATTTAAGCATTAAAAACTGTTAGGCCGTGATATTTCCTCCTCCTCAACTTAAAAGTACTTGGAACCTCCTCAAACTCCATGGTTTCACTCCACTGCCTGTCTCAGTTGTAGGTGGGTATTTAGAAGCATTTGTATGTATTATGGGATGGTAATTTAAGGTATAGAAAAGTTAATCTAATTTATAATATTCTAATTATTTGATGTTTAATAAACTAAAAGGAACCACTCCGAACATGAATGTAATCTCATTTATCTCTAGCCATCAAAATCCATTTGAAACCTTGTAACCCTGTAGACACCACTACACATTTTTAGTGTGTTTTAGGGTGACTTTGATCCTTATAAACACTCCTCTCCACTTACACTCTTGAATTATTTCTTTGAAATATCATTCTATATGATAGAGACAACCATTTAGTGTCATTAGGAGGTATCAAAACCTCATATAACCCTATCATATGCCCTCCAAAAATGCTTAGCGGCCTCAATTTGTAAATTTGAGGGTACAAGAGCCCTGAACATAGTCGCCTTTTCCATGATGATGTTTATCCTTCCAATTTGTCAATTAGAAACATTAATTAGGTGTGAAATGATCAAATTTATAGGTTAATATTTCAGTAATGGTTTAAACAAATCCTTAAGCACCCCAAATTGGCTTTAAATATTTCTACCAAGTCACTTATAGGTGACCATTTCCACACATAGGTAGTGAGTGATGATATGGGAAGTGCATTTATTTGGATTTTAAAGATGAGTTTTGAAACATTCTCAAGCATGAAAAAACATGTTCTCTTCATGGCCAAGGAACTATAAAACATTTCCTTCAAAGGTTTATTTTCTTTTCAAAACTTATAGACTGTGTATAGGTAGGAAGGATGAAAATGAACAAGAAAAACATGTTAGAGAGCCTCTAACCCCTTCCAATGAAATTGATAGCCTTAAGATAGATAAAATATGTCAATTAAATTTTAAAATAAATTATGAAACACTTTATTCAATGTGGAAATCACCTTCAGGACACTTGTAGATTCATATGTCTAAGCAATGGTAACAAACATGGTCTAGATCAAGAATAAGCCTAGAAAAGGCTTTCCAATGCATTTGATAGCTTATAAATCCAATATAACCATGAAAAACATTTGGATATGGTCATTATAAACATATTAAAACATCAAATCCATCAAACCAAATCAATGAAATATGAGACAAGTGCAAACAATGACCCCCTCATAGTTGTAAATGCATAAAAAACTACCTAGAGTGTTAGCAATTGTTGATAAAGGAGGGGGTACCAATCTGAGAATTATTGATATTAAATTTAATTTCACTCATATTAATATCTTGCCCCAAGACCATTCCTCCCAATTCCACTTGTACGGTTCATATCAAGTGCTTGAAATTGCTCCGTTTTAGCTTACCAAGTGAAAATCGAGGAAAATAAGTTGTAGATGGAATTTTTTAATGTAATATATACAAAAAAAACATTGAAATGTAATTTGGGGAGGTGAAGAGTCACAACATCCATGTTTTTAGTTATAAGTGAACTCAAGGAGTCTGTACAAGTGCCCAAAGAGGCCCATTTTTAGGAGAAACTACCATTTTCTGCACATAACTAACTCTTGGCTAACATCTAACTATCCTTGACATTATTCTAACCTATTTCACATTGAAAAATCACCTTGGTGACAAATTTTTCCACTTTAAAGTCTGTACAAGTCAATAAATGGGCTAAAATGTGACCAAAAGGCCCCTTTTTGCACATGAAATCTAGCACATGATAAATTCATTGCTTGAAAACACATTAAAACATGTCAAAGACCATATTAGGACATATTTTTTAAAATGGCACTTTGACTAAGTTTGACTAGGTTTGACCAATGTTGACTTTGGTTGACTAGCCTAGTACAAAGAGGATGGGCTTAAACAAGGACTAGAGGAAGGATAATAAGAGACCCCATAAGACACATGAAACATTCTTCAAAAGTTATAAATAGTAGGGGTTGACCCAAATTTTACTTGGATTCAAATTTGGTCAATAGTAATTACATCAACTAAGCTTGTTATATTACATTTACAATTTTTATTAACTTGTTCCAGACTTAACTACATTAACCAAGCTCAATATAGTTTATCCTTCACATTTTTTTTTGCACAACTCCATGTTAGTAATTTATCCTTTTAAGGTCAAATTACTACCCTTATCATATGAAAACTTTCAAAAATCCTATCCTTACTCTTTATAGATGGTTAAACCAATCAATTATGGTCTAAAAATGCAAATTCTAGTCAAACATGTCAAAATGGGGTTAAAAAAGTATCAAAAATGATTTAAAAATTCATTAAATCATGCCAAAAGAGCTTTAAATATGTTCAAAGATATCAAAATATCCTAAGTCCTAAGTTTCAAATCATAAAAGGGTCATTTGATATGTCATAATAACCAAAAAGGACCCAAAATAGCTCCCACATGTCAAATTTGCCTATTAAAAGGTCAAAAAATGTAAATATGGGTGACAATCATGAAATACTTCTCAAATATTCTTTACCAAGTAGTGGAAAGTTTTGTCTATCTTATAAAGGCTAGAAAAGAAGCTTTTTTCACCTATTTTTCAAGAGGAGTATATAATTTGTATAATTTACATGTAATGCAGGGTAGGGGATATCATTTTTATGGCATATCCAAGATTCCATAGGAGTTTCATGGCAGCTCAAGGCTATATGTTCCATAAACTAGATTCCTTTTGGTTTCTTACTTCTTGGCACAAAGGGACCTGCCTATAGGTTTCTGCTAGTATGAAAAGCTAGATGAGAGTGAAGGTTTAAAAGTTGGGGTGAATAAAATAGAATCATAGGGATTATTTATGGTCCAATATTTTTCTCAATTAGATTCTCTAGGATCATAAACCGTCTAATTGAATTCAGTCAAATTTTGTTTCCTTGAAACTAGAAAGGTCACTATTTTTCTCTAATTTCTCTTCACCTAGGCATAGTTTCAAGGAAATTCAACTTGTTCCAAAATATTGAGGACTTTCTCTATCTTTCTATGGAGTTATGAAGTTTTTACTTATCTAATTTAATGTCAATAAAATGTCTCAAACTCATCTAGTCGATCTCTAGTGGTGGAAAGCTTGCAAGGAGAATTTGTATGATCCAAGGATAAGAAATTAGCTCCAAATTATCAAGAATTCATATTTGGAGGGTTTTTAACAAATTTTTCATGGTTTAAAGCATAAAAATTAGAGATTATTTAAGTTTCACATTAAAAAATCCATCTTGATGGTAAAGAAAGGTGTTTTAAAGGGGCTAGTTTAGCATTCTCTAAGAAAACTTTACAAGTTTAAGGTTTTTGGAGAAAGCCATGTTTCATTTTCACCTCCATGCACTCATTGAATGGTATCCGAATTATGATGATGTGATTATTTTGATTCCTTTTTTGTACTTGTTTCCTTACCTTGGTCTTATCATGCCTCCAGGTGTTTGTTCCCCACCTCCACCTCCCTCACTTCATATCACTATCATAATCAACCATTATCACTATGTTTTCACCTTCATTCCACCCTTTATCATGTCCTCTCCATCATTATTCATGTTGTTCCACCTAATTCACCCCTAAAAACCTACTCCATTATATGATATCACCTTAAAGAATAATGTGAGCATCATAAGGATAGTTTGTAGGCTATCCAAGGTTAAATTGTAGTCATGGATGAAGACCTACAAAAAGTATACAATAGTCAAGACTTGATTATTAGGTTTCAATAAAGAACATGAAATATCCTTTAAGGCCTATAAACAATCAAAGATTACTCACATAAGAGAACAAAGGTTGATTAAAAAACCCATCAAACATGGCCAAGGGTTTACAAGCTAATCAAGCATCAAGTATAGTGAAATGATTACCTACAACAATGACATACAATCAGGGTATGATAATATATTTCATTGAATCATCAAGGTAGGGGAAACCCTATTCAAGGTAAAGGAAAGAAAGTAAATCACATATGGGTTAAAGACAAGCATGGAGATCAAGGTAAGTGTCTTGATCCTGAGGATTGACACTATGCAAACATGGTCATTTGTAGTAAACAAAAGTACAATTAGGTACATGTATGAGAATCACATTAGTCAAACAGAGGCATGGAGATTTATCCAAATGAATGATGCAGTGACCATAACTAGCACAACATAGATTTTTTTGGGGATTAAAATCTACCTTTGAATCATCCTAAAAGTCATATACATGTTAATTGTCTATATAATGTACCTTGAATATGAGTCCTATAGTTGCCAGTCATGTTTAAAATACTTTACAAGAGGATTTGTTTCTCTTTTATTAGGTTTGAACAATTTGAGAATTCTATCATAGTTTTGAGACAAAAGGTATCTTGTAACATTAATAATGCTCTAAAAAGACAACAAGGATATTGAAGGGTTTCCCACGTATACCTACAGCCATGTTATATAGATCTACAATCATCTTATGATGAAAATTAGGTTTCTGTGCCAAGGGTTTATCCTTTCACAAGGGTTTTACAACTAGGCCAGGGCAAGTTTCTCTAAAGATAGTGAAATATTTTGTGGATTTAGAGGAAAATAAATGAGACCCTTAGAACTTCAAATGACCTATAGTCATCTTTAAAAAATTAACCTACAGTCACTCCCTAAAGATCTTTATTCAAGGGTTATGGACCGTGAAAAGTGTTTGTGTGCCAAGGGTTTAGAACATTCATAAGGTTTTTGTGTTTATGGATTTATCATGACTATAGAATGGATAATAATTAGGGTTTAAATATCCAATAAACTATAATAAAACCATCTCTAAAGTGACCTATAGTACTCCTAAATCATCCTGCATAACCTATAGCCAAATCATCACCTACAGTTGCCTTGAAACACACCATAGTCAAAAGGTTCTTTGATTATTTTAAAAGAACTTTTGGTTTCAAGAGGATTAAAGTATGAATTTTGCATATTTATGAAGTATAAAATGGGATATATAATAATTAGTTTCAAAAGAACATAAAAATATAAATTTCCCATCTATAGTCAGCTTACTAAAGGAGTAATCTACAGTCATGTGGCTAAAGGGTGTTGAAATACCCATTGAGGAGTTTTTTGTAATTAAGAGGAGTATCAAAGAAAAATTAAGTGTATATCCTTATTTAAGGTCATTTAAATATCAATATATACACATATTATTCGTGAAATTTCCTACCTATAGTCTCTAAAATTTCATCTACAGGCTTGTGCCTTATGAAGTCAACCTCCTTGGTGGTATACAGGTTTTCACAAAGCTCCTAGTTTGATCAAGACATAGACATGGTGGATGATGAAATTATGATGAAGGAGGAATAAATCATAATATAAAATTTCAAAAAGTGATATTTGAGGAGATAAGGTGCACATATAGTCTTAGCATAATGTGCCTACAACATTATAAAACTTAAGGGTTTGTGTCATAGTCACAAAGGGTTTCATGATAATGGTAGGGGTTAAGACATAAGGGGTGATATTATGGATATGGTGATAGAATATGTAGAAAAAGTTGGAATTAAAAATTATACCTCAAGCTTTCATATTCCTTCAGGACCTCAACAATAGTTCTCAATCCATACAGGTGTCATTAGAAACTAAGATACATTCAAGCAATTGATACAAAGCATGTAGAAGATCAGTTGAGGAGTCAATGGTTTGATTGGGGTAATCATGAGAATAAGAAAAGGATGAAAGAATAAAACATCAATAATATTTATATTTTGAACTTACAATATACCTAATACTATAGTTCCCTAAGCCTCCACCCTACATACATGTGTTGTAACTGTGTAAAGCCCTGTTTGGTAGTGAGAGGGACTTTTTCATGAAAAGAGGCTCTATTTCATCATCAAAGGATCAAAGAGACATTAAAATTATTTGGAGGCCATAATACCTTGATGGAACCAAACTCATTCATTGGTTCAAAGGACATATAATCCCAATGTAGGAGCCATTCAAAAAGATCATAAGGAGATCTACAAACATATCTCCAAGTTGGCAAGAAAAGAAGTACAGTGATATGAAAAGAATATGAGAAATAGGTGTTCATAAGTTTTGGAGAAATTAAAATTTCAACCATAATTTGATCAAATATCATCATCAAAAACTATTCCTATGAATCAAAAATTTAGGGTACATAAGTCTATTGTATGAAGCATAACTATATAAGGGCTTAAAAAGCATGGTTTGAGGATCATTGTGTTATCAATAGCATGTAGCAATGGTTTTAAGTTAATGTCTAGGAATAAATGTAATATGGGTTATTTTTTACCTCTCAATCATGTACTTTACTTGATATTTACACTAATAGCAAGGTTTACATTCACAGTCATTTTGAAGACTAAATGCATTGGTTGAAGGTCATGATATGCTTGAAAATAGGGGTATAGGTTATTTTCAAAAGCCTAAAGATGTTATTGAGATAAATGAAGATTATTTTGATCTTAAACCTATAAAATACATGAAAATCACCTTCAAATCACCAAAACTCAGTCAAAAATGTAGACAGTCCATGCACAAAGATCAAAATTGAGAGAAAATTAAAGATTTTAGGAGCTACATGTGGATTTAATTTATAAAATTTTGTATATATGTCCATCATAAGTTTAAGAACCATCTTAAAATTTTTAATATACATTGGAAAAGTGAACATATTCAATGTTTTGTCTCAGACCTTAGCCTATTCGTTTGAGGTCACCATTGGAGCATGCTTCATTACAGAGTGTTTCAGAAGCTTCTAAGCCAAAGTAAAGGATTGAAAAGAATGGGATGATTTTATTAAATCATAAACAGACATATAGAGATTTTAATAACTCCAAATTTTATGAAAACCATGCTCTTGCAGACTTGTGCAAGCAAATAGGCACATAGGCCAAAAAGGCATTTTTGGACTTTTTAAGAAAAAAAATACTTTAAAAGTGTTTTGATATCATTTTACAGGTACTATAATGATTTTTTAAGGATTTTATAATCTTGTAATGAACTAATTTCATTTTAGTGAAGTTTTTCACTTTTTGCAGTTATAGGCACCCTTCCAAGCCTCATGTTTAGATGCTCATTTTGTTCACCACATGTGGAGTTTGGATAAATGATCTTACTATGTTTTGAGGAAACATGTGTAATTATAATTAATTATTAATATATATCAATTGAGTTTTTGTGCTTTATGAATATTTTTTATGAGTGTAGGCAACCTAGAATGTAAGCTAAACCTTACAGGAAATTTTCATTTAGATGGTAACTTTTCATATTTTTGACATGGGAGAAAAATATTTTTAGGGATGTCATAGGGCAAATTTGATATTTATAAATGTAAATGGTTTGTTATTTGAATTTTTTTACTTTACGAAACATTAGTTTGAAGTAAAACCCTCCGAATCCCCTAAAAACTAGTTTTGAGAAAACTAGATTTTATTGCTATCAAATCACATGAATCAACTTGAAACATATTAAAACATTAATTAAACTTAGATAATATTATATAAATATAAATTTTATGCATGGAGCTATACAAATGAGGGAAAAAATCATGTTTTCTATGGAAAAAATCATGTAAACGAAAGTATAGGGCAATTCAATGCAATATAATCAATGGACCTCAAAGATTATGAATTTTTGTTCATCATAAAATCTTCATTTGATCATAAATAATCCTAGAATTTCCCCAACCAGCTGAATCAAAATGGCTAGTCTATTGGAAAATGGATTTAAATTGGCCTGGTCAACCTTGTTGATTGAATAACAAAGGTTTTTGCATCAAAATCACATATTTGATGATGAATAAGGTCATTATAGGTCTAATTATTGGTTTTTTTGGGTTTCTTGGATTCTTATTATAGGTTTAATTGTGACCAAAATAATATATTAGCATTTAAGACTTTTTGGTCAAAATGGCTATGTTGATCAACTTGTCAAGTTGAGTTTGGTGTTATAATAGGTCATCAAGAAGTTCATTTTGAATTTACATGCCAATTTTATGTTGATCCATGTATATTTCATGAAAATTTAAATATTCACATTCCCTTTTCATTCAATATGAAGTTAAGTTTGAGTTGACTTATTAAAGCTTGTTATACATCTTCCTTAATTTCAATGCAAAGGGGAATGTTCTCTTATTACAACACAATTTCCAAGCATTTTAAGTGAAATTACTTTTGGATTTTGGTGTAAATTAATGAGAGATAATTTGACTTCTCAAATGGGCCCACCTCCTTTTGTCCTATGCCAAAGTTTGAAAAGCATGCAAATTTTGTGAAGTTGAAGCATTTTATGAATTATATAATCATTGTAAAAGGAGTTAGTCAACCAAGAATAACCCTTATAAATTTTAAATGCCACTTATGTCTTGGATTAGTTTTAGAAAGATATATATTATCCTTTTCAAGCCATTTTTCTAGATTATTCTTAGAGCTGAAGTAGAAATTATAATCTCGACCATACATCAATAAAGGATATTTTTATTTAAACATGAGTTTTGATAGATAATAGAGTGTAATTTATTGTGTATCAGCATATAAGTGAGATTATATCTCCTTTTGGAAGGTCTTTTCCTCACCTATTGCTTTCTATCTCACCTTTTGTAGGTCATTTGAAGAGGTAAACAAGGAATTTTGTAATCCAAAGTTGTATTAATCCTTCATCTAAAATATTTATACTTAAGGGAGATATATAACTTTTATAGACTTAGATGTCTACATCAGTTTAAATAATTTACAAATGACATAATCAATTTAGGTTCATCACCCAATTGGATAGGATTTCCTTTCAATTTTCCCTTCCCCTTTCCATCCAAAAAATCATAGTAGATTAGATTTAATTGATAAATATTAAGGGAACCAACCCTCACTAGAGGTTCTTCTCAACCTAGAGTCACCCACACTCTGAGAAGTTCCAATTATATCAGCTAGAGTGAGGGTGTGCTTTACACATCTTCAAACAGGTTGCACTATAAAGTGATAATAGTTTATGGCATACCTAGTGGGACTACTTATTCACACTTTTGAATTATTATCTATGTATCTAAGTGTATCATTCATTTCCAAATTTTAATTTTCAGATTTGTATACCTTATATGACACCAATATTTTTCAAAAGATCTTATGCAAAATGGAAAGAAATAAATATCTCTAAACTATCTTACCAACCAAAGAAGAAGAAACCCTCTTAGTCAAATCCAAATCCTACACCTTCTATTACCCCTCCCATTATACAAAATCCTCCTATACAATCTAATATTGTTTATAAAAATATTGTTTTAAATCTTATAACTCAAATGGTTATTCCCAAAATATAGGTTTTTGTTTCATTCAATGGTGGTAGTCCTCTCAATCTCAATCAATGGGATGATATTCCGGTTTCTACTCTTAAAGCTCTTCCTTATTTTATAGGAGAAAATAAAATAACCCATATATAATATATTGTATACATTGTTAATCTTTATTCAATACATCATTTGACACAATAAAATGTATAAATGAAGTTGTTGGAAACTTCTTTCAAAGGGAAGGCACTTTAGTGTTACAAAGGTTTAGCTCCTACATCAATCAACAACTAAGACGAATTTAGAGAAATTTTGTGAAAAAATTTTGAAGATAAAAGTGATCATATTTCAATTGTGGAGTAGTTTACAAAAATTAAGAGATTAAATCATAAATTTATGGTGGATGTCAATTATATATTCTAGAAGACTTGGGATAGAATTCCTACAGTGATCAAGCCTACACCTAACTATGCTTTTCCATACTATCTAAAGGCTCTTAATTTAAATGTGGCTATCATGATAAAATACATGGGAGGTAATCCTTTAAATAAATCTTTTGAAGTATTAATAAATTCTAAAAACTACCTTATACAAGTAGACAAGTTATCTCCAAGGCCTTCAATGCCTCTTTTTTTAGAGATCCATCCTCCTGCTCCAACTATTGCTCCAATTTTAGAGTCATCAAAGTTACATTAAATAGAATTTGATGAGACTAATAAATTGGGAAAGATAGAGAGTCTTATTGAGGATAAAAATAATAATTTGGTTTCAATAGAGAGGCAACAAGATCCACCATATAGGCCTTATTAGAATACTAATCAAAATTATCAGCCCAATAGGCCATCCTATCAATCTAATCAGCAAGGTCAAGGGAAGAATTCTCAATCAAGGAAATATAATTATAATGCTCCAAGAAATTCTAGAGATATTGTGCAAACTCAAATTAACTATGTTCAAAAAGGACAATGGAACAATCAATTGGATCAAACAAATAACATGGCAATAGCTCCAACTAGTGAGAGATCTCATCAATCTTTCATGCAACAAAGTTTAGTAATTCCTTCATTTGAAAACTAGCCACCTTATCAGAATAAGGAAGCCTCTCTACCCTATGGATACATTAATTTATTCACTAAAGTAGAAGTTCCAAATCAACAAGGAGAAGGTAGTGGTAAATAACCTACTAAAACTATATTTGTGAACTTCTAGGAAGGTGAGAATTCTTTTAAGTACTTAGCTGCAAATCAAAGTCAATATTTACCCAATATTGATAATTCAGTTACAACTCATAATAGATTTAAGAAAGGAGAAATTGGTGAAGGTTCAGGTCCTAATAGGGCATCCCCTTCTTCTCAGCCACTATAAAAGATAACTACACATGAGCTACCTCAAATAAGTTCAAATTAGTAAGCTGAAGATCCAAAAAATAAGAACGTGAAAGGGTCTTACATACCTCAATTCACACAACATTTAGTATCTCTTTCTACTCCTAAATTATATTCAAATTTAGCCACTTCTCCACTCAATATTGTGGATCATATGAAGAAGACTTTAGTATCAATTTCAATGTGGGATACTCTGCTAAACCCAA
The DNA here is from genome assembly GCA_037957365.1 of Torreya grandis. Taxonomy (NCBI): domain Eukaryota; kingdom Viridiplantae; phylum Streptophyta; class Pinopsida; order Cupressales; family Taxaceae; genus Torreya; species Torreya grandis. Next base: position 410,913 of record JARHVA010006977.1, on the reverse strand, counting down.
GACAAAAGGAGTATTTGCAAGAAGAGATTTCAAAGCTCAATATCTCTGAGAGACCACCTGAAAGATAAATAATAAGTCTTATTCTAACTAATTATAATCTAGATATTGAATCCCAACCTCTTAAGGTGATTAAGCCTCTTCTATTTTACATTTCTATTATCATTAGAGATTGTCTAGTTCATAACTATATGATTGATAGTGGGGCTAGTACTTTCGTCATGCCAAAATCAATAGTTGGTAAGTTAGGATTGTATTATGAACCCCATGAGAAAGGTGTTTTGAAATTAGATGGGTCTCATACCAAGAATTTATGTGTGTTGAGATATCTAAACATCATACTTGTTACTTATCTAAATTTCACCATTTTATAGTATGTTGTTATTGTTTATCTACCTCCATATTTTACGATATGCCTATCCAGAGATTTCACTACCAAAATAAGAGGTTACCTTTATTTATATTGGTCATACATGGTTTTTATAAGTAGGCATGGTACCAAAGATAGTATTATATTAGAGCTTATTTTCATATTTCATCTTCAGCCATATATACCAAATATGTTAAATGTGAATTGCAGTATTTTAGAAGAAGACGATAACACCATTAAGAAAAAGCCTTTTAAGCATATTGAAGGCATACAAAATATTCTCCTAGATGAGTGAGATACTGATAATCATGGACTTGACCCCTGTAAAATTATTTGAGATGCTAGTTTTGGAGTCTACTATATGCATGAAGAAGGTGATTTATTGCTTAGTCTCACTAGCTCAGTGTAGGATCAAGAAGGAGTTTAGAATATATTCTTTGATGGATTAAGAAAAAAGAATGGAAGTGGGGATGGTGTAATGTTGGTTTCACCACAAAATAAAACTTATTATTCTTATATTGTATTTCATTTTAGTTGTACTTCCAATAATATAAAGTATGAAGCTCTTATTTATGGTCTCCAGTGGGATAAAAAGAGGGATATTAAGCCCTTATAGATGAAAGGTGACAATGAGTTAGTACTAAAAAAAATTAGAGGTTTAAGTGAGAAAAAATCATCTTTTGAAATATTGAAAACATAGATTTTGGGATCTCATGGAAGATTTCCTTGCATTTGACATTTGCTCCATTCCTAGAGGAGAAAATCAACATGCAGATAAACTTGTTGTCATAGGAGTGCAATATGATATTATAGATCAGATTAAGAACAATAAAAATTACACGCCAATAAAATTTGTATGCAGACCTTTAGTCACAAATAGTGATGTACATTGGCAAATTTTTGACTGTGATAAGCAAGTAACAAATTTTCTATAGAATGGGGTAAAGTTTTACCAAAAAAATCATGATAAATCGTAAGAATAATATGAAAATAAAATTGTGTAATTCAAATCAAACAAGAGGCCAAAATGTTTGGTGACTTTATAAATCATTTTCAATGAAGATGATCATCTAAGGAAGGACAAGGTGAGTATTTCTTGTAATAAAGAGCATTATGAGACAATTAGCATAGCTGAAGGTAAGCAACTCAAGTTGGGTAAAGTTAATACTGATTCTGAGAGAGTAGCTTTCATTTAATTATGTCAATAATTCATGGATTAATTTACATGGGAAAACTATTATTTGAAAGGTTTTGATCCTAGATTGGCACATCATACTACTAAACTAGAACATGATGCAAAACTAGTAGGACAAAAGGAAAGGCCTATCAACCCCAAGGTTGAGATTCTCATGAGGAAATAACTTACAAAGATTATTGAATCAGGTATTATTTTTCATATAAAGCATTCAACATGGGCAACAAATCTATTCTTAGTAATAAATAAGAAAGGAAAGGTAAGACTTTGCATATATTTTAGGGATCTGAACACAGTATCACCAAAAGATCACTGTCCACTTTTTCCATGGTTCAAATCTTGAAAATAGTAGCAAGTTCATAGAGGTTTTATTTACTAGATGGATACTCAGAATACAACCAGATATTAGTGAAAGATCAAGATTAGTATAAAACAACTTTTGCCACCAAATGGGGTACTTTTGCTTATAAGAAGATGCCTTTTGGACTCTCCAATGCTAGAGCTACCTTCCAAAGGGTAATGGACATTACTTTTCATGGTATTTTAGTGAAATGGTTTTAGTCTATCTTGATGATATTCAAATATTTTTAAATAATCCTAATGATCGTCTAACACACTTGAGAATTATTTTTGATTGATGTAGATAGTTTGGAGTACCATTGAATCCAGAAAAATGCATCTTTTTAGTGCATGAGGAGAGACTTCTTGGTCATGTGGTGTCCAAACCTAGTCTTTCCATTGATTCAAAGAGAATAGAATAAATTCTTTCTCTATCATCACTTAAACACAAGAAAGGATTATAGAGCTTCTTGGATAAGATAAACTTCATCAAAAGATTCGTTCTTGGTTTTGTAGAACTAGTGAAGCCACATAATCAAATGCTAAATAAATACCAAGAGTTCACTTCGAGTTAAAAAGATAAAAGGAGTTTTGAGGATATAAAATAAGAAATCATCCAAGATCCTAATTTGCTTAATCTATATTTTAGTAAGGATTTCTTCTTGTATACTTTCTCTGCTTCTAGTATTGTTTCAACCATGCTTATGTAGTAGAATGATGATGGTTTAGAACATCCCATTGCTTTCTTTAGTCAAGATTTAGAGGGTTATTAAGAGATATATTATTTTTTATAAAATAATGTTATTTTTTTATAAGACTCCTAAAAAAATATATACATTTGGTTTCAAATAATAAGATTATACTAATGGTTGCTCATCCAAGTGTGAAGGTTCTCAACAGAGACTTGAGCAAAAAGAGAGTTGGATGGATCACTAAATTCATGGAATATGGCATTAAATTCAAGGTTAAAAATATGGTATGAGGTAAATTTTTATGTGAACATTTTTTATAAGATGTAAATGAAGAAAAATAAATCATTTTGACAATTCAAGACACTCAACATGAAGCTGAAAATACACCTCCTACAAGCTAGACAAGAACATTGCTAGATTTCTTCAAAATGGTAAATTTCCAAGGGGTTTAAATGAATCACAAATAATACACTTCAAGATAAAATTAGTAACATACATTTTGATTTATTGAGTTATTTTTAAAAAATACATTAGAGGTATGCTTTTAAGGTTTGTTGAAGTTAGTCAATTTAACAAGCTTTTTGAGCAATTTTATGATAGTCCTTCTAAGTGTCATTTTTAAGCCAAAACCATAAATAAAAAAATAATTAGAGCTGGTTATTTTTGGCCAAATTTATTCAGAGATGCACATGCATGGGTTAGGAAATATACAAAGTGTGTAATGTTTGTAGGAAATTAGAGACTAGCTACTATGCCACTAAAGCCAATTCAGGTTGAGCAACCTTTCATGAAATGGGTTTTATACTCCATTAGCATGATTCATCCTCCATATAGTGCTGGTCATAAGTGGGTCTTGATAGATATAGTCTATTTCACTAGGTGGGGGTAAGTAGTGCCTTTGAAAGAGGTAAATGAGAAATTTGTGCTTGAATTCTATGAGAGCCTAATCACTCATTTTGGATCACCTTCTACTATCATATTAGATAATGATTTGGCATTAAGTAGTGAAAAGGTATGTGAATGGGATCTTAAACATGGTATTTATTTAAAATATTCATCAAATTACTATCCATAGGGTAATGAACTAGCTGATTCCACTAATAGGAAGATGGTTTGGATCATCAAAAGAATGATGGAAGATAATCAAAGATCTTGGCATACAAAGTTGAAGACTAATTTATGGGCTGATAAAATAATCCATAAGAAGGCCATTGGTCATTAAACTTATCTCTTAGTTTAAGGAAGAGAAGCAAGGCTACCTATTTCATTAGATATTCTAGCTTTAGAGCTTGCACACTAACTAGAGCTTTTGGAAAGTGATGCAATGGAAGTTAGGATAAATGAAATAAGAGAATTGGAGGAGATAAGAGATGATGCTATGCACACCATGTGGTCAAATAAATATCAAGTAAATAAGACATCTGATAAGAGAGCTTCACCAAAAACATTTCAATAAGGAGATATAGTACTCAAATGGGATGAAGAGCATGCAAAGCTAGGTAAGCACTCCAAATTTTATAGCCTTTGTAGTGGGCCTTATATCATCACCAATTGTAAGAAAAATTATTATTTTTATTTATCTAGATTGAGTGGAGAAGAGCTTTTGATTCCTGTGAATGGGATGTTTATTAAATATTGGTATTATGAGAGTCACTCCTTTATACATAGTCATATTTTCATTCCTCTAATTGCTTTTACACACATGCTTTTGGTATTGTTTTTCCTTTATATGTTGTTGTTGTCATTTCCTCTAAGTTCACACATGCACATGTTTGTTTTTGTTTGTGTTAGTTTCTCCTATTGTGTTTTGGTCTACAAGCTTTCCTAGTTTTAGTTTTTGTCATAGCCTATCCTTGCCAGAGTTTTGAGTTCTTTTGACCAATAGGCTGGTCAACCCTAAAAGTCACCAAAATTTTTAGTAATTTATCCTATCAAGGCCAAATTACTACCCCTATCATATGAAAACTTTCAAAAATCCAATCCTTACCCTTTACAGATGGTCAAACCAATCAATTATGATATAAAAATGCAAATTTTGGTCAAAATGGGGTAAAAAAAGCATAAAAAATGATTTAAAAATTAATTAAATCATGCCACAAGAGCTTTAAATATGTTCAAATATATAAAAATATCCTAAGTCCTAAGTTTTAAATCATAAAAGAGTCATTTGATGTGTCACAATAGCCAGAAAGCCCCCAAAATAGCTCCCACATACCAAATTTGCTAATTAAAAGGTCAAAATATGTAATTTTTCATGATAGATATGAAATAATTCTCAAATATTCTTTACCAAGTGGTGGAAAGCTTTGTCTATCTTATAAAGGTGAGAAAAGAAGCTTTTTCATATATTTTTTAAAAGGAGTATACAATCCATATAGTTTACATACAATACAAGGTTGGAGATATCATTTTCAAGGCATATCCAATCTCCCATATGAGTTTCATGGAAATTTATGGCCATAGAGGCCCTAAACTATCTTCCTTCTAGTTTCTCAGTCTTGGCACAAAGAGACCTGCTTGCAGGTTTTTTACTAGTATGGATTGTTGGATGAGAGTGAAGGTCTAAAATTTAGGGTGAAGAAACTAATCTCAGAGGGATTCCTTATGGTATAATAGGTTTCTCAATTAGATTATCTAGGCTCATGAACCATTTATTTTAATTTAGATTAAATTATGCTACCTTGTAACTAGAAAGGTTACTATTTTTATCTAATTTCTCCTTACTTAGGTAGAGTTTCAAGGAAATTCAACTTGTTATAGACTATTAGGGGCTTTATGTATATTTTCATGGAATTATTAAGGTGTTATTCATCTAATTCAAGGTCAAGAAAAGGTATCAAACTCAGCCAGTCAATCTACAGTGCTGGCAAGCTTGTAAGGAGAATTTGTATAGTCCAAGGAGAAGAAATTAGCTTCAAATTGTCAAGAATTCATATTTGGAGGGTTTTCATAAAATTTTAATGGTTTTCAAGCATAATAATTAGATATTATTTAAGTTTCATAAATATAAATTGATCTCCATGGTTAAGCAAGGTGTTTTAAAGGGGCTAGTTTAGCATTCAAGGAAACATTACAAAATTTAAGGTTTGTGGAGAAAACCATGTTTCATTTTCACTTCCTTCCACTCATTAAAAAGTATCCAAATTATGATTATGTGATGCTTTTGAGTCCTTGTTTGCATTTTTTTGCTTTCATTAGTCTTAGCATGCCTCCAGGTGCTTGTTCCCTAGCTCCACCTCACTCACTTCATATCACTATCATAATCAATGATTATCACTATGTTTTCACCTTCAATCCACCATTTATCATGTCCTCTCCATCATTATTCATGTCCTTACACTACAATCCCCATCAAACCCTACCTCCATTATATGATATCGTAATAAGGAGTATTTTTAGGCTATCCAAGGTTAAATTGTAGTCATGGATGAGGACCTACAACAAGAATACAATAGTCAAGATTTGATTATCAGGTTTCAATAAAGAACATGAAATCTCCTTGAAGGTCTATACATAATAAAATATTACTCACATAGGAGAATAAAGGCTGATCAAAAGCACCATCAAATATGGTCAAGGGTTTATAAGCTAATCAAGCATCAAGTAAAGTGAAATGATCACCTACAACATGGACATACACTCAGGATGTGATCCTATATTTCATTGAATTATCAAGGTAGGGGAAACCCTCTATAAAGTAAAGGAAAGAAATAAATTCATATATGGGTGAAATATAATCATGGGGATCAAGGTAAGTGTCTTGATCTGAAGGATTGACACTATGAAAACATGGTCATTTATAGAAAATACAAGTATAATTAGGTACATGTATGAGAGTGACATCAGTCAAAAAGTGACATGGAGATTTATCCAAATGAATCATGTAATGACCTTATCTAGAACAACATAGAGTTTTCCAAGGATTAAATTCTTCCTTCGAGCCATCCTCAAAGTCATATACAGGTTAATTGTCCATACAATGTACCTTGAATATGAGTCTTATAGTTGTTAATCATGTTTAACATACTTTACAAGAAGATTTGTTTCTCTTCTATTAGGTTTGAATTTTTATAGGAATTCCATCATAGTTTTGAGACAAAAGGTATATTGTAACCTTAATAAGCATCTCAAAATATAATAGGGATATGGAAGGGTTTGCCATTTATACCTACGACTATGCTACACATGCCTATAGTCACCTTATGATGAAAATTAGGTTTGTGTGCCCAAGGTTTGGCCTTTCTCAAGGGTTTTACAAATAGGATAAGGAAAGTTTCTCTAATGACATGGAAATATTGTGTGGATTTGTAGGATAATAAATGATACCCTTATACCTTAAAATTACCTACAGGGATATTTAAGAAATAAATCTACAGTCACTCCCTAGAGAGCTTCAATCAAGGGTTACAGACTGTGAATAGGGTTTGTGTGCCAAGGGTTTTGAACTTTCATAAGGGTTTTATGTTTATGGAGTTATCTTGACTATGGAATGGAGAATAATGAGGATTTAAAGAACCAATAAAATATACTATAACCATATCTAAAGTTACCTAGTACTCCTAAAGCATCTTACATAACCTAAAACCAAATCATCACCTACAGTTGCCTTGAAACCCACCATAGTCAAAAGGTTATCTGATTATTTTAGAAGAACTTTTGGTTTTAAGAGGTATCAAGTATGGATTTTGAATATTATTGAAGTATAAAAGGGGAGATAAAATACTTAGTTTCAAAAGAACTTAAAAAGAGTAATTTACCACCTTTAGTTAGCCTATTAAAGGAGTAATCTATAGTCATGTGGCTAAAGGGTGTTGAAATACCCATTAAGGGGGTTTTTTGTAGTTAAGATGAATATAAAATAAAAATTAAGTGTATATAATTCTTTAAGGTCATTTGAATCTCAATAAATACACATATTATTCATGAAATTGGCCACTTATAGTCCCTAAAAGTGCATCTATAGGCATGTTCCTTATGAGGTAAGCCTACTTGGTGGTATATAGATACTCAAAAAGATCTTAGTTTGATCAAGACATAGGCATGGTGGATGATGAAATTATGATGAAGGAGGAATAAATCATACTATAAAATTTCGAAGATGGATATTTAAGGAGATAAAGTGCACATACAGTCTTATCATATTGTGCTTACAACCTTCAAACACTTAAGGGTTTGTGTCACAGTCACAGAGGGTTTAATGATAATGGTAGGGTTTAAGACCTAAGGGGTGATATTATGGATATGGTGATAGAATATGTAGAAAATGGGGGAGTTCAAAATTATACCTCAATATTTCATAATCCTTAAAATCCTTGAGCATAGTTCTTAGTCTGTACAAAGATCATTAGGAACTAAGATACAATCAAGCATTTGATACAAAGCATGTAGAAGATCAGTTAAGGATTAAATGGTTTGGTTGGGATCATTATGAGCCTAATATATGGATTAAATAATAAAACATCAATCCTATTGATATTTTAAACTTACAATACACCTAATGTTATAGTGCCCTAAGCCACCACCCTACATACCTATGTAAATGCTTGTTTGGTAGTGAGAGGGACTTTTTCATGAAAATAGACTTTATTTAATCATCAAAGGATAAAAGAGACATGAAAATTGTTTAGGGGCCATAATAAATTGATGTAATAAACTTCATTCAAGGGTTAAAATTAAATCTAAGCCCAATGTAAGAGTTATTCAAAAAGAGCGTAAGGAGACCTACAACCATATCTCTAAGTTGGTAAGAAAAGAAGTACATTGATATGTAAATAATATGAGAAATAGGTGTTCATATGTTTTGGATAAATTTGAAGTTTAACCATAATTTAATAAAGGATCATCAGAAAAACCTATACCTACAACTCATAAAGTGATGGTACACAAGTGTATTGTATGCAACATAACTGTATACGGGCTTAAAAAGCATGGTTTGAGGATCATTATGTTGTTAATAGCATGTAACAATGGTTTTTAGGTAATGTGGAGGAATAAAATAACTATGAGTTATGATTTAACTCTTAAAAATGTCCTTTTGTTGAAATTTACACTAACAATAGGGTTTACGTACACAGTCATTTTGAAGACTAAATACATTGGTTGAAGGTCATGATATGCTTGAAAAGAGGGCTAAATGTTCTTTTCAAACTCTTGAAGAGGTTATTGAGATAAATTAAGATTATTTAGATATTAAAACCTTTAAAATACATGAAAATCACCTTAGAAACACCAAAATTTAGTCAAAATGCAGACATTCCATGTACAAAGATCAAAATTGAGAGAAAATTGAAGATTCTAGGAGCTACAAGTGGAGTTACATTCTCAAATTTTATATATAGGGTCATCATGAGTTTAATAACCATATGATAAAGTTTAATAGACATTTTAATAGTGAAAATATTCATTTTTTGTCTCAGACCTGAGCTTGTTTGTTTGAGGTCACCATTGGAGCATGCTTCATTATGGAATGTTTCAAAATCTTCTAAGCCCAATTAAAGGATTGAAAATAATGGGATGATGTTATTACATCATAATAAGACCTATATAGAGTGTAATAACTCTAAATTTTATGCAAACCATCCTCATGCAGGCTTATGCAAGTAAATAGACACATAGGCCAAAAAGGCATTTTTGGACTTTTTAAGAAAAAATGACTTTCAAAGTGTTTTGATAGCATGGTATAGGTACCATAATTATGTTTTAAGGATTTGATAAACTTATAAGTAACTATTTTCATTTTAGTGAGGTTTTTAACATTTTGTAGTTCTAGGCACCCTTCCAAGCATCCTATTTAGATGCTCATTTTGTTCACCATGTGTAGTGTTTGGTTGAAATCTCTTAGTATGTTTTTATTACCCTTATTTAATTATAATTCATTAAAAATTGAGATTAGTTGAGGGAATGTGCTTTATGAACAATCATTAAAAGTGTAGGCATCCCAAAATGTAAGCTAAACCCTGCAGGTTAATTTCATTTACCCAGTAACTTTTCATATATTTTGCATGGGAGACTAATATTTTTAGGGATGTAAGAGGGGTCAGATTACTAAAGTATTTATCTAAATTTGAGTGGCTAAAGGGTGTTGAAATACCCATTGAGCATTTTTTTATAATTAAAAGGAGTATCAAAGAATAATTAAGTTTATAGCCTTCTTTAAGGTCATTTAAATATTAATCCATACACATATTATTCATGAAATTTCTGACATATAGTCCCAAAAAGTGCATCTATAGGCCTGTGCCTTATGAGGTAAGCCTACTTGGTGGTATACATGTTCTCACAAAGCCCCTAGTTTGATCAAGACATAGACATGGTGGATGATAACCTTATGATGAAGGAGGACTCAAGCATACTATAAAAGTTCAAAGAGGGATATTTGAGGAGATAAATTGCACATACAGTCTTCATATAATGTGCCTATAACCTTAAAACACTTAAGGGTATGTGTCAGTCATAGAGGGTTTCATGATAATGGTAGGGGTTAAGACCTAAGGGGTGATATTAAGGCTATGGTGCTAGAATTTGTAGACAAGGGGGGAATTCACAATTATGCCTCAACCTTTTAGACTCCTTCAAGGCCTCAAGCATAGTTCTTAGTCTGTACATGGGTCATTAGGAACTAAAATATAGTCAAGCATTTGATACAAAGCATGTAGAAGACTAGTTATGGATTTGATGGTTTGGTTGGGGTCATCATGAGCCCAAAAAAAGGATGAAAGACTAAAACATCAAGCATATTGATATTTTGAACTTATAATACACATAGTGTGATAGTCCCTAAGCCACCACCCTACATAGCTATGTTATAATTGTGTAAAGGCCTATTTGGTAGTGAGAGGGCCTTTTTCATGAAAAGAGGCTATGTTTCATCATCAAAGGATTAAAGAGAAATGAAAAGTGTTTGGAGGCCATAAGACCTTGATGGCACCAAACTCAGTCAAGGTTTAAAAGGACATCTAAGCACAATGTAGGAGCCATTTAAAAAAAGCATAAGGAGACCTACAACCATATCTCCAAGTTGGTAAGAAAAGAAGTACAGTGATATGTAAAGAATATGAGAAATAGATGTTCATAAGTTTTGAAGGCATTTGAAGTTTAACCATAATTTAATCAAATATCATCAACAAAACTTATACTTATAGATCATAAAGTGATGGTACATAGGTCTATTATATAGAGCATAACTGTATAAGGGCTTAAAAAGTATGGTTTGAGGCTCATTATGTTGTCAATAGCATGTAACAATAGTTTTTAGATAATTTGGAGGAATATAATCACTATGGGTTATGTTTTACCTCTAAAACATGTCCTTTATTACAATTTCCACTAACAATAGGGTTTATATACACAGTCATTTTGAAGACTAAATGCATTGGTTGAAGGTCATGATATGCTTGAAAATAGGGGTAGAGGTTCTTATCAAACTCTTTAAGAGGTTATTGAGATAAATTAAGATTATTTTGATATTAAAACCTCTGAAATCCATGAAAATCACCTTTAAAATAGCAAAACCTAGTAAAAAATATAGATAGTTCATGCACATAAATCAAAATTGAGAGAAAATTGAAGATTATGGGAGCTACAGGTGGAGTTAAGACCTAAAATTTTGTACACATGGTCATAATTAGTTGGATAAACATATTAAATTTTTTTTTATCCATTATAAAATTATACACACTCTTTGTTTTGTCTCAAACTTTAGTCTATTTATTTGAGGTCACCATTGGAGCATACTTCATTATAGAGTGTTTCAAAAGATTTTAAGCCAAATTAAATGATTTAAAATATTTTGATGATGTTTTTACATCATAATAAAACCTATATATATTCTAATAACTCTAAATTTTATGCAAACCATGCTCATACATGGTTATTCAAGCAAATAGACACATAGGCAAAAAAGACATTTTTGGACTTTTCAAGAAAAAATGACTTTTAGAGTGTTTTTATAGCATGTTATAGGTCAAAACATTATTTTTTAAGAATTTTTCAATCTTGGAAGGAACTATTTTTATTTTAGTGAAGTTTTTCAATTTTTGCAGTTTTAGGCACCCTTCCAAGTCCCCTGTTTAGATGCTCATTTTGTTCACCATGTGTAGAGTTTGGATAAAATATTTTAGTATTTTTTGAGTAAACATATGTAATAATAATTAATTAAAAGTTTATATCAGTTTAGGGTATGTGATTTATGAAAAATTGTTAAGAGCCTAGGCAGCCCAAAATGCAGGCTAAACCTTGTAGGCAAATTTCATTTACATGATAACTTTTCATATCTTTCACATGGGAGCCCAATATTTTCAAGGATTTTAGATTGGTAAATGTGATATGTATCAATTTAAATGTTTTATTATTTTAATTTCTTTAATTGGTGAAACATTAGTTTGAATTATAAGCTTTAAAACCCTCCTAAATCCATAAAAAACTAGTTTTGAGAAAAGTCAAATTTATTTCTATCAAATCACCATGAATCAACCTTAAAAAAATTTAAAAATAAATTAAACTCATATATGATTCTATAAATGTAAATTTTATGTATAGAACTATAAAGATGAGGGCAAAAATCATGTTTTTTGTGGAAAAAATCATGTAAAATGAAGTATAGGGTAATTCAATAGTTACTAATAAATGGGGATCTAAGATTAAAACTTGTTATTCATATTAAAATCTTTATCTGATAATAAATAATCTTGTAATTTCCCAAACCAGCTCAATCAAAATGGCTAGTTTGCTAGAAAATGGAGTCAAATTGGCCTAGTCAACCCTGTTGACTGAATAACAAAGGTTTTCACATCAAAATCACATATTTGATGATGAATAAGTTTGTTACAGGTATAATTATTGGTTGTTTCAGGTTTCATGTATTTTTATTTCATGTTTAATGATGACCAAAAGCACAAATTATCCTCTAAACCTTTTTGGTCAAAATGGCTTATTTGTTCAACTTGTCAAGTTGAGTTTGGCATTGGAATAGGTCATCAAGGAGTTAATTTTGAATTTCCACACCAATTTTATATTTTTACATGGATACTTCAAGCAAATTTCAATATTCAAGGTCACTTTTCATGTAATATGGACTTTAAGTTTGAGTTGACTTTTCAAAGCTTGTTATACATCTTCCTTGATTTCTATGTGAAGGGGAATGTTCTCTTATTCCAACTCAGCTTCTAACACTTTAAGTGGACTTAATTTTGTATTTTGGAATATAATCATGCACGAGAGATAATTTGAATTCTAAAATGGGCCCACCACCTTTTATCCTATGCCAAAGTTTGAAAAGAATGCAAATTTTGTGGAGTTAAAGCATTTTATGAATTATTTAATCATTGTAAAAGGAGTTAGTCTTGACTTAGTCAACGAAGACTAACCCTTCTCCATTTTCAATGCAACTTAGGGCTTATATATATATATATATATTAGATTTTTCAAGCCATTTTTTTAGATTATTCCTGGAGCTAAAGCAAAAATTATAATCTAGACCAAAAATCAATAGAGGAGATTTTTATTTATACTTAAGTTTTGACAAATAATAGAGTGTAGTTAATTATGTACCATCATATAAGTTAGATTATATATCCTTTTGGTACATCTTTTCCTCACCTATTGCTTTCTATCTAACCTTTTACAGGTCATTTGAAGAGGTAAAAAAGGAATTTTATAATTCAAACTTCTATTAATCCTTCATCTAAAATATTTATGGTTATGGGCAATATAGAACTTTTATTGACTCACATATGTGAATCATTTTCAATAGTTTTTAGAGAATATAAACAATTCAGGTGCATCAACCAATTATATAAGATTTATTTTCAGTTTTCCCTTCCCCTTTCCATCCCAAAAATCACATAGATTAGACTTAATTGACAAATATTAAGGGAACCAACCCTCTCTAGAGGTTTTTATTAACACAGAGTCACCTACACTATGAGAAGTTCCAATTATATTAGTTGAAGTAAGGGTGTGCTTTGCACATCTTCAAACATATTTCACTCTAAAGTGATAACACTACATCAACCACTTTGATAAAGTACACTTTTTTATTAACTGAGTTGGCTAATAATGTTCATTTCTAGTAATCAATTACATACCTTATGAAATTTTCCAATCCATTTAACATCTTGAAATCACCTATTATAATATTTATTAATAATCTTAACCCATTTAGATTTAATATGGGTTGTTATTTCCTCATTAATTTTTCCACCAATGAAGATCACACTTCATGGTACAATTATTTTCCTGTGTGCCACCTCTATAAAAATAAAGACTAGAGGTATGCAGTCTTAATTTTATAGGGAATTTAATTTATGTTTATGTAATCCCTATATACAATTAATGAAAAAACCCAAAAAAAATAGGAAAACCCATGAAATAAACATAAAAAACCTATGAATGCAACCCTTAAAAAAGTCTTATTAAACCTCCACACATATCCTTTATAGTCACCTCAGTCTCTCTTTTATTAATTTAGTTTTCCTCACTTTTCTTTTGTAGGTTGCATGAAAATTGTTTGATGAAATTCCCAAGTGTATCTCAATTTGATTTTAGTTTGATTTTAAACCTTCCTCATTTTATCGAATCATTATTCACACTTGTCCATAATTTATATTACATTCCAAAGAAAAAGTGAATCCTTACCAATAGACAATCATAATTTTAAAAAAAATAAAAGGAAAATTTAACTGTGTAAATATGATAAAAACTAGGCTCATCAAATATGACTAGTTTGTTTTATTTTTTACAAGATGAATTGAAACTTTCAATATTATGAATATGTATAAGCTAGTAGGCCATCTTATATAAATTTAATTAGGGGGTGTTGTATAGTGTGGATTATGGTGGGCACAATGTTCATGAATCTACCCAATGTGGTATTGATGAGAATTACCACACACCCCAAGTATCTTGATGGTCTTACTATTAGTACACAAAATTGATTTTTTTAATTTCTAATTAAAATTCTATATAATTTTTATTCAAAACTAAAATAGTTATCACTTATTAGTATAATTATTAGGTATTGATGATAGGAAAGACGCTGAGAGGGAGGATGTAGTTGAGATGAGTTTAATTCATTAATTTTATTCTAGGCACATGAAGTAGAGGTATAATTTTTACTATTTCTTTTATTAAATTAAAATATTTTAACTAATTTCATTTCATTTTAACTTATTTTTTGATAATATGTCCTCTATTTATATGTAATTTAAGGATGATTACATTAGGATGAGTTGACATCCTTATTATGCTTCTATAGACTCAACGTAAGTGTATCATTTTTTTAATTGAATTATTTCAATTAATTAAAATATTATTTTCTTTTTGGGGTTTTTGATAAGATGTCTAATTTTTATATGGACCCACAAAGGTTGGGACAATCTAATGCCATTCCTATATTATTGAGAATTAGACACTAGTATAATTTTTATTTTTATTTTTAAATTAAATTATTTAAATTAATTCCAAAATTAATTTATTTTTTGGTTTTGACAGTAGGTTTGCTAGTGATAAGAAATAAGATGAGGATGAGGTTAGGCTAAGTAGTTTTCCTTATTATATTACTAGGGACCCCATGCAAAGGTATAACCCTTTTTTTTTTGTATTTGAATTAATTATTGTTTAAAATTTACTTGTATTTCATGTCTACATCATTTGTTCCTCATGATTTCCATATAATGATTAGTGTGAAAGGAATATAACCCTCTTTTTCATCTCATGTTTTCATCTGAAACACATGGAGCCACCCCCAAAGGCAATGAATATGTTTTCCCATATAATAATAAGGTTTATAGTGGAAATGTCCCACCATAATTTGATAATGATTGTATTTCACATCTGACATAATATGAGTACATACACCAAGTTTTTGGGTTTCTAAATATGAGGTAATATGTGAAAGAAAATATAGAATCATTAGATGATCCTTGAGGTGAGTAATTATTTGAATTTGTATTATCTAAGTTATTACATTTTTATTATTTAATTTTTTAAATTTACAATTGTTTAGATTTTCAATATAATTATAATATATTTGACATTCTATTTTTTCTTTTAGAAAAAGAATATGTTTGATTTTAAAAATCTTATTTCTGAGTTTTCCAATATTTAATACAATGATATTACAAGTTTCTAATGGAGTGTAGACAACAACTCACCAAAATAATTGAAAAATCATTTGGTAATGCCTATTATAACACAAAATTAATTGTAAACCATTTAAAAACTATGCCTGATAGTTTGAAGAGGTATCTAAGGGTAAGGGTTCCAAATAAATTTCAATTATATATATTTTATTTTATAAAATTCTAATATTTTTTCAAATATGTAATTTATAGGTTTCATACTAGGGAAATACAAATTTAAAGAGGAAAATTCTTCAACCTCTCATCATTAAAATTGTATGTTGGTTAAATTTGTTTGATGATTGGATTGATTGTGATAGAGATGAAGTTAAAGTTGAGTTAAATTTTTTTTTAAGATATGATAAATTGTGAATCTTTTATACTATATTAATTATATGATGTGAATTTAATTCAAGGATCAGGGGTAGCCAACACAGGGCCCAAGATGTGAGAGTCAGTCTAAGGATCTTGATGACTCATCACTTGGGGAGAATTAGTGAAAATAATTTTCCACATAAGTTTGTAAGTTTTCTATATGTTATTTTAAATAAGTTTTTAATTTATTATATTAAAAATTATACATAATTTTATAAAACATATTACATGTAATTTGATGACATACATTTTATTGTAATAACATCAATATGATTACAAGGATACTAATTAAGTGAGGAAATAGTTAAAATATATAAGATGCAAGATATACTATTTTTTCATACAAACCTATGCTAGGGGCTACATGATAAAAATAAATTTAGTTTTTGATTAGTTGAGAATAACCATAGAGATATGTCAAGCATAATTAACGTAAATTTTACATTCTATTTTAGATTTAGTTAAATTCCAACATGACATTGAATGTGTACCTGAGCAAAGAGAATATAATGATCACATATACATGAAAAATATTGAAAACATAAAAATATATTTTGAAGAATCTCCTAGGAATTTTGAAATAAGAGATACGTATTAGTACATTGGAGATTTTTTTTTTAATAGTGACGAAATATTATACTTAGTCATTTATAATGACAAGAATAAGATAAACATGACACATCACTTTATTTATTTTGATACTTTAACACTCATATTATTATTTATTGAGTTAACATACACAATTTTGGATTTAATATATTTATATATTGTATTACAATTTAGTTGTTAAGTCATCATATAATACAACATTAGCCTATAGTGCATCTATATATATATGTGGATAAATTGTGTCGTACCTCACCTTTTATATTATCTTGTCACATTTATCTATATTATCATATATCAAGGTCACCCTATGGAGTGATGATGTATTATCATTAGGATTAGTTGATTATTTTTGTAAATTATATATTTAATAGGATATAGGAGTCATGTTTTGTCTTTGTGAAGCTTTTCCATGCTTCAGCTTGCTCTATTCTGGTTTTTTTAGTTTGTTTTCCATTTTCTTGCTAAAACCAGTTTGAAAATTTAAAATTGTAAAGGACATTTGAAGGGTCTTTCCATTTCCTAGTGAAACCAAAAGTCATGATAATTATTTTATGGGTTAAGGAACGAATTATATATGTTTTAAATCTTTTTAATGTCTTTATTAATAATTGGATTTTCCAAACTTGACTAAGGTTAAGACTTATGTTGAGTTTTCTTAGTTAGACAATTTAAGAAAGTTTAAGATTATTTGGAGTGAAGAAGGGATAAATAAGAGTGCCAAGAGATATATGTGCATGGGATATAGACATAATAATATAAATAATTTTCAATAAAACTCCAATATTTAAAGAGAAAAAGGAGCAATTTTAAAAACATGGTTGTATACAGTGTTGTACACATTTTACATCAGGATTAGTGAAATAATATCTTATTTGAATTCTCTACTTTAATATCAATCTCAAATTGCATTTAAGTTAGTGTATTAGTTTTTTTATAATCATATTTATTGTTTTTAAATAGTTTTCAATCATACTAAAATCCTAAAGATGTAGTGCAGATTCTTAATAGTCAAGAACAAGTTTTTGACACTAAAGAAAAGTCATTTTTTATTACCTTTTAATATTTTTTAAAGCAGATTTGAATTTTAAAATTAAAATATAACTGTGTATGACATTTTAAAATCAATAATATCCAAAAATAACTCTTTAAATTTTATTTTATTTTGAGTTTAACCTCACTACCTATTATAGTTAAGAAAAGTCATTATATAGCCAAGTGCATTTATATTTTGTTTTTATATAATTTTGATGAAAATTCCAAGTGAAAAAGTTGTATAAATGTTTTAATAGTCTTAAAAAATAAAAAATATAAAAAACCAAATCTTAAAATTCAAATTTCTTGTGATTATTAGCTCACTACCTTTGTGCAATCCATAAAAGTGATATAACAACAAAGAAAATGTTGTTTTCATTGTGTTTTGTGATTAATCAAGGTTACAAATTTGTTTATAGATTATGAGATATGTGGGAATAACATTAAAAATTTAAATATTTTAAAAATATGTCTCAATACTTAAATTACTCGTTATTTACAACTCTCAAACCGTGTACAAACATGCATATCCTAAATTAGGGTTTTGAAGACAAAAATCCTTGTAAAATAAAAACTAACCATTAAAAATTATTGAAACTTTATATAAGGGCATGGTAATATTTTTTATAAGTGATTAAACTAGTTTTTATACTTTTTTAATCATCTCAAAAGGGAGATATTGAATATTCTCAGTCTGCAGACCTAATTACAAAGGCTAAAAACCTTGGTTTAATGTTTTCTTGCATTTTTAGGTTTGAAATAAGGTAAAAATGAATATGATGATTTAAGAAAACATAAAGTTAATATTTAAAAGGATATTTTAGTAAAAATAATACTTGTTTTGTTAATATTATAAGTCAATAAAAATTTTAGGCCTACTTATCTCTCTTTTAAGTAAGTTGTAGGCCAAATTTTCCTTTACCTCTCCATCAAGTATCCATAGCCTAAGTAGGGTATATATAGGATTTATTATTTATTACTTAAAAATAATATTAAAAATAATATTTTTATTACACATTTTTATAGGTTTCCCTATCAAAATGGATCAACATCATATATCAATTATTTTAATTTGCTATCAATTACTGGTGTGGAACCACTTATTCTATGCTCATTATTACTCTATATTAATGTTAAAATTATCTTTAAATTTACATTGTTGTGATATATATATATATATATATATATATATATATATATATATATAGATATATTAAATTTAATTAAAATTGATAATAGATCTTTGATTTTTAATAGGTTATGCAACATAATTTTTAATTTTTACAATAAGCATATCATTTATTTTGTGAGTTGAAGGATAAAAAAATATAAGTCAATATTTGGGAATAATTTAATTTTTTATTAGTGTAGTATTTATGTATTTAAAGACTAAAATTAACACTATATCGACTTTTGGTAAATTTAAAGACTTCTGACCTTTCTTCAAAAATGATTACTATCCATGTTTCATCCTCCAATTTCCTCTTCTTGACCCTTTAAACACTTCTTGGGGCCTTATCAAACATGGAGATTATAGATGGAAACCCTATGATTTTTGAAATTTGGTTTTTGAGAAGCCTTTGATCTAAGATCAACTACCCTTACAGGGATGACTAACTATGATGGGTTTATTGGCTATGAATCTTTAGTTGTGGTCTCAAATGATTTATCCTCCAATTCTTTCTCTAAAGATCATTTGAGTATTGAGTTAAGAAGGGAGGGCCATATAATCTTAGACCAATCCATACCTCCATATTGGGGTAGTGGTTGGACTGTATATACCTTTTTCACCCTCTTGGCCTTCCTTGAGGATATTATAGTATTACCTTAGGAAGAGCTAGTGGAAAGAATTGTCAAGATTATTTGGGTAGATGATACATGGAGTTAGGAGCTTGCCAATGTTGTTTCAACCTTCTTAGAATCCCTCACTTTGGTCATAGGTTAGACTGAGGTAGTCTTAAATGGAAATTCTATAGTGGTGGAAATATTAGATATGGTTGGAATTATTGGAGAAATAAAAACAAATTTGGTAAAGGTAACATCCTATATCTTTAGATTAATCAGAGGTGTTTGCAAGACAATTTTGAGGGGAACTGAATCATGTTAGGACTTGTTCCAAAGTCTTAACATTAGATTATATTTTTTGGTAGGTTAATAAATATTATTATAAATGGGGCATACAAATTTTAGTAAAGACACCCCCATAATATAAAGTTACTTAGTTTTAATATTAGGTAGTTTTCATGTTTTGTATTTATTAACTAGAACTACCTTATAAGTTGTTTTCTTGTAAATAGTTGGTTATAGGATTAGTTGTTTTTACCGATCATTGGTAAAAACTATATAAATCAATGTTTGCAATGTAAAAGGGTTAACGGAGTGAAGCCACCCTTATGTACTTGTTTTTTTCAAATATTAATAAAATACTTGTGCACTCACACTAAGCGGGGACAAGGTTCAAACTATTTGTTCAAGGAGTTATCAGTAGTATCAGAGCATGGTTTTATCTAGCACGGTGAATTTTGGAGAGCATTGGTGAATTTGAAAGGAAGACAAGGTGAAAAGTCAAATTCATGTGAATTCAATGGCATGAAATAAGGTATGCCACATAAAGTAAAAATATTATTGGTTTAATTGTTTGAAAAATTATTAAATTATTTTAATTTTTCAACTATTTTCTTTTACATTTAAACTTGTGTATTTTTTCATATACCACAATCTAGTCATTTTGGCCGTTTAATACTCCATTTTCTTGTGTTCAAACTCCTAATTTTGTCAGGGAACCTACAACAATAAATATGCTCTGATACCAACTATTAGGTGACCCCTTATCCAATGAAAGCACAATTGATTACTTTCTTATAAGCAATTAAACATGAAATTATACCAGAATGAATAAGTAACTAGAAACTTGAGACATCAAAGAATTTGAGAGACAATACACACTCTTGTATTAGATAGTACTAGAAGAAAATACAATAAGGAAGATGCCACTTCTTCCTCCACCTCAAAGGCTCCACACCTCAAGACCTTCATTCCTCTCTCTCTTGCTCAACACAACAACTCTATAGCCTGAGTTATTATCCCTACTTGAATGCTTCAACTGATCTCCTTGACCTTACACCTGTAGATCTCCTTGACCTTGTTTCCTTCAATGCTTTTACTTGCCTTGATGATGATTGCAATACATGCCTTATGGGTCTTTAAATAGGATCCCATGCTTACAAAAATAGAACTCTAACTACAATAATTAGACACACAGCTCGTGACTATAATTAGTCATTTGACATGAAAACACTCGCTTCACTTAACTGACTGTTCATCAACAGCAGTTCTGGAAATACACAGGTGATCGACGTCGGTCCCTGCTTGTTAGGTGCTGCCGACATCGGCTGACTATCCTGCCGTCGCCGGTCTCCTTCTCCACTGCATCTGACCGACGTCGGTCATGCTGCCGACGTTGGTGCTTCTGGTTCTTCAGCATCCTCTTCTTTGTGTCTGCAAATAGTTAAAGCTTTTAGCTCCACGCCCTAACAATCTCCCACTTGGAGATAAATAGCTACTACTGTACCTATACCTGTACACCATCTATTTTGTTCCTTAGGCTCTGTATCCCTCTTCAAAGTCACTCTTGAAGACCAACCACCACTGAACCTGTGATGCAATACCTGTCACTTATGCCACAAAAATCTTGTTGCTCCCAAATTCTCCATGACATACTTCTGAACCAACTCTACCCTTAGCTCAGAAAACTCCCTGTATATGAAACCCTACAACAAGTAACACAATATAGTAACAAGATAATTTAGCTAATATTATCCAACCTAGTAAAGATAGAATACAATGGTCAAACCTCCATTGTTCTGTAGCCTAATCAAGACCATATACCATAGCCTTCTGTCTCATGTGTCCATCCACTCTCTTCTCTAAAATAGGAATCCATCCCTCCATCCAGTGCTTTCTTCCAGCTGATAACTCTACCAACAAATACCTGTTTGGATCCTACTCCAAGGACTCACACTCCTCATCCATGCCAAGCTCCCACTATTTTTGGATTCTACCTGCATTGCTTCTTCCATCTTCCTAGTTCTTGACTATCAGTAAGCAATATAAAGAAGGTGAACAATGAATATGAGGTTCACATACCTTTTCTAACCTCCATATGGGTGTTTGAGACTCCTTGATAGCTAACTATCCACCCATCATCCATTCTAGTGACCGATCTCAGCCATCTCCCAGTCTACTCCCGACTGATGTTGGTTCCCTGCACTGACCCTGACTCTCGATGTCATTTTCCTGGCTGACACTGGTGTCTCCCTGCTAACATCAGTCCTGATGACTGACATCAGACTTCTCCTGCCTAACCTATCGACCTTACTGGTCTGCACATGACTGATGTCAGTATCTGGCTAATCGACGTCAGTCCCATGTGACTGACATCGGTGTCTGTGTGTTCCTGTAAGTGATGAAATTTTCATCCACAAGCTCTTCTTGAATCAAACCTCTGTCCATACTGCCCTGTTCAGATTTATTTAGCCCCTGTGACTGATCTCTATCCTTCATCTCCTCCATAAACACCAAGGCTTCTTTGTTCTTGTCAAAAGCATCAAATTTCCTTTTTCTACAATGAACTCTATCTATGCCTTCCAAATTTGAACACATACCTTTTGAATCAAGAACTTCCATTCCCTTCCTATTCATGTGACCAAGCCTATTAGACCACATCTTCGAATCTACACCAGAAGTAGAATCAATAATACAAGTAGACAGATAAAGAGTATCTACTTTCTTACATCTCGCTAAAACAAGTGCTCCCTTGGTAACCTTCCAAGAATCCACTGTGAGGGTTATTGTGCATCCCTCATCTCCCAACCTTCCTATAGAAATCAAACTCTGCTTCAAAATTGGAACATGCATGACCTCCTTCAACACCCATGTGTTGTCAATCTACAATCTCAGCTGCACTTTCCCTTTGCCAACTATCTGACAAGGCGTACCATCCCCTAAATAGAGCACTCCAAATTCTCCCTGTTCATACTCATGAAACAAATCTCTGTTTGGGGATGCATGAAAAGATGAACCAGAATCTAAAATCCATGATCCTACCTGACTATCCAAAGAAAGTATGAGAGCATCTTGTATCACAATATTTGCATCCTTTGCTTCTTCAACACTTGCATGTTGATTCTCTTTATCTCTCAACCAACACTCCTTCTTTGTATGTCCTTTCTTTCCACAAAACTAGCAAGTAATACCTTTGGACTCGGATCTCCTTCCTGACCTTGATTTCCCTTGCTCAATCTTCTCCCTTTGCCTTCCCCTGCTTTTTGCACTTAGAGCATTCCCTGATGATTCACCTGTGCTTCTCCTACGTATTTCTTCATTCAAGATCACACTCACATCATCAACTTTTAAGATTTTAGAAGCAGATGCAGAATTACTTACTGCCATAACCAAGCCATCCCAACTTTTAGGCAAAGAACATAAAATCAAGAGAGCCTTTACCTCATCATCAAAAATAATATTGACTAAAGCTAATTGGTTTACCAAACCATGGAAATCACTGAGATGAGTATGTACCAATCCACCTTCCTACATTTACAAAGTAAATAGCTGCTTCATAAGATATACCTTATTAGAAGCTGAGGGCTTTTCGTATAAATTCACCAAGGACTTTATCAACTCTTTCATTGTCTTGCACTGTGATAAGATAGAAATCACAAATGATGCAAGGCTCAACCTTATGGAACTGAGAGCCTTCTGATCAAGAACACTCCATTCTTCATCCTTCATATCTGTGGGCTTACATGCAACCCCACCCAATGGTAAGTACAAATCCTTCTGATATAGATAATCCTCAATCTTCATCTTCCAATGTTGATAATTCTTGTCGTTAAACTTATCCATTCGTAGCTTACTTTCTTCTGCCATTGCTGAACTCCCACTCAATCAAAAAACCCTGTGAATGACCTGTAATCAGAAACAATACCCTACTTCCTGTAAACTGTAGCTCTGATACCACTTGTCAGGGAACCTACAACAATCAATATGCTCTGATACCAACTGTTAGGTGACCCCTTATCTAATGGAAGCACAATTGATTACTTTCTTATAAGCAATTAAACACAGAATTATACCAGAATCAATAAGTAACTAGAAACTTGAGACAACAAAGAATTTGAGAGACAATACACACTCTTGTATTAGATATTAATAGAAGAAAATACAATAAGGAAGATGCCACTTCTTCCTCCACCTCAAAGGCTTGCCACACCTCAAGACCTTCTTCCCTCTCTCTCTTGCTCAACACAACAACTCTATAGCCTGAGTTATTATCCCTCCTTAAATGCTTCAGCTGATCTCCTTGACCTTACACCTGTAGATCTCCTTGACCTTGCTTACTTCAATGCTTTTACTTGCCTTGATGATGATTGCAATACATGCCTTATGGGTCTTTAAATAGGATCCCATGCTTACAAAAATAGAACTCTAACTACAATAATTAGACATGTAGCTCGTGACTATAATTAGTCATTTGACATGTAAACACTCACTTCACTTAACTGACTGTTCGTCAACAGTAGTTCTGGAAATACATAGGCAACCGACGTTGGTCCCTACTTGCCTGGTGCTACCGACGTTAGCCAACCTCCTGCCATCACTGCTTTCCTTCTATATTGCACCTGACTGACGTCGGTCATGCTGCCGACATCGGTGCTTCTAGTTCTTCAACATCCTCTTCTTTGTGTCTACAAATAGTTGAAGCTTTTAGCTCCACACCCTAACAAATTTTGCATAAAAAATGAATTTTTTAGCATTTAAATGTTGTTAAATTCATTATTTTTTTCAAAAATGGACTTGTACAGCCTGTTTACTTGTGAAAAACATCTATAATTTTCATTTACGGCTACCATTTTTATTTGCATTCATCTCAGCCCTCTTGAATCCAAAAACACCTACAAATCTTGTTAAAACCCCTATTTTTGCATTTTCAATGAAAAATCAAGAAAAAATCTATGTTGTACAACCTATGGTATAGCCTTCCAATGCCCTGGCTACAATTTCAATCCATTCCCTACAAAAAATACTTTGCAAATTTGCCAAAACTCAGCCAAAATACATTTTATACTCCCTTTACAGATTTGTATGGCCTCCAACAGAGAGAATAGGTGCAAAAAATACTCTTAGGAATAGCCATGACATCCCAGGTAAACATGGTGTAGGTATAAACTAGCAAATATTTTTTATATGGTTCTAAAGTGTTTGGATATCAAATATTTGTCTTAGTTGGGTCCCACGTGAGAATGCCTGAGTGAGAAAAATGAAAAAGGAAAAGCTTGGATTTATTTACATATATGTAAAAAAAAAATTCCCTCATAGATAAAATCTAGCATAAGTACAAGTTTCTGAGTGTTATATCTTGAAAGCGTTCTTAGAGCAATTGGTTGAAGTCATTTTGTAAGAAGTTTGCAAAGGAGGAGGTCAAGGGTTCAAATCCCTTCTTTTTGAAAGAAGTTATTTTGATTTAGAATATAATTTTTTGTAAAAGTAATATTCCCTTTTAAATCTACTTTTTGTATGCCTTGAAAGCTATGAAACACATACTTATTGTATTGTGTTTTTTATTTAAAAAAGGGGGAATTGAATTCTATTTCTTTTACATTGTTGTGGTGCTATAAGGGTGTAATTGGTGAAATAAGGTTGTAATTTGGAAAAATAAGGGTGTAATACTTGTTTTTTGGTGAGGTTAAGTGCAAAAACCATAAAAAATTCTTGTTTTTCTTTTGTGCTCTATGCGGAGGTTAAGTGAAAAACCCCATAGAAGCAGTGTCTTATGCAGTAAGTGTGATATTTGTTTCATCTCTTTTGCATTTTTTTGCACTTTTCTTTGATGCACTTTCTTTTATTTCAAAATCTTTAAGATTCAAAATTTGCTTTTAGATGGTGATAGATTAACAATTTCCAATTATTTAGATCGGAAATGATTGATGGAGGCTTCACTAGTTTTTAATGAGTTATGGGATATTATCAAGAATGAAAATCCCACAGTGCCAACAGAGCAGGCTAAATTAGATGTATTCAATTTTCATTATTCTAAGGCCTTATCTCTCATTAAATGTTGTTTTACTCATAATACTTATGTTCATATTGAAAATTCTCCTTATAGTTACAATGTATTTAAAACATTGTCACATTTGTATGATAAGAAACCTAAGCATAAAAAGATAGATGTTAATATGCAGTTGTTTACTTTTTCATTATATGAAGATGGGGATATGGGAGAATATATGTCTAAGTTGAAAAATATCACTACTGAGTACACTAAGGCTGGTTTTAGAAAACTAGATGATGACCTCATAGTTACTGTTGATTTGAAAGGACTACCTGGGTCCTATAAGAATTTTGTTGAAATGTTGCATGTCTCCAAAAAGATCATAGGCATCACCTTTAATAATTTGGTTGAGTTTCTCATCCAACATGACCTCTCTCTACCCAACAAATCCAAGAAAACCGAATAAGCCCATGTTTTAGAGTTAAATCCTAGTTCATCTTCATCTTGGCATCAAAATAATAGAGGAAACAATTGTAGAGGGGGTCAAGGTTATAGAGGAGGCATATATCAAAATAGAAGTTGGGGTCATTCAAATAATCAACAATCTAACCAATCTCATTCACATGAACTAAGTGATCAAGGACATGGTCACAACTCTTATAGGGGTAGAGGTCGAGGTAGATCAGACATTCAGTGTCATAGATGTGGAAAATTTGGTCACATTGCCTCACAATGTATGATTCCATCTATCTTTGCTTAGTATGCTGATCATGACTATGTTGAGTCCATTAATGTTTCCCATGATTCTACATTCACTACTTTGGGGCACATTGATTATATTGAATATGAGGCTAGAGATGAGCTCATAGATGTATGGGTTTTAGACACAGGAGCAACCAAACACATGACATTTAGGAGATATTTCTTTTGGTCTTTCAAGGAAGCTTCTCTCTCTCTAGTTGCCTTAGCAGATAAGTCTATGCATACACCACTAGGACTTGGATCTATTCGGATTCTTCTTCCTAATGGGTCTATAAAATACTTGGAGGATGTTTGGTATGTTCCCACATTAAAGAAACACTTACTTTCTTTGGTAACTATTAAAAATAAAGGATATCAAATAGTGCTTGAAAATGGGCTCATTTACATCAATTCAGTGAAGGATGATTATAAAACAATGTATACAAGATATGAAGATGGAAACTTGGCTAGATTTCATTGTAAAGTGCTTCCTCCCACTATAAAACTTGTGGCATTTGTTGACATAGGTATAGGTACTATGTCTACACAGTGGTTATGGCATCTCTGCTATGGACATTTGAATATCCACTCTTTAGTGGATTTGTAGAGATACGGTATGGTGAGTGGGTTGCCCACTTTTCGTAAAGATACTATTCTTTGTGAGTCATGTGTTTTGGTAAAATAAAATAGAGAAAATTTTCCTAAATAGTCATCTTGGAGAGATAATTTTTTTTTTAAGTTAGTTCATAGTGATGTATGTGACATGAAAAATTCATCCATTGGTGGGTGTAGATACTTTGTCTTATTTACTGATGACTTTTCTTGGATGACTTGGGTATTTTTTATGAAAAACAAATCTGAAGTTTTTGCTAAGTTTGTTGATTGGTTACACTTAGTCAAAAAAGAAATAGGTTCACATTTGGCCACTCTTCATTTAGATAATGGAGGTGAGTATACCTTAAATGAATTTTTAGATTATTATCAAGAACATGTCATTCATCAACAATATAATAATGCTTATACTCCATAGCAAAATGGAGTATCTGAATGGATGAATAGAACTTTAGAGGGCATAACACATGCCATGTTGCACATAAATAGCTTGATGATAAGTTTTGGGTAGAAGCCATTGGTATTGCAGTGCATTTGAGAAATAGGTCCCCCACAGTTGGTTTTTTTGGACAAACTCCATATGAGGCATGGTATTACTTTAAACTAAAAGTTAAACACTTGATAGTGTTTGAATGTCTTTGTTTTGCTTTAGTTCCTCTTAAACACATAACTAAGCTGGAACCATGAAGTCAAAAATACATCTTTCTTGGTTATTCTAAAGATAAAAAGGGGTTTCATTTGCTTGCATAGGATTCAAGAAAATTTATAGTGAGTCGAGATGTTATATTTGATGAGTTTGGGACTATGAACATTATAGAGATTGATTCTCAACTTGATAAATTAGAGAGGAAAAATACAAAAAGAGATAAGGGTTTGAATAATGGGGATAAATCTTCAAAGTTGTGGTATGAGACTCAAATTCCTTCACTTTCCTCTCCTTCATCTACAAGTTCATAGGTTGATGACTTAGAAATTGTTGAAAATTATCTACGTCCCCATTCGAATGATGCACATGATGAGAATTTTGGAGTCCTTGATTTGAATAATTTGTCTAAGTATCTAAAATGGGCTCAAAGTACTTTTTTTGACTTGAAAGCAGATGAAGTTGGTTTAACAAGGCCTAATAATTCTTGAAAATAGGTAAAATATGCTATGGTTGTTACTACTTCTTCCTCTGAGCCATCCACTTTTGAGGAGGCATCTACTAAACATGTTTGGCAATAGGGAATGAAAAATGAGTATGATGCCATACTTAGAAATTATACGTGGGTTTTAGTTGATCCTCCTCCACATGTTAAACCCATCGGTTGTAAATGGGTTTATAGGACTAAGTATAAATCAGATGGCTCCATTGATAAACATAAGGCATGACTTGTTACAAAAGGATATGTGCAACAAGAAGGTATTGACTATGAGGAAACATTTTCACCAACTGCCAAATGGCACACTATTCATATGGTACTTGCCTTAGCAGCATAAAATGGCTAGAAAGTACATCAATTAGATGTTAAAAGTGCTTTTTTAAATGGTGATTTATAGGAAGAAGTGTATATGAAATAACCTCAAGGTTTTGAATAGGTGGGTGCTGAACACAAAGTGTGTAAATTGATAAAAGCTTTGTATGGGCTCAAACAGGCACCTAGGGCTTGATATGAGAAAATGGATTCATACTTGAAATCCATTGGTTTTCATCATAGTGAATCTGATGATACTCTCTATTTTCAAGTGTAGGGTAAGAAAATGGTGATACTTTTTCTCTATGTTGATGACTTGTTTATCACAGGTAATGATGAAAACCATAACAAGTCTATGAAGAAGGAATTAAAAGATGGGTTTGAGATGATAGATCTTGGACTTACTCACTACTATCTAGGCATAGAGGTGACTCAGAAAGAGCATAGTATTTTCATTTCACAAACTAACTATATTTCTAAATTATTAGACAGGTTTGGCATGAGTGATTACAAACCTACCCTCACTCTAATGGAAAGCAATTTGAAATTATCTAAGGATGATAGCAGTGCCTTTTTTGATGGCACCACATATAGACAATTGGTGGGAGGTTTGATATACTTGATGACTACCAGGCCTGATATTTCATTTTTAGTTGGAATTTTATCTAGGTTTATGCATGAGCCTAGAGAAATTCATTAGCATGTAGAAAAATGAGTACTTCATTACCTTCAGGGAATGAAAACATATGGCCTTGAATATCACCACAATAGGAAATTTAAACTTGTTGGGTATTGTGATGTATATTTTGGCAGATGTGTAGATGACAGAGTGTCAACCATAGGATACACTATACATATGGGTTTAGTTGCCCTTGCTTGGTGTTGTAAGAAGCAGGATACAATGGAAAATTCATCAAAAAAATAGAGTATATTGCAACATGGGATACTTCCAGAGAAATTGTTTACCTTCATCATGTTCTTGAAGATCTTTAGGTTTCTCAGTTTGCTCCTACATAGTTATACATTGATAATCAAAGTATAATCAAGATGTCCAAGAATCCTATGTTTCATGCCAAAATAAAACATATGGATGTCAAATACCATTATCTATGAATGTTGGTGGCAAAGAAAGCTCTTGATCCAATATATTGCCCAACTACCGATCAAACAACTGACATCTTCACAAAACCCCTTGATAGAATAAAATTTGAAAAATTTATAAAAATGCTTGGTATGTGTCCAAAGACCTGACTTTGGATCATATGGGGGTTTGTTAGGACTTGTTCCAAAGTCTTAACATTAGGTTAGATTTTTTGGTAGGTTAATAAAAATTATTGTAAATGGGGCATGCATCTTTTAGTAAAGACACCCCCATAAAATAAAGTTACTTAGTTTTGATTTTAGGTAGTTTTCATGTTTTGTATTTATTAATTAGAACTGCCTTACAAGTTGTTTTCCCATAAATAGTTAGTTATAGGATTAGTTGTTTTTATCAGTCATTGGTAAAAACTAAATAAATCAATGTTTGCAATGTAAAAGGGTTAATGAAGTAAAGGCACCCTTATGTACTTATTTTTTTTCAAATATTAATAAAACACTTGTGCACTCATACTAAGTGGGGACAAGGTTCAAACTATTTGTTCAAGGAGTTATCAAATCAAAGGAACTTACCAAAGAAAGGGGAACTAAATTAAATCAAATTTTGGAAGAAGGGACTGAAGGGTGAGCCTTATTACCCTATTGGTCATATTTCATTGGTATTTTCCATTTATTATTTGTAAGGATTAGTGCCTTTACTATTTATAATTCTTCCTCTTCTTCCATTTTCTATTCTATTGGCATTGGTTGTTGAATTGAAGATGTGTTTATTTATGGTTAATCAACAATTGGGTTCCCTATGAGTGGAGGAGCCCTCAATTTCCTCTTGTAGTATATTATAGCCTTTTTTTCTGAGGAGGAGGCTCATTGAATTAAGGTAGTAGAAAACTCTTACATAAGTAATATAAATGGGTGATTTTAACTTTGTGAGTCATAGGAATCTAATCAAATTAGATCCTCTTCAGCTCCTCTATGCTTAGTTTCACTGACACCAAGATCTATATTAATAGCATTCAATACTTTGGGAAATTTTTGAGAAGGCTTCCTTTATTCCTCTATTTATTATGGGGGTATATTGATCTAGAAGTATGAAGAAGTCCATCCTCCAGGTGGTGGAATCCATGGAATTTTTTGAACTAAAATTGAAAGATTTCCTTGAATTAACTTCAAATGTTCTTCTCTCATCCTTGCAAGTTATGCCATTTTCATGACATGGGCATCATCTTTTGCATGTAAGAAAAAAATCATGGTCATAGGGAATGTGCTGGTATGAAATACCAAAGCCTTGAATATGTTTTTAAATCTAACCATGATGATGCCAATCCCTATGAGGCAAGGTATCGAACTGATAATGCTTCCTTTTATTACCCACATCCCTGAAATGTTTTCTCATTGTATAGCACATTCAGCCTATTATCATGTGAGACTCATAGAATGTGATTTTATTTTACTTTATCAAATCTTCTTCCACATTTCACCAAAATTAGAATTTAATCTCTTTCTCTACGAGCTTATCATTCACATACTTATGGAGGCAAAGGGGTTTGACCCATTATCGAAAACCATAATTACTATATAATCTAGGTATAGCCAATAGTCACCCTAAGGTGCCAAATTATATGCTATATTCTTTGATATCATAGGCAGTGGGGCCTCATCAATGGAATAACATACCTAAGGATATACATCCTCTATAATTCAAATGATATGTTTGGTATATGCATATGTGCATGAATTGAAAGTAATTGCATATGTGATTTTTATGCAATTAGTAGTTGGGATTCAAAGCTCCCCATAATCCCTATATATAATTCCCATAACTACATTGAGGAGGTATGACATCACAGAAAAATGTCTTGATGAATTGTACCTTTTACTTTTATGCATAACTTTCTCCCTCAGCTTAAAAATGATAATATCCCACAAGGTAAAAGTCATGCTAGAGGTCATCAGCATATCTATAAGTGGTACCCATTATAGGTGGAGAAAATGGATACTTGGCATGCCATATAACATATTTAATAAGGCCATCTTGATGTGGACCCCCATTTTGAATTTTTTGATAGGTATAAGGTATTTTTCATTTAGGACCATAGACTCCCTAAGAAGAATCCATGAGCTCATATTTTTTTCAATTGAATTATTTTTATTCCATGTTACCACCTTGTGCATATCTAATATGGAATATTAAATTATAAAGACAAATACCTTTGGAAATCATCTCTAGAAATTCATATCATGATCATATTGTGATTAATGAGATGTATGAATATGTATTTTATTACCTTGTCTAAAAATAATAAGTCCCATAGTAGGTCAATACAAGGTATAACCTCAGGCTTCGTTGTTGTGAAGTATAGTCTTTGCCTCTTGAGAGAGAGTAGGTCTATCACTAATTGATGATACATAGGTGATAGATATATTTCATGATAAAATGAATAGATAACATCAATGGCATCCCATAATTCTAAATATTTGGCATACCTATCACTAAAAATTGTAACATCAAACATAATGTCTTTATATTCTGTGAAATCCTTAATAGAAAATTGAAATGGTGGAAGCACTTACCAAAAAAATTTAGATGACAAATCCATTAAAATTTGAATATTTTTCTCAAATTTAGTCTCTTAGACTATGGAAATTCCTTTATACTATTGGGGTCTTGTAGTTGATGCACAGGTGGGTAGGACTTTATTCTTAGAGCAGTAATTGAGATCATAATTTACTTTTGATCAATGAACACATCGATAGTTATAAGTCATTGATATAGACTTTATCATTTAATTCTAGTTCATTTGATTTTAGTCCCCAACATTAATATACTTACTTTACCTACACAATTCAAACTTTATTAGTTTAGTTTGTAGGGAAGCCACATATTTACATTTTTTGGCAAGTGTAATGAAATAGTTTCACTTTACTAGCTTAGTCTAGTGGGATTTTGGTAATCAGGAGTCAGGTTTTGTGTTGGGATCGAGCCAACAATTTTCTAAAACTAAATACTCTGAACATAAACCTTGAACAAAAATTTTTAATACCAAATCCTTTGGAACAATGTTCAAATAAATGTCCAAATAAAATATTTGAACCCAAAAATGCTGACAAAAGAGTTCTAAATAAACTAGTTACAAACAAGGGAAGTCTAAAATAAAATATTCAAAGACAAATACCACCGAAGACTATCCTAAGAAAATTATATGATGAAAAATTCCCAAATAATTTCTCTGAACAGAAATCCTCAACAAAAGTTTTGATGAAAATATCTGATGAAGAAATTCTCTGAATTTAATTACTGAACAAAATGTCTGACAAATAAATTTATGAACTTAAGAATTTATAAATCATCAAGTTCCAATACCTGAATAAGTGTAATACTTTGAAATACATTAATAAGTTAGTATAAAATGTAAAATAACATTATTTATACTTTTGCATGTTGAGATTAAAAGAGCAATTTGATAAAACTTCCTCAAAATAGAGAGGAAAACATAAGAAACATGGCCAAATCAAAATAAAAGTGGGTCCCCAATATTTTTTAAAGAAAAAGGTAATGTTTCATGAAAAATATGGTGACTTATAGGGGGAATACTTCTGAGTATTAGAGAACTCATAACTTTGTTTAGAAATTTCAAAGTAGACATGAATCGTGCCACAAAAAAATACTTATATCATAGATATGAAAGAGACTCTCAACTACATCATAAAACATACTTTCCTTCACATACATGGATGGATTTATGTGTGTTAAAGTGCTGTTATTTAACCCTTGTTATGAGGATATTTCTAAATACTTGGAGTAGTTGTAGGTTTTGGTCTGGTTCATTTAAAGCTTATTAAATCAAGGAAGCTCAGGCATTTCTCTGCTACTAGCTAGGCATCCATAATATTGATAGAGATACCTTTAGGTTCCTTCTCTCCTCTTTCTTATTTTATTTTAGCATGATGTGTGGTACATTGACCTTATTTCATCATGTGAGCCTTTGATCCCCTTTTAATTTTTTGTGTTTTATTAATCTCTCCTTTTTAAACACATTAGTTCTTTTTTTAATATATGAATGAAAGGAGAGCCAAAACCACTATGAGTTGGTGTAGTTATAAAAATAGGTTATTTACTAGACCATCCTTTCTAGTTAGATCCACCTAGTGATTATCACCTCCAAACAAGTATTATTATGAAAGGTGTGCTTAGCCCAATAGAGTGAGAATACTTTCTAAATTTATATGGATTATTTGAGAGCAACTTTCACGCACTTAGTAGAAATATTAAATTGTGACACAACCCTAAATTACTATAATTACATACCTAAATCCTAAATACCTCAGACCTAAAATTATAAATGTGAAAAGACCCCAAATTGTGAACCCCTTTGCAATTTTCCTTTCCTATATATTAATTTAAACATGAATAGGATCCCAACTAGTAGGATGTTAGCTTCATTATGTTAAGATAAGCCAATTTAGATTTCCATATGAAGTAACAAATGTCTACCTTAGAAATCAAGAAAACTAAACTAGTAACTATACCACATTTTCTTCATCAATCAAGGGAAACTTTAGATGGTATAATAATGAAGTGATATTTTAAAATCTATTCATTGACTGGATATGTGAGTTCATCACCTTGAAGGTCCCTTATATAGAATGAATTGTTATCCAAGTTCTCTAAAATTTGGTATGGTCCAATCCATATTAGGGTAAATTAATCATGCTAACCTTTCTTTTCATGGGATTTATCCCACAAAAGCACTAGATTAGATATCCTAAATGCTTTGAATTTTTCCCTTTTGTTGAACCATCTATTTCTATCGAATTTTTGCTTTTCTAACATTCAAAAGGAAATGAGAAACTAGAGATGAATGGTCTAGGGTTAGATGATACCCGGATGAGGTCTGCACACCATTATCTAGACATTGTGAGAACTCCTCTTTGGTTGTGGAGGATGACACCTACAGAAGAAAGAGACTTGGACAAGAAAAGTTGTTATATGGATGTAAGGCGGACTGCCAAGCAATATGTTTGGTCCCAAAAGTGCAAAGACTTCCTTAAGGGATGTCAATCCACTGTTAATAAGAAAGAATGTCAGATAAAGATAATAATGATAGACTAAGCTAGAGAAATACAAACAATGCGTACCTATTGTCTACTATCAGTCTGCCATAGTCACCGATGTCAGTTAGTCTACCGATGTCGATGGGGGCAATGGGCCTAGTGGCCAGTGTCAGTCAGGGCAATGGTCTTGGACAGGTTTTGAATGGGTTTTTGGTTGACAAAATGGTCTGTAGAATGGTTTGTGGTAGTCTGAGAGTCTATTTGGAGGTCTGTGTAGGTTTTATAGGGTAGAAAGTAAGATTGAAAAAGGGATAAGGACATGGGGATGGCCTCTCAGCCTTTTCAAGAAGAAGTCAAGTCAGGTCTGGTCTAGTTGAAAGTCAGGTTTGGGTGGTAATGTGGCTTAGAAGCAATAAACATAAAACTGATTATAGAGACATTCTAAGCAACTAAAATGACATAAAATAAGGATACTTACCTCTTGCGTGCTGAAGAAGCCCAGAGGTGTTTGAAATCTTGTTGCTGATGCAGAAGGCTCCCTGGAAAGAGGTAGAGTGGCTGATGCAGAGTCCTTGTGATGTTTGAGGTGTGTCTAGGAGAGAGAGAGGTCTAAAGACTGGAAGGCTGGCTGATTGGAAGGAAGGAAAAAGATTGAAGATTGACGGATTGAAAAATTGAAGATTGAAGATTGAAGAAGATTGAAAGATTCTGCATTCGAGACGAGAACATAGTTTTGAAGGAAACTGACACTAGCAAAACCATTGACATCGACTGACTACTGACTGACGTCGATGGCTGGAAGGCAAGTAGAAAGGCTAAAAATAGCCTTTTGTCCATTTTCCCAACTGCTGGGTCAGTGGGTCGGGGGAAGAAACATTCGAAGGTGGCTTAAATGAGTGCGAGAGGCTAATGGGAAAATGAAATGGGGGTCTAGGCATTTAAGACTTGGCATGGGGTAGTGGAGGGAATCCAAGGAGGGGCATCCAAGGGTGGTGAGGTGTCATGGGTGAGAGAAAGAATTATTAATTTAAAATAAGATAACTATTTTAAATTAACAAGACATAGGTTAGGCATGGTTAGAAGTGGAACAGGATGAAAGGGGACCAAGGGGGAGAGAAGGGGAGGACGACCAAGGAGTAGACACGATTTCAGTGTCTACATTTGTCCCTTTTTGTCTTGTTGGTTATTCTTGATGAATTACAAGACAAAAATAGGAGTTGGTTGCCCCAGGTGTGGAATAAGGTTGATTTTGTCTTATTGGTTGTTCGAATGAACTGCAAGACAAAAATAGGAGGTTGATTGCACCAGATGTGGGACCAGGTATTCCCCCTCAAAGTGAGTGTTGAGGGAAGGGAACCTGAAGTCGGGTGCCAATTTGACAGAGAGTGGATGAAAATGGTGAAGTTGGAGTGAGAACGCTACAATAGTCATGATTGCATGTATACCACTTCACGAGATGGTCAGGTCAAATTGTCATAGGTCAAGGGTTGAGGAGTGCCAAAATTGAAGTAATCAGGCCCCAACATTTAGTCATAGCTAATCAAGTTATTGAATCTAAGCTGTAGCTCCAATGGTCATTGTGTTCTAAGTATCTTGGGCTCAAGAAGTGCTCCTGGAAAACACAAAAGAGTCACAAGTAGTGGGGATCAACTTGCTCATAATCCAATACTTGTGAGGGTCAAAAGATGTGTTGTAGACAATTTTGCTAACCATTCGTGAGGTAGCATACATGTAAAAACAACCAATTCAAAGTTTGTCTTGGAAGTGGTCGAAGGAGATAGTCGCAATCTCCAAGGTCATTGGTCGAGGCAGGTCGAGATAGATAGTTGGTCAAATGAATGGATGGGTGAAGAAATGTGGCTGACGTAACCTCAAAAGACATCATGTGATCTGAGTGTTACCTACATAGCCCTTGTGTGAAGGGCCTCAGGCCAATGTAGTTCTCCTAAAAGGGAGGAAGAGGGTCAAAGTTATGGATTGTTTTGGTCAAGGTCAAGTCATGGTCAAAAGGAGGTTAATGTTTGTCCATCAAGTAGATGAACAAATAAGGGTGGTTGAGCTAACCCCAGAAGGCATCATGTCATCTGAGTGCTGCCTACATAGCCCCGATCTTAGGGAATCAGACCAATGTAGTTCAGACTAGTTGACAAGTTGGTCGATAGGTTGGTTTGGTCATGTGTTGAAATGATGAGGATAAGATGATGTTACAGTCTTTTCCATATTGTGTGATGGTGTATTCTACAACATTGGTTGAGGGGTCTTTCATCCCTAGCAATTTTCCATATTGGTAATGGTGTATGCTAAAAATGAATTGAGGTTATTTATGCTTTAGCAAGTAATGGTTTATGCTTAACATAAATTGTATGGTTGATAGTTTTTGTGTGTATTGGTTTCCATAGAAACTATGTGAAATGGACTATGATGATGTGACAGGTCTAAAGATGTTTGGTTTGATTTGGTTTGGTTGGCAAATGATTTGGTTGGATTGTTTGTGACCAGGATGTGAAAAAAAGTGAAAGGCACGTTGCTCTTTCATTGACAAGGACCATGAATGATAGCATAGATAGGGGGTTTTAGAAACAAAAGCTTTGTTCATGCATTACGTCGTTAACCATGGGTTGTGTTAGAGAGGTAATCAAATCACTTTGACATTAAAATGAGCTCAAAGTCCCTTGAGTAGGTGATGTGATAGGTGAGGATAGGGTAACCCTTTTTGAGTAGGGATAACATTGCCCCTTTTTATAGGAGACCCTGAGATGACTACAAGTCAAGTCCATGACCCTCTTTTTTTAGTAGACTGATCAATGCAGGAAGTTTACATAGGGATGTCATTTTGCTTTGTGGTCATTTGTGAAGCTGATCGATGTGGGAAACTTCTAAGAAAGTGTTGTTTGTAACAAGATTTAGTCATAGCCATCCTTCAAGGGAGTGGTCTATATTTTTGCTTTATATATATTTTGGCTTTGAATAGTTGTCCTTCGAGGGAGTAGTCTATTAACTACAACAATGATAGTACACCTGTCCTTTGAGGGAGGAGTCTATCTTTTTGATTTTGTGACCTTTGATATTTTGACATCTCGATTTATTTTTGACAAAATTTTGAGTCATGGACAAGACTATAAAAGTGTAAGGGCTCCCTTTTATTAGGACAAAGCATCCATACTTATAAAAGGGTTACATAAGATTTATTTAGGGGAATAGGGTTGAAACAAATGAGGATTAAGAGGATAGGGATTGCTTAAGGGATGAGCTCAAGTTAAATGTCAATTGATCGAGTACTCGATTAACAGTAGAATGGTCACAGATGCAAGGCGTTAAAGGGCTCAAGTTTTGATAAGTCCTTGGTCCATGCTTGTGCATTATGATGAAAGGTTCGAGCCAATTAGGAGCAAACTTGCCTCATTTACTTCTTTCCAAATTTGTCACGTGTTGGTTGATGTTACACATGAAGTTGGTTGATATGTTGTCAGATTGTTTGGTTGGTTGATGTTTCATCATTGCTTGGTCAATGGCTTGGTTGATATTTGGTCGAGGCTGGGTTAGTTGATGTTGGGTCAATGTTTGGTTGAGGCTTGGTCGAGATTTGGTCGAGACTTGGTTGAGGCTTGGTCGAGGCTTGGTTAAGACTTGGTTGAGGCTTGGTTGATATTTGGTTGTTGTTGGTAAATATTTGGTTGGTTGATGTTTGGTTGAGGTCATGATTAAAATGTTGGTTGATGTTTGGTCATGGTTTGGTTGAATGTATGGTTGAGGTTTAGTCGAGGTCTGGTCGATGTTTGGTCGATTGATATTTGGTCAAGGTTTGGTCGATGATTGGTCAATGGCCAGTTGAATGTTTGGTTAAGGTCATGATAGTTAGGGTAAGGTCTAATTTCCCGAGTTATTAGGGAGAATGTTTGACAGATTTAGTTTGAAAGGGCGAGATCTTGATCTACCAGATTGGAGGTAGGGATCTCAAAATCACTGATGGTGATGGAGGCAAGCATTGGTAATGATTTGATTAAAGTGGTCAGAGGTTAGGGGTCATCAAGTTGGACCTCCATTGATTGTAAGGCTTGGATCAAAATTTGATGATGCTACAGAGAGTTTTGTATGAGGTTATACAAAGACATTTTCACAGGGGTCATGTGGTGAGGTTGTTTCACCATGGAGTCAGGGATTGTCTTTGAGGATGCTGGTTGAGATGTGCCCAAGATAGTAATCTTGGGTTTTGGTTGTGGTAAAGGCTTGGTAGATGGATATGTCCAAGGGATAAAAACATGTCTTTTCCCTTTATCCTTTTGGGTTGGTGGGCTGGTGGTCAAGTTGACTGTGTTGATTTTGAATAATGGGGTTAAAGGTGGTGAAGGGACCATAGTTTGGCGATGGGATCCCAACTTAGGTGATGATGTTTGTGAGGCATGGGATGATGTCGGTGGTTTGTTGAAAAGGTCAAGAGGGTTCCTGATGAAAGGGGTGTCCCTTTTTAGGTGTTGACGAGTGACAGCCTTAAGAGTGCAACAATGCTTGGTGTCATGTCTGGGTTTGCAGTGATAGTGACAAAATTTAGTGTTGTCGAACCAAGATGGTCTTGATCCGAGAGTTGATGAGTGGGGTGGTGAGGAGGTTTGAGAGGCAAGGGATGATGTTGAAGGTTTGTTGATAATATGGTCAAGAAGAAGGGTGTCTTTCTCCAAATATTGGTGAATGACAACCTTAAGGGCACAACAACGTTTGGTATCATGCCCAAGCATGCGATATATGCATAAATTTGAGTGTCATTAAACCAGGGTGGTTTTGGTCTAAAAGGTTGATATGGCTTAATAGGCAGAAGGGTTATCCTAGAAGACTACAATAATTGTCACAATATCAAAGCATATGAACCCGCTAATGGGTCTGCATGTTTTGTTACAGTAGGGGTTGAAGACTTTTGTTTTGGAATTGTAGGAGACGTTGGTCATACCATCTTTTTGTTTGGCGGTGTAGCCACACATGTAGATGGCACTTTTATGATGAGGGGCATTTAATGTTTTGGAGGAAATATATGTTTGATGGGTTGAGAGAGTAATGGAGGTGACTTGCCTTTGTGAGGTATTAGAGTAGGAAGCACTCCTATTAAGGTAGATGGATGTGGGCCCAAAATAGATGGCAATGATGAAGGTGGGAGAAGAATTCTCTGATGTGGTTTAGTAGCCTTCTTTAGTTTGGTTTGAGGGCCACTATTGTGTGAGGCAAGGTTAGAGTCTACCCTCAATTGTGGGTGAGTGAGGTTTGATGTAGGCCGAATGTCAAGAGATTTAGTCTCTTTGGGTATGACGAATGCCTATGTGGGTTTGGGCTCAGATGCGGATGGAAATGAGTGAGATGTAGCAATCTCAGGCAAAAGACAAGAAAAAACCATGACTGGGTCTTTCTCGGTCGAAGTGGGTGAAGAGATAGGGTCTTCTCTTGGTGGAGAAGGAATCGGATAATGTGGCTCCTCAAGAGGATAGAGGGCAGGGATGATCGTGCATTCTACTTGTGGTTGAGGAGTAGGCAAGGTAGGGTCCACAAATGAAGGTGGGGCTAACGGCATTGGTATGGTCAAAACATCCTCCAATATGAGAGAAGTCGATGGAGAACTAATAGGAGAAAAAAGTTCTTCATCTTATGGAGGAAAAATAGGGGAAGAAGGGTCTTTCACCTATGAAGGAGGTGGGTCAGGGACAAGAGGAGAGAC
Source organism: Torreya grandis (assembly GCA_037957365.1). NCBI lineage: Eukaryota > Viridiplantae > Streptophyta > Pinopsida > Cupressales > Taxaceae > Torreya > Torreya grandis. Next base: position 370,478 of record JARHVA010006977.1, on the reverse strand, counting down.
TGTGTTGACCGTGCGTATATTATGCTTTTGGGGGTCATCGGCCATGGTCTGGACATTGTTTTGATTAGGAGGATGGTTAGAAAAGGGTTATTTGAAGATTTACATGTTTTGATTGGGTGGGGTATTCGGGTTGTCCAAGACAAGATCCCATTTATCTATCATGTTTTGGACAATGTTCTTGAAAGTTTGGCAGTTGTTGATGTCATGGCCTTGGAAATGGTGAAAGTGACATAAGTCATTCTCCCTATACCATGTAGGGAGGGCTTTTGAGGAGTCAAGTTGAGGTGGTCAGATTGGAGGGAGATTGAGGACCCTCTACTTGACGAGTTTTTCCAACACAAAAGCGTATGATTCTCTAATTGGAGTGTAGTTATGTTGTATGTACCATTGTTGGAATTGTTTTGTGATGCTTTGAGATGTTGAAGGTTGAGGTTGGTTAGTTTTTATTGAAAATGGTGATCTAATGACCACAGTGTTGGTCACTCCTTTGGACTTGGAATTGGTAGAAGAAGGTCTGGAATAAGAAGGGTCATCGGCTCTTGCGTTGGTATTACGCAATTTGAGCTTGTCTTCTTCGATCATGCAGAGTTCAAGATTTTAGGCCATGGTGAAAGCTTTGTCAAAAGTGCAAAATGTTTGAACCCACAATGTGGATGAGATGTGCTTGACACATGCTCAAGAAAATATCTTGATGAGCTCAGGTTGAGGTAATGAGAAGGAGAGCTGGTTGATCAAGCCTCTCCAACGGGTGACAAAATCAGCTATTGATTCATTGTCAAACTGTTTGATAGAGTAGAGGTCTATGATTGAGACTTTTTTGGTGATATTGATCAAAAAGTGGTGAAAGAATAATTGGGTGAGTTGAGTGAATGAAAAGAGGGAGTGACTGGTAAGAGAACTATCCCAATCGAGGGCAGGGCCAGAAAGTGATATGGGGAATGTGCGTAACAGTAACACATCATCATGGGCTATAAGATAACAAGCATGTTTGAATGCTTGTAGATGTTGCTATGGGTCTTCCTTACTCTAGAAGTGAGTAAACTTAGGAAGCTCCCACTAACTGGGATATGGTCAGATTGGGATGGAGGGATGGATGGGTTCATTGCAAATTTGGTCATATGAAAGGACATTGCTTGAACCAAAAATAGAAGCCTCAAGACTAGAAATTTTGTCCATCAGCATCTTGATGAGATAGGCTGATGAATTGGTAGATGGGGTGCCTGCTAGGTTGTAAGGCACTTGGAAGGTGCAAGAAGAGGTGTATGACGTAGTTGGTTGCCCTTGTATAAGCGCAATGTATGAGTAACTAGTCATTGGGATAGAAGTGGAAGCCAAGGGTGGTTGTGCCATGGAATTAGAGGGCATAAATTGAATAGGGGCCACCAAAGGTGGTTGAGGGGTAGCAACATTGGTTGAAGGGTAAGTAGTCACCCTTGTGTTGATAGGGGCAAGAGTAGGTGGGATGGAGACAACTAGATTTTAGAAAGGGGTAGAAGTTTTTTGGATAGTATGCGATTGATGGGGGACTAAAACCCTAATGGAAGTGGGCCCAGAGATAGAAGGAGAAGCCACACTTTGAAGATAGGACATGGTCGGGTTGGTGGTCAAAGCAAAGGATGGAGTGGTCATGGGTTGGGTAGCAGATGTTGTCGATGTCATTGATGCTTTAGTTAAAGAGGTTGGCATACCATAAATCAGGTTGCCTAAGGAGTCTCACGTTTGGATTCTCGCGAGATAATGTTGAAGGGCCTTGACATTGAGGTCAAGGAACCTTTCAAAGTTTTGGTCCCCTTCGGAGATAATAGATGGTCGAGTTAAGGTTGACAGGGTAGGAGTTCATTCGGTCTCTGAATGACACTCCATTAGAGGACTAGTTATGGGAGGTGAAGGCAAAAGCGGTTGTTGCCTCGTGTGGTCAACAAAAGTCTTGGTTTGACTACATGTCAAAAACATTCAAGGCAAGAGGTGTCAAGTTTTGGAAACTATGTTTTTTCAGTTTTAGAAACTCAGAATGGATGCTGGATAGCAAGAAAGTTGGGTTTTAAGCTTGTTGTTTTGAGAAGAAAAAGTTTAGACAGTGACCGACATCGGTTGAAAAACTGATGTCAGCGAAATAGGATGCCGATGTCTATTAGATGATTGATGCCAGCGAATAAAGTTATTGATGTCGATGGAAAAATTGATGCCGGTTACTATGTTTTCCAAAAACTCAAAAAATTTGAAATTTCTTGGAAAGAATAAAAATGTCCTCACTAACTCAAAAAACTAGATAGAAGTAGAAAAATAGATGGAGACAGGTAGACCCTAAGCATTGAATCCTAAGAATCAACTTTTAGAACCATGTTGGCTTATGCCTTTAGAATGTGTTTGGGAGGTTGGCTGTTAGAATGGGTCCTAGAAGAGGTAGTCTATGGTTGGTTTTGGGTTAGTTTCGGTGCTCAAGAGTCTGTGTTAGGTTCCATACTTGGCCTGGTGCTAAGGAGCAAGCTCCCCTCACTTCACGAGCCCAATGGTAAGCTGGTCTCACTTAGCCAGTATATACTTCCCCTAGAGATTATCCTCTGCCAGAGAATAGAGTGGGCTTTCCCCTTGGTTGTGAAGTCCAAGTGGGATTGTCGGGACCGGTAAGGTATTCGCTAGGTGATGAAATCCTAGTTGGACCTTGTCTTAGGTGAGTTAAGATGTTTGATTTGTGTAAGTGGTTTGGATGTGTAACATAAGTGGCCTACACTTTATTTATGATGCATTTCTAATTAATAGATGTGTGGACTAAGTATGCATTCAGACAGAAATGAGATGCAATGTATTTTAAGCCCAAATTGAAGTGCGAGTTTGGATGCAGACAAGTAAAGGTTGAAGATTATGAGTTGACTAGTCTAAGATGCAAGAAAGGAAAGAAAAAGAATGATTCTTCTTAACTTTTGTTGATAGTGTCTTTTGTAAGAGAAATAGAAGAGAAAGATGCAATGAGATACCTAATGCACCTATATGAAAAGTAAGAAAAATGAACCCAAGGAAGACCTTAGTGTCCCACTGGGCATGCCAGAATGTTTCTATCGAATGTTCACCTTTCTAACATTCAAAAGGAAATGAGAAACTAGAGATGAATGGTCTAGGGTTAGATGATACCTGGACGAGGTATGCGCACCATTATCTAGATGTTGTGAGAACTCCTCTTTGGTTGTGGAGGATGACACCTGCAGAAGAAAGAGACTTGGACAAGAAAAGTTGTTAGATGGATGTAAGGTGGATTGCCAAGTGGTATGCTTGGTCCCAGAAGTGCAAAGACTTCCTTAAGGGATGTCAGTCCACTGTTAATAAGAAAGAATGTGAGATAAAGATAATAATGACAGACTAAGCTAGAGAAATACAAACAATGCATACCTGCAATCTACTGTCAATTTGCCAGTCACTGATGTCAGTTAGTCTGCCTACGTTGGTTTGGTCAAGGTCACTGACGTCGGTTAGTCTACTGATGTCGGTGGGGGCAATGGGCCTGGTGGCCAGTGTCGATCAGGGCAATGGTCTTGGACAAGTTCTGAATGGGTTTTTGGTCAATAGAATGGTCTGTGGTAGTTTGAGAGTCTGTTTGGAGGTCTGTGCAGGTTTTATAGGGTAGAAAGTAAGGTTGAAAAAGGGATAAGGATGTGGGGATGGCCTCTCAGCCTTTCTAGGAAGAAGTCAAGTCAGGTCTGGTCTAGTTGAAAGTCAGGTCTAGGTGGTAATGTGGCTTAGAAGCAATAAATAGAAAACTAATTACAGAGACATTATAAGCCACTAAAATGACATAAAAGAAGGATACTTGCCTCTTACCTACTGAAGAAGCCTGGAGGTGTTTGAAATCCTGTTGCTGATGTAGAAAGCTCCCTGCAAAGAGGTAGAGTGGCTGATGCAGAGTCCCTGTGATGCTTGAGGTGTGTATGGGAGGGAGGGGGAGAGAGAGAGAGAGAGAGAGAGAGAGAGAGAGAGAGAGAGAGAGAGAGAGAGAGAGAGAGAGAGAGAGAGAGAGAGAGAGAGAGAGAGAGAGAGAGAGAGAGAGAGAGAGAGAGAGAGAGAGAGAGAGAGAGAGAGAGAGAGGTCTGAAGACTAGAAGGCTGGCTGATTGGAAGGAAGGAAAAAGATTCAAGATTGGTAGATTGAAAAATTGAAGATTGAAGATTGAAGATTGAAGAAGATTGAAAGATTTTGCATTTGGGATGAGAACACAGTTTTGAAGGAAACTGACACTAGCAAAATCGTCGATGTCAGCCGACTACTGACCAACATCAGTGGTTGGAAGGCAAGCAAAAAGGCTAAAAATAGTCTTTTGTCTATTTTCCCAACTACCAGGTCAGCAGGTCAGGGGAAGAAATGGTCGAAGGTGGATTAAATGAGTGCAAGAGGCTAATGGGAGAATGAAATGGGGGTCTAGGCATTTAAGACTTGGCATGGGGTAGTGGAGGGAATCCAAGGAGGGACATCTAAGGGTGGTGAGGTGTCATGGGTGAGAGAAAGAATTATTAATTTAAAATAAGATAATTATTTTAAATTAATAAGACATAGGTTAGGCATGGTTAGAAGTGGAACAAGATGAAAGGGGACCAAGGGGGAGAGAAGGGGAGGATGACTAAGGAGTAGACATGATTTCAGTGTCTACACCATCTTTTTACTACATCTTGATGTTTACTAAACATCTATAGGGTATCAATCCTTAAGTCTTCCATTTATATTATATCTAGTAATCAAGATTCTAATTTGTCATTTGGTTCCATATATTCCTACATGAATTTATAGGTCAAAAACTTCAACATGATTGGGAATACTAGCTATCATCCATACATGAGAAGGTAGGGTGAGGATTTGAGGGCCTACTTGTATCTTGTTCGATTTACCCATAAGGCATACTTAAGTAGATTATGACAATCTCTATGCTTATCTATAGCCTATTTCTTAATCTCATATATCAAGTTTTTTTAACTAAACGGGGGTAAAAATTTATTAAGAACAAAGATAAGACAACAGTTACAAATTATTCTCCTAGTCCACCATGTGAAATAGTTTCTGATACATACTAACAAGAAGCATTCCCTAATCCATAATATTCCAAGTAGGACCATTCTCTGATGCCCATTTGGCAATGTGGTCAGCAACACCATTCCATTCCTAGGGAATGTGTTTGAAAGAACTTGAATTAAAGGAAGTACTTAAATGCCTAATCTGGTGGACAATAACACTTAAATGCCAATCCATTTTACCTGTATGTTTGTTATTCACCAAGTTAATCACCACTTATGAATCAGATTCGTAGATAACATCATAACATACCTATTGATAGTAGAATTTCATAGCCTCCAGGATCGCCATTGCTTCCATATGGTTATTTGTGTGATAGCCTTTGTAAATCAAAAAAGAAACTTGATATTCCCAGAACAATCCTGAGCAATACGACCTATTCCAACCTCACCTGGGTTCCCCCATGAGGAACCATCCATGTTTATTTTTACCACACTAGCTTTAGGGGGAGTCCAACGGCCGGTTCTGTTGACAGGTCGCACCTTCTGACATCTCCTATTCACTAAAGTTGTGCCCATCAAAAAATCCAAGCTCGTGTTCAAGACTAATCCCAAGTGCTTAAAGAATCCAATCATTTCAATGTCCAGGTCAATGCCACTCATACATTTAAATTGCAATGTTTCCTGCAAAAAATTCAAAATTTTTGTCCATAATGACCTCAGCTCGAGTTGCGCACCCCTGAATAATCTCCTATTTCTTTCTAGCCATAAGTTCTATAAGATGAATGACGGACCAACAATCTAGGCATTTTATAAGATGGTACTCCTTGCTGGAGCATGACCCAGTTTGTTCCAAAATTCAATCAACAAATGGACATGGCGGTAGGGGATGCCCCACGCAATCCACCATAGGTGCCAGACCTGTTTAGCAAAGGGACATTGAAAGAATAAGTGTGCACCTGTCTCTTCACTATTATGACATAAAACATAGATAGATGGCCCCTGAAAGCCACGCTTGCACAAATTGTCCTTGGTGAGGCATTTGTTGTGTGTAAGGAGCCATAGAAAAAAATTACATTTGGGCAAAGAAATCTGGCTCCACACCTTTTTCCCCCAAAAGAATTGATCTCCATTGAGAGTTTGGTTAACCAAAGTCATATACCCTACAGAAATTGAATATTGTCCTGTAGCATCTCCACCCCAGGCAAGAACTTCACATCCTTGCAATGAATTACATCCTTTGGACTCAAGGATTTGAGTTAATTCTCACTTTTCCTTAGCCGAACCTCCTGGTGGCCAATCAGAGGAGTTTCTGCATCTGTACCCAATAGACATACCCATGCTAACAGCTTCTTTATAATGCATCATAGTGTTCCAGCCAGCAACATGAAAGGAATCAACAAGAGTCTGTAAATGTGGATGTGAAACTAATAGGGGTGGCACACCATCCCATGAGTCTTCCCAGAAGAAGGCTTTAGTTCCACTATTGTATACCTAAAAAAGGCTCTACTTCACTAATTGTGCTCCAGCCTTAAGGGTGCCCCACACCATCGACCATCTTTCCTCAAGAGGGAGTCTAGATATATCATGGGATGCAATACCCAGAAAGTATCTCACTGTCAATATGCAGGCCCATAGGGAGGATTGATTAGAGCACCACCTCCAATATAGCTTGGCAGCCAAAGCTTGGCTGGTCAAAATAGCTGAGCATAATCCAAGTCCTCCATCTTGCTTTGGTCTGCACACCATAGCCCAATTGATAAGACTCCATTTCGTATTTTGTAGATTCCCGCTCTAAAGAAACTTCCTAGAGAGGGCATCATATTCCTTTAGGAAGTATGCTAGAGCTGTCTGGACCATGCTACGATATATAGGTAATGCCTGAATAACTAATTGAAAGAGAATCACTCTACCAACAGTAGATAGCCATCAGTGAGTCCAATGACTAATTTTTTGCCTTAGCTTGTCCAACACATTTTGCCAAAATAGCATAGGCTGCCTTCCCACAATTATGGGAATACCTAGGTAAATCACCGAAAGTGTTTGAGTCTGGAACCTCAAAATGGCAACTATCCTTCTCTGAATAGACTTAGGCATATTAAAGAAGAAGATTGAGGACTTATGATCATTTATTCTTTGTCCAGAAGCCTGCAAATAATTATCCAATGTGGGGCGGAAAGCTTTCACTTCCCTAATTCGAGCTTTACCAGCTAAGATAGTATCATCAACAAATTGAAGGTGGGTCAGGGTGGTTATCTCTCTCCCCCATTTCCAGCCATGTAAGATATTTTGAGAGACCTGATCTTTGAAGAGCCGTCCCAGCCCCTCAGCCATAATGATGAATAGGTACGGTGAAAGCGGATCTCCTTGATGAAGGCCTCTTGAGGCACTAAAAAGCTTTGAGGGTGTTCCACTTATAAGGACCAAAAAGGAGGGCATAGTAATACAACTGAGCACCCAACTAATCCAATCCTGATTGAAGCCAAACTCCAAGAGTATTTTGCTCAAGAATCCCCAGCTAACTCTGTCATAGGCTTTGGCAAGGTCAAGCTTAATGAACATTGCCCTCTCCTGTGAATTACTCATAGAGTGACTGGCCTCCAAAGCTATCACCACACCATCCAATATCTATTTACCTACAATAAAACCCCCTTGTTCCTCCGATATAAGACAAGGGAGGAGTCCTTGCAGCCTTTGTGCAATAAGTCTAGAAATGATTTTGTAGATCACATTGCAAAGTGCAATGGGCCTATACATTTCCAATTTATCAGCCTGCTCTGTCTTTGGAATAAGAGCTAAGAATGTAGCATTCAAGGCTCTAAGCATTTCCTTGCTGGAATAAGATTCTTGAATCACTTCCATCAAATCCCACTTTATGATATCCCAAAAGTCTAAGAAGAATTCAGCTAGAAATCCATCTGGCCTAGGGGCTTTGCCTCTCTTCATGCTGAAAACTGCCTCCTCTACTTCAGCCAAAGCAACTAGCCGCATAAGTCTCGCATTCATATCTTCATTCACCAATGATGGAATGCAATCTAAAATATTATTTTCTGCCCCTTCATCTGGTACTAGATCACTGGTAAAGAGTTTAGAAAAGTACCAGATAGCTTCCCTATTAATAGCTTGGGAGGAGGTTAGACAAGTCCCACCTGAGTAACAAGAGATGTAATAAAATTCCTGTTACGATGTGCCTGAATAGAATTATGGAAAAAGGCCATGTTCTTGTCTCCCTCCTAGAGCCAATCAATGCAGGCCTTCTATTTCCAATATATTTCTTCCCAGAGTTCCCATTCTGTTAAGACATTTACAGCTCTAGCTTCCTCCAAACGAAGGTTGTCTGAAAGTCCCTCATCTCTTATTTGCCTTCTCATCTCTTATCTGCCTCGTGATTTTATCTAGCTGGTCTTGAGCCTTCTTCTTCTTACAATTTAAGTTTCCAAAGCAAGTTCTATTCCAAATCTACAACTTTCTTTTAACATACTAAAGTTTTATAAGAAAAGAATGCATTGTTGTCCCATATGCAGGGCCTCCTTGCCTCCACCATTGGCCAATGCAATCATGGAGTGATGGATCCCAAAGCCACATCAACTGAAATTTGAATGGCAGCTTTTTGGGACTGTTAATATAACCAATGGATAGCTTAATAGGCCAGTGGTCAGAACCTCTCCAATCCAAGATTTTAGAGGTGAGTGATATAACACTAGACTGCCAAAAACAAGAAACTAAAAATCTATCAAGGCATTCAGAGATGGCAGCATTACCTAATCTTCTGTTGCACCAGGTGAATAGTCCATTCGAAGGTCTAACATTAGAAAGGTGTAGCATTTCAACATTATGGTGAAGGCATTCCGAAGAAGGGCCTAGCTGGTTTAACCCTCCTCTTTTCTCCTCCAGACTTAGCACCACATTAAAGTTGCCTGCAACTATCCATGGTAGGAATGGATGGCACATTCGGATGTGGTGGATGTGTTCCCAAAGCTGTAGTTGTCCATCAATATCAATAGGTGCATACACTATGGTGATCAAGTACAATTCACCTATTTCAAAAGAGGATGCCACCACTGACAAGGCTAATATACTGGCAATCTAGTACATGGGCAGAATTTTCCTTGGGTCCCATCCCATAGCTAAACCTCTCTAACTACCCCGAGCACCTATACATTGCCACTGTCCTGTAGTCCAGATATTTGGCGTATAAGCAAAAAGTGAGTCAACCAACAATTTAGTCTCCTGAATACATAAAATATCTAGAGTATGATTCCACACCAAGCTTCATATAGCTTTTTGTCTAGGGTAGCTATTCAAACCCCTTACATTCCATGATAAGACTATCATTGATTAGATTGGGGGAAATGCTCATCTAAGGTTTTAATAACCCCAGCCTCCACCAATAAATCACCTATAATTTTAAGTTTATCTTGATCCTTTTTATGCCCACATTTGGAAAGAGCAGTAGAGGTGGCCTTTTTGAATTGTTTCTACATTAGCCCAAGTGCCAAGGTAGGTCCTTTTTCTTTTTTCCCAGCATCCCCTTCCTTGACCACATCAGCCCATCTACCTTTTTTCTCTTTCATCTCACACAAAGCCTCAAGCATTCCTTCCTCCTGTCTCAAATCTCTATCCAAAGGCATTTGGATCATCATATCTTGCACTTCATGGAGGTTAGCCAGTTTCTTAGATTGCTCCACATCCTCCCCCCGATCATCCATCAGGATACCATCTTCAAGAGCCATATAGTCAAGGGCTTCAAATCTATTAAACCCCAAGTCAACCTACCTATCAGCATTCCCTCATTTTTGTCCATGACCTCTCGCTAACCTTCGAACTGGTATGAATCTATCCTACCTAGCATGACTTTGGTCACATGACCCCTACGCCAGGCTTGCATTCTTTGAACCTTCCCCTTTACCCAACCTGTCTGGTTGAGTTTTTGCATTTTCTGGCAAAATTGAATGCCCACTCTCTTTTCCAACATAAGCTATGGTCAACACTAAAGAATCAGGTCTAGTTCCTTTGTCTTTGGTAGCCTGAGGGCATTGACGATGCAAATGCCCATATACATGGCAAATTTTACACCTGAAGGGAATGGCTTCATAATCAATCTGCTAAATCCATGATAGGGAACCCATACAAATCTCTATAGAGTCTAGTAGTAGGTTATTTAAATCCATGTCCACATAGATATAGGCATAAGAAATCATCTTCTTGTCCAATGATTGATGGGCAATAGCTGCTAGTGTTCCCAACATAGCTGCTATTTGCCTGAGAATGTCCTCTTTACAAAATTCTAATGGAAGCCGTGGAAGATGAACCCAGACTGGAACATACAATCAGAGTTCATCAGAAGAATTGAAACCCACATGCCAGGGTCTAATAAATAATCCCACAGGCTCATAGAAGTATGTGCCCCCTTCAAAAATATGATTTCTATCTACCATAAAAGAAAAACTTACCAAGAAATAGCTATTCCCTACTAACATAATATCAAAATCCCGTTCAATGGCCCAGGATCGATGAATCCAGGCTTCCAAAGCCACCATAGGGATTCTAATACCCAAAAATTTGCAAATCAAGGTGTGTGAAGACAAATATTCAACATCTTCCTGAACTGTCTCTTGGGGTATGACTAGAACCGATATGTCCTGGCTCCTCAGTAAGCATCCATTAACCTTGCTTAGTCTAGTCCATTCGCTGGAGTAAAAATCATGCTGAGCAGCCAAACTTACCCCAGGAGTCGCTCCTTCCCTCTTAGGGCCTGTCGATGGGCCACCACTTCCACCTCCGTGTGCAGCCATGTATCTCATATATCAAGTTCTTATTCATTAATTCAATCAATCTATTTCCCTAAGGATAATGGTTAGAAGATGACTTGATGGTGATTTGATTGTCATGAGCCCATTCAATAAACTCAACTGATATGAATGTTGACCCATTATTATAAATTAGAGAGATGGGAGTGATAAATTTAGTTTTAATGTGTTATTCTAATAAGATAACTACATCTTATGCTTTAGAATTCTTAGTGGACACTACCTCAATCTATTGGGTGTAGTAATTTATGGTAGTGAGTAGATAATTATGACCTACTCAAGAGTTTAGGTTGATAATTCTAATGAATTCCAATGCCCACTAGGAAAATTGCCTTCGTTTAATAATAATTTACAAGGTAATTACTACATGTACTTCTCTTTTTGCTAAATCTTGGCATTCATGACATGTCTTTACATGGGCATGGGCATCCTTGAAGATAGTTGGCCAGTAATATCCTATTCTTTAGATTTTGTGAGTTGTGTTATTCCTAGATAGATGACCAATGATTGATGGGCAATAGCTACTAGTGTTCCCAACATAGCTGCTATTTGCCTGAGAATGTCCTCTTTACAAAATTCTAATGGAAGCTGTGGAAGATGAACCCAGACTGAAACACACACTCAGAGTTCATCATAAGAATTGAAACCCACATGCCAAGGTCTAATAAATAATCCCACAGGCTCATAGAAGTATGTGTCCCCTTCAAAAATATGATTTCTATCTACCATAGAAGAAAAACTTACCAAGAAATAGCTATTCCCTACTAACATAATATCAAAATCCCGTTCAATGGCCCAGGATCGATGAATCCAGGCTTCCAAAGCCACCATAGGGATTCTAATACCCAAAAATTTGCAAATCAAGGTGTGTGAAGACAAATATTCAACATCTTCCTGAACTGTCTCTTGGGGTATGACCAGAACCGATATGTCCTGGCTCCTCAGTAAGCATCCATTAAACTTGCTTAGTCTAGTCCATTCGCTGGAGTAAAAATCATGCTGAGCAGCCAAACTTACCCCAAGAGTTGCTCCTTCCCTCTTAGGGCCTGTCGATGGGCCACCACTTCCACCTCCGTGTGCAGCCATGTATCTCATATATCAAGTTCTTATTCATTAATTCAATCAATCTATTTCCCTAAGGATAATGGTTAGAAGATGACTTGATGGTGATTTGATTGTCATGAGCCCATTCAATAAACTCAACTGATATGAATGTTGACCCATTATTATAAATTAGAGAGATGGGAGTGATAAATTTAGTTTTAATGTGTTATTCTAATAAGATAACTACATCTTATGCTTTAGAATTCTTAGTGGCCACTACCTCAATCTATTGGGTGTAGTAATTTATGGTAGTGAGTAGATAATTATGACCTACTCAAGAGTTTAGGTTGATAATTCTAATGAATTCCAATGCCCACTAGGAAAATTGCCTTCGTTTAATAATAATTTACAAGGTAATTACTACATGTACTTCTCTTTTTGCTAAATCTTGGCATTCATGACATGTCTTTACATGGGCATGGGCATCCTTGAAGATAGTTGGCCAGTAATATACTATTCTTTAGATTTTGTGAGTTGTGTTATTCCTAGATAGATGACCAATGCCTATCTTTTGGTGTAGGTTTTATAGAATATCTTGAGCCTTTTTTGTTGATACACATCTAAGGTAGATTCCTTCATATTTTTTCTTTTAAATAAGTCCTTTCTTAATCATGTATTGAGCAGCTTGGAGTCTCAAAGTTCTTCTTCATTCTCTATTGAGTTTTTGGGGATAAGTAATTGTAAGTAGATATTGAATTATGTTAGTATACCATTCCCCTCTACAGACCTAGGCTTCACAAACTTATTCAATAATAATGCATGGTTCAGGATTAGTCATGATTTGGATGATGCCCTGACCTTGGATGATTTTTTCAAGCTTGATATCTATATCAAATTCCTTCAAATTTACCATCCATTTGCCTTTGTATTCTCCCAATTCATTCTATGACAAGGTAATATTTATAGAAAGGTTAGTTATGATAGTGATATTATTATTTATTATGATGTAGTGTCAGAATTTCTTTACCACTTTCATAAGAGTGAAGATTTGCTTATCTATCATGGATACCTAAGTTATGCATCATTAAAATTTGTGATCATGAAATAAATGGGATGCTCAATATCATCTTTATTTTGTGTTGGGATAGAAAAAATTATATGTTATAAATCAGATGAATATAAGTATAATTTCTTTGTGAAATCTAGACTAATCAATACTAAGGATTGAAATATAACATCTTTGATGTCTTGGACAGAGTGCGGAGCCTTGGATGTCCATTAAACTTTATCATCTTGGTTGAGAATTGAATTTAATGTTATCATAACTTATGTAAATCCTAAGATGAACTTTCTTATAAAATTTACTTTCCCAAATAAAGACTTGAGCTCTTTCTTGCTATTTGGTAGTCCAATATTTGAAATCCCCTAGATTCTATTTGGATTGATGATGATACCTTCTTTGGAAATGATATGTGACAAAATATTTCCCTCAATAACTCCAAATATACTCTTCTTTAGGTTAATTAAGATTCCAAACCTTTAGTATCTTTTGAAGATTAACTGCAAATGGCCTACATGATCATTATTATTCTTAGAGAAAATAGTGAGGTCATCTATATAGATGATTATACATTTAATTGTTAATCCTTGAAATTCATGATCCATTACTCTCTAAAAAGTGGATTTTACATTAATTAATCCAAAATTCATTCTATTGTATGCATAGGTACCCCACTTTATGGTAAATTCAATTTTCATTCTATATTCTATTTCTACCAGTACTTGGTTATAACCTAAAAATCCATCTAGAAAGGACATAATTTTAGAGCTATTGACTATCTAAATAACCTAATATAATGAAGGTAGTGGATAATTTTTCTTCTCGGAAGCTTTGTTCATGTTTTTGAAATCAACACATAATATAATTTATCCATTCTTATTTTTGACTATGACTAAATTGGCCACCCAATTAAAATGTCTGATTGGGAAGACTATCCTTACACTCAATAGATTTTATACTTCTCTTTGAATGAAGGGTTATAGGATAGAGTTCACTAGTATATATCTTTGTCTAAATGTCTTATGGTCTAGTTTTAGTGGAATTATATTGGTTATGACCTTTGGGTCATAAACGTTCAAGTCACCATATGTCCATAAAATCACATATTTGTATTATGTGAGTAAATACTTCACCTGTTGCCTTTCTTATGGAGTGTATCAAAGGCTAATATTGATGTAGCATGGATTATTCTCATCCCCCAAATTTTCCCTTTTGAATTTAGACTCACTAATCTTCAGTTGCCTTCATTATTGAGTTTTAGGATCTATATGAGATTCTCTTTCTAAGGAGACCATTCTAAGTGGGATATGCTTTTCTTTGATTTGGATGACACTTTCCTCTTCTAACTCTAGTAGAGATAACTAACTTCTTTGTCATCAATAATTTGGGACTCAAATTGTCTTGAGTTTATTAGAAACTAGACAATATGATAGTCATCATTAAAGACTTGGAAATTCTCTATGTTATTAGGAATAGAAAAACAAGGTACTATCTCAATAGAGAATCTATTTACCTTGGATTTTTGGAGAGGCTCTGAATTATTAGCTAAAGTAGCTAGTAAATGCACAACTTGGTTTTGTACTCTAGGAATATCCACTATATTCAAATCCTCAAAGATCTTAATAAAATCCCATGCTCTATGTTTATATATTTTTATATATGATAGCTTACACTAATATTTGTTCATAACTTGATTGATTACCAACTTTGAATCCATGTATACCAATAACTACTTTACATTGTTTTTAAGGGCAAAGTGTAATCCAAAAAATAATGATTCATATTCAGGTTTATTGTTGATGCAAGGGAACTATAATATGTATAATACTAATAGCTTCTTTCCTCCTTATGGATAAATTAATTTAATTCATATGCCTAATCCCTATTTTGATCTATTGCCATTAAAGTGGAGAGTTTATAGCTGGGCAATGCCATAGGATTTTGGTTCTTATATTTCATTTTGTGTGGTGAAAGTATAAATACCAAGGTTAGGGGATTCATAGCTTACCTCTTCATTATTTCCATTATAATTTGTAATAGGATACTTCATTATTGGTTCCCAATAAATACATATTTAGTTTTTAAGGACTCTTTATGGTAACAAATATGAGATAAATATGTTGAGAGGTATCTATTGAGTGTCTTAAACTAGTCCATACTCAATAATAGTCCATACCCTTTAGGCATGTATACTACAAGGATGTTGATAATCACCTATACCTGTGGCTCAGATGGTACTCAAATACACACATTATCTAGCTCTCCAATCACTAGTACCACTATTTTATCTAATTGTGAGACTATTTTGTTTGATGGGTTTGGAGTTAGGCTAATATTTTAACAAATTGAAGTAGGTATCATAGTTTTTAAAGATTCATAATCGACTAATAAATTGTGAATATTATTACCAAATGCTCTAATGGTTAGAAAAAAAGGTGGGACATCCAACTTTATTTAATATATGACATTGGTATTAGAGGCTTTTATTTTCTTTATAGGAACTTTTATCTTTTCTATAAGGGCTTTCACTTTGATAGACTTCCATATGAGTTCTTTATGTTTAGTAATCCAGGCTAATTCATAAAGGGTAATGTTTGATTATTTTATTCATGTCCTTGATAATGGTATACCCCCCTTTGCTTTATTCCTCCTTGTTTTGAGGCTAATCATTCCCTTTTGGAAGAGGTGGATTATTGTCAACTTTTAAATTTGGTGGAATGGTTGTACTATTTGGAGGCATAGACATTGTAGAGGGATGCATATTCCTTAGGTTGTAACCACATTTATGATATTTTTGGAAGGCATGGATCTTATTAGCGTTATCTTATGGTACATTTTCATCTTCACTTAGGAAAGGAAACTCATGGGTCTCAAAAACTAGAGTAGTTCTTAAAGACCTAGAATCATGATGAAATTCAAGTGGGTTATGAATCAAGTCTTACCTCACCACCTCTCTTTGAAAGATATCAAAAGATACACAAAATTAAACATAGTCAAGTTCACCATGTTGAGATGTGATATGAATTTCACACCAATTAGGCAAGGCTATCTCCACTATATTTATTTGTAGAGGCTTGATGGAATGTTATGTATTATTTTAAATCATATTGAAGGGTATATTATACCTTTTGAATCCATAATTTTTATTATTATTCAATCCATTAGCATTTCCTATCTTTATTTTCATGCTAAGGAAATCATTGCTTAACTTTTGAATCATTTTTGGTATGGCATCTAGCTCTACTTTAGTAGAGTATGTGCCCTAGACAACTATAGTAGGGGATATAACTAGATGTTCGTCCTATTCAAAACAATTTCCAAGTGCATGGTTGTTTAAGAAAATATAATTCATATGTGACATATATGTCATAAGAGGTAGTGTGTATAGCTAATTTTGATTAAATGTCAGGATGTTCTACTTTACATGTGGAACTAGATTCAAAACTAAGAAACGGGCATTGATATTAGTTATGCCAAGATCCTAAAGTTTATGTTATCTATGAATTTTGATAACCTCTTCACAATCCCATGCCAAAGTGTTGATAGCATTATCTCTTTGTAATAAAATTATAGTAATTGGGTCTAGAACATTCTTGTACATTTCTAACACCAACACTCCTTTTTATTTATACACTAGGCTTAACTAGGTATACATCTTCTAAAATATTGTATTAAACATACAAATTGATTAATTGGGATCCCTATTTATGATAGTAGAGTGTTGGTATATCAAACTAAGGATTCTGACGTACCCAAACTATGCAAGAAAATTAGTTTGACACTGATTCTTGGAAGTAATGGAATTATCTTGTAGATTAAGGTACCAATGATAAGCAACATCCATTAGTGTGAAAGGAAAAATTATACATACAACATATTCATTAATAAAATTCATAAATGTCAATGTAGCTTTGAAATACTTGATGTGTTCTTCTATTGTTATTCTTCTTGAAGGAGAGAAAGATGGTAGATACTTTTTAGGATTCCTTGGTAGGTCAACACATCCCCTAGGATGGCAATAGTAGATATGACCAACCAAGGTGGTTGATCTATAAGATGATTAACATGGGGAGTGTTCCTTATTTGTAAAGGTGTTATATCTCTATTATTGACATGGTTAATTGGTATAAATATGGGCCTTCTATGATTTAACAAAGGTGAGACTAGAAGACTAGCCCAAGCTCTAGATCTAGTCAATCTCCTAGGTGACTCCAATATAAATCAATGTTTAAATTAACCTATTTTATCAAAATTATCAAACCTCCTTCTAGTATAATAAATAATTATGATGTAGCTTTTATGCACACCAATTTTTAATGAGGTAGCCTCTAACTATTATCGCATCAATTTTGCACATGTTTGTTGATGTAGTAGCTTGTTATAAAGAGATCTTATGATACAATGCAAAAAATTCCAAGCTATAGGAACTTATCAAATTAGTTTTAATGTCTAGAGAAGGATATCTTCCTTTCACTAAATTTGGTTAAATTGATAAAATACCAATTTTATATAAATTTTACTTCTTTAGTTATCTTTCTCCTAAACTAGGGTTTGATTGGGAAAAAGAGTTTGAGAATGAAATTTAAAAAAAACTAAAAATGGTGATTGCAGAAAATATTATTATAGTGGATTTTAGTGCTTGATTTAATGAACACAACATAATGGAAAATATATTGAAATTTTTTTGAGCACAAACTCATGCAAATGAGAAATCATAGTTAATATTTTATTATTTTTCATATAAGGGAAAATATTCTTTTGTTTTAATAATTAATTTTTTATAAGGGTAAAAAATACCAAAAGTGAATTTTTATGACTGAAATTAAGAATTAAAAAAACTTCCACAAATATTCAAATAACTTATATACACAAGGATTTCTCAAACAAGAAAGGTAAATCTTTAATTATTTTTCATTCTCCAAGTTACTACATGTAGAAAATACATTCAAAATGTAGAATAATGTTACTAAAAATATAAAGATAGATTGGGATATGGGGTTATACCCATATTTATACAAAATATCTCATAAATGAGATGTAGTTATTAGAAACATCAATACCCAGTAGAAGAATCATGCAAATCTAGAACTTCATGCAAAAAGAGGCATGATTTCTTGTTTATGGTGTCCATTGACTTTGTAAAATGGTTTGGAAGATAACATGAAAAATCTAGGCATGATATTGAACTTTTCTAACATGGATATACTTAAGGAATCTTCATGCAATGCCTCTCATTCTCTTTCATGTAACTATAAATGGATCTTCATGCAAATAGGGTGCCAAAGTGGAATTCAATGTTTAGTCAAAAGATAACATAGAGATGACTTAAGTTGTTTTTTTGTAAAACCCTAAATTAAGATTTACATGTGAGACTTGTAAAAATTTCATGTCATACCACTTTGTCAAATTTGGGATTGTAATTTTTAATATATGCTTTTACAACTTTAAGCAATTATAACTTGTCAAAATGAAAAGTGTAGTTTACAAGTTTGCATTTTACAGTTTCCAACATGTCAAAATATAAAGTCTAAAATACACATGAATATTTCTCAAAAATAGATATATAAAGATAGTTATAATTACAATTTTTAGTTTTGGAAACTTCATTCTTAAACTCTTTTCCCTAGTCAAACCCTAGTTTAGGAGCAAGAACAATAAAGGAGCAAAATTTATATAAAATTGTTATTTTATCAGTTGTAATGGATTTATTGAAAGGAAGTTGGACTTATTTATGGGTTAACCTCAATTCTCCAATATCCTACATCTTGGATGTTTTCCCATTATATCACTAGATCTTTGCACAATGAGCTACTACATCAACAAATACATGAAAAATCTATGTGATAACAATTTTTGGCATGCCCAGTGGGACCTAAAAAATTACAAAGATATTAGTGATATTCTTGGTGATAATTGTATAAGCTTCATATGAATTTCAAAATTACTTGGCAACTCCACTGGTCTATGGTTTTAGAATTTCATAGTTTACGTATGTCAAGCAAACAAATAAGATCATCTACTAAAGGAAAGAGAGTTTATTTTTTAGAATTATCATTTCCTTCTAAAAAGAGTTCTAAATTAGTTATCCCTTACCCTAGAGTATATCTTGAAATTTTATTTGCATCTCCTCCAAGTACTCCCATTAGTTTCATACCTCCCATAATGGCTAGAAATCTAAATTTGATAGCCTTCAATGGAGGCAACCCACTCCTATTAGCCCAGTATGATGATATACCTACCTTGTCTTTGAAAATCCTACCATATTTCATTGGTAATACTTCCACTACTCCTATGGAATACATCCAAGATATTTTTAATTTGTGTTTAGTCCATAACGTGGTACAAGACAATGTTAAAATTAGACTCCTAGTCTCCTCTTTCAAAGGTAAAGCCTTGTAATGGTACAAAGGTCTTGATCCCAACTTCATCTAAGCTTGGGATGAGCTAGGCACTACATTATCTACCTAATTTGAAGACAAGAGTGACCAATTTTCCCTAGTTGAATAATTAACTACTATTCAATAGGTTCCTCATGAACACATGACTGACTTCAATTTCCATTTCTAGAAGACATGGAATATAATTTTAGTATTAGTCAATACAAATCCAAATAAATATTTCCTATATTACTTAAGATCCTTAAATAGTGATATATATAATATGATTCAGTCAATGGGTGGAACCACACTTCTTAGTGCTTATGAAATTGTAATAATGGCAAAAAATTGTTTAATTTAAGTAGAGAAAATTTCCCTAAGGCCACTGATGTTTCTATTTATAGAAATACCTCATAATCCACAACATATAATTATTCTAATTCTGACCATGATAAAAGAACCATCTTTGACTCTCAAACCTATAGATGATTTGTATGAGGTTAAGTCACTACTCAAAAGTTTTGGAAATGAGTTAGTAGAAATGAAAAGGTAGCAATTTCATAACTATAATCTTTATCAGTAGGCTCACATAACATACCAACCTAGTAGGCATCCATACCAAGGAATTCAACATCAATACTAGGGTAATTCATACTCACAAGGTCAAGGTATGAAATAAAAATGTCCCAACATCTATACTTTACCTACACCAGGTGTTTTTAAAGCTATTGTACCTATTTAGAATAAACTAGATCAGGAATACAAGTGGTGTTATCCTTATTCTCAGCCATATAATTAGAATACTTGTCCTAATGGTATTATCAGTCAAGCCTTGATGATGAAATTCATAACAAATACACAAGGCCAATAGGAAGAATCTGCTTCCCAATAAGCTAATACATAAGAACCTATTCAAGGTGAGGTAACTCTTCTTAACTGGAAAGATGATGAATTTTTTGGTGTAAATCAAGAGGAAGATTATTAAATGATGGAGGTCTAGTGGAATCCAATATACATTCAAAGAAAATAGAAATATAAATTTATCACCCCCAAGGTGGAACAAGCTACAACTTCAAAAGTTATACCAAAACCTATAGAAAATAACACAATACAAAGGCCACACTTTGTACCTATAAGCTAGGCTTAAGTAAAAATGCCAACTCCAAATCTTATAAAAGAAACATATCTCCTAAAAAGGCACTTGTAAAGGTTGGTATTATTCCCTTCAACATTGTGAAGTAAATGAGGATGACTAATCTAAATTTCACTATGTGGGAAGCACTATCTATTCCCATACAAATGGATTTATTGCAAGAGGCTTTGAATAATTTCTAGATAGTAGACAAGGTTCTAGCCAAGGGACCTAACACTAAAATTAATTTATGTCAAGAATAAATTGAAACTAAAATGAGCAAAAATGGTAATCCTCCCCCTTTCTATCATTCACTTATAGTAGGGAAGCATCTCATTTATAATTGCATGGTAGATTCATGGGCTAGTAGTTCAATGATGAGCAAGAAAATAGTTGATACCCTTGGCATAAAATATACACCTATCTATAAAGGAGTGGTTCAGTTGGATGGGACTATTTTTTAGATAATAGGAATAATAAAAGGGTTGAATATCACTATTCATGCTTGTCTAAGCTTGTCAATTTCACAAGATATATCAGTGATATATCTCCCCCTTTACTTTGCCATTTGCCTTTCATGATATTTCACTAAAAAGATGGGAGGATATCTATCTAAAAACTTGTCTCACATGTTTCTTAGGATGAGATATGTAATAAGATTAATAATAAGAGCTAAGCCAATAACAAAATACCATATTGATCTATACAATCATATTCTTATAGATATGAACTATAGACTACAAAATCAAAAAGCAAAGATTGATCATGAACTCACAACACCTATAGAAGAGATTCCGAACACTCATCTAGACTAATGGGGATTAGTGATTCAATTTGATCTTTATGATTATGTACATGAAATAGGGTTAGGTTCATACTCCATCCATGAAAATGATGTAATTAACCTAGACCTAGTAATGCCATCTAAAGACATTTAAGGAATGTGGAAATTTTTCTTTGGTGGTTTGAGAAGAATAAATGGTTTAGGTATAGGTATTATATTTATTTATCCATAGAAGGAGAGATATTTATATTCTTTTAGAATTAAATTAAGTTGGATGAATAATATAGTTAAATATGAGGCTTTGATTTAAAGCCTGTAATTGGCCAAAGATACATGGATAAAATCTATACAAATATTTGGTAAAAATGAGTTTATTATTCACCAAGTAATATATAAAAGAGTAACTAAGAAAAAATTTTTAAGGTCTTACAAATATAGGTTTTGGGACTTATTATAATACTTCATCACCTTAAATATTCAAGTGGTACCAAGAGCACAAAACAAATATGTTGATCATATGGCCTCCATAAGATCCAAATATAACATACTAAAAGGAATAAAAAAGAAAAATAGTCAACATGTAAGGTTGAAAATAAGGCCATCTATTCTTGATAATGCAACTAATTGACAAGTCTTGAATAATGAGTGATAAATTTTCAACTTTCTGAGAGAAGAGGCTAAATTCTTAGATATTAACTATCCAAGACTCCAATATCAATATGGAGATTAAATCAACTAGTTGAAGACAAACAAACTACCTATGGGTGTTGTTACATTGAAAAACATATTCAATTCAGATGATCAATTGAAAGGCAAAAAGAAGAACATCATGGTGAATGGAGAAGATTGTGAGCTAGTGATAATCTCATAATGAAAATAACTAAAAAAGGAAATGTATGTAATGTTTTAAAAATAAAGATTTTGTTGAATTGTGTCAAGAGTTTGATGATAACTTCTCTTGGAGTTATCATGATCTAAGAGGGTTTAACCCTAGCTTAGCCTATCATAAAACATAATTGGATATAAATACCAATCATGTTAGATAAAAGTAGAGACCTATTAATCCAAAACTATAAACCTTGATGAAGAGTGAGATATCTAAACTAATAGAGGCTAATATTGTTTTCCATATGAAAAACTCATCTTGGGTTGCAAATTTAGTACCTTTAAGAAAGAAAAATGGTGAAATTAAGTTGTTTGTAGACTTTATGGATATGAACAAAGAATATCTAAAGAATCATTATCCGCTTCCCCACATGAAACAAATCCTACAAACTGTATCAAGATCTAAAAGTTATTCTCTTTTAAATAGTTATTATGGCTATAACCAAATCCTAGTGCAAGAACTAGACCAATTCAAGACTATTTTAACGACAAAATGGGGTATGTATACATACAAAATGATGCCATTTAGTTTTTAATAATTTTTTTGAAACATTTTAGAGAGACATGGATATAGTGTTTAGAGGTTTGATAAATGAGATGATCATAGTAAACCTAGATGATATCACTATCTACTCAAAGCATGTTGATGCATACCAAGATAACCTTAGAATTTTTTTTGAAAGGTGTAGAAAATTTGGGGTTTCAATCAATCCCAAGAAGTGAATTTTCATAGTTCATGAAGGGAAACTACTAGGACACATTGCGTCAAAATAGGGTCTTGAAATAGACCCAGAAAGAATAAGTGTTATATATGCATTAGCACTACCAAGCCATAGGAAATGATTATAGATATTTCTCATAAAAATTAACTTTTTAAGAAAATTTGTTCTAAAATTTGATTCTATAATGATAAATAAGGGTGTCATATTTATCTAGATATAGGAGGGAAAACACAATTTTGAAGCTATCAAGTGGACTATTTCTTAGGCTCCTACCCTAGTCAATACAAAATACAAGAAATATTTCATTCTCTATGATTTTGGAGGGAAAGTAAGCATTTCATTTATTTTGACTTAGCACAATAAAAAATAATTAAAACAACTTGTATCTTTCTTTATTTTATCCCTAAAGGATAATGAAGAAAATTATAGTTTTATGGAGAAAAATGTATATGCTATGATTAAATTTCTCAATAAATTCAAGCACATGCTCTCCAAAAATAAAAATCATCTAATGGTGTGTCATCAAAATGTCAAAGAGTTCCTACTGAGCCTAGAGATAAATAAAAAAAGAGTAGGATGGATCACAAAGGTCATGGAATATGATTTGGACATTAAAATCACAAACCTTATAAGAGGAAGGGGATTGTGTGAATAACTGGCTTCTAATATCAAGACTATTGAATCAATATTTGAAACTATATATGCTCAAAGTGCACCTCAAATATCCAATCCATTTCTTTTCAACAACTATATCCATGACATGCCCATTTTCCTATAGACTGTCAAGAACCCATATGAATTTCATCAATTGAATAAAATGTATTTCTGACTCCAATCCATTCCCTATGTTCTTATTGATGGAATATTGTTTAAAAATGATATTAATGGAGTCATGCTAAGATGTATCAAGCAAATTAAATCCCCAAGGTTCTTGAGTAATTTCATGATGTCCCATTAGGATGACATTTATCTTTAAGAACCATGGCCATCAAGATACTAAGAGGGGTTTATTATTGGACTAAATTATTCAAAGATGCCCATCAATGGGTAAGGAACTATGAAAAGTGTGCTTACTTCATTGGTAAGCAAATATTAGCAGCTTTCCCTCTCAAACCAATTCAATGAGATTAACCATTTTCTTAGTGGGGATTATATTTCATTGGTATGATCAATCCACCATCGAGTGCAGGCCACAAATGGGTCCTAATATCAATGGAATATTTCACATGATGGACTAAATTAGTTACACTGAAAGATGCCATAGAGGCATCTATCCAATAATTCATGGATGACATCATATCAAGGTTTATTGTTTCTCACACCATTATCTCAAATAATTTCAAAGTATTTTTAGGCACTTAAGTGAGTGAATGGGATATAAATCATAATGTATACCTAAGCACTTATTCCAATTATTACCCTCAGGGTAAGGGTTTCAATGAGTCTACCAACAAGAACCTCATAAGAATTATCAAAATAAAAATGGAGGACAACCAAAGATCATGGCACATAATGTTGAAATTAGCACTGTGGGTTGATAGGACCACTCCTAAGAGAGCCATCGGTAACTCCCCTTCATGTTCATATATGTAATAAAATCATGAGTCTCACTATCAATTGAGATACCATCTCTAGAGCTCAATCACCAATTAGATTTGATTGATACTGATGAATTGAAAATAAGATTAACTAAACTCATAGAACTATAAGAAATTAGAAATCAATCAATGAATGTTTTGGAGTAAATCAAGCTCAAATAAATATGAATTTTGACAAAAAGTCATCTAATAGGAGCTTTAATGAAAGAGACATGGTTCTAAAATGGGATGTAGATAAGGCTAAACCAAGCAATCACAACAAGTTTGATGTAATATGGAGTGTTTTATACATTATAACTCAATGCAAAAGAGCTAATGCATTCCATCTATCCAAGCTCAATATATCAGAACTACATATCCTAGTTAATGGGATATACCTCAAAGCTTCCTTTCAAGGTAGGAATTCATTCCAAAAAATAAAATTTTATATATAATAAGGTTAATTGTGTTCTCCAAAATAAGTGCTTATACTCAGGTTAACTCATTAGGAGTTTTATTTCCTTAGTTTATTTTATTTTTCCTTATTTTTTCTTGTTTAGGCAAATCCTAGTTTGTTCTTCACTAATTTATAGTGTGTTAATCTTAAAATAACTCCATGCCTAAATAAATAGGACAATGGAAAGAAATTGATTAGCAGGTAATCATCCCATATGGGTAACCAAAAATGTTGATATATTTGTCCCAAAAATATTATAACATAAAGTACCCTAAGGGATACCCCCTATTTTTTTGATAAAATCCCTTGAATTGACCAAAACCCCCAATTCCCTTTATATTGTAGAATCCAGAACTCTAGATGTAATTCACAATTGTAAAATTGTAAATTGATCCCTAAGTTATAGATCCCACAATATACTAACTAGTGGAATTCAAAAACCCATTTGCAATTTAAAATTTTACAAAATTATAAATTACAAGTAGAGTTCTAGATCTCATAAACCTAACACCCCATAAAATTTGGAACTCAAACTACATTTTCCAATTTTTCAAATTACATTTTTAGTTATGTTTCTCATGAAATACTTCACCCAAAATAAAGAACTTGGATAACAATTAATATTTTTAAAAAAATCAAAATTGCAATCTAGATTCTAGATCCCACTAAGAACCTAACCAGTGAATCTATAACTACCAACACAATTTGTAATTTTACAAAATTACAAATTACACATAGGTTTCTACCTTCCCATTTCCAAAACAAGTCAACCTTCTACTTCTTATATAATTTGAAGGTCAACATGAAATTTGCAAAATTACATGAAGACTCTAAAATTTTTGCCACCAACCACCATTAGAGCATTAATTACAAGGTTTTTTCAAAGTAAATAATGAAATTTGTGTTTTTTAATCTACTAATTATGATTTTATAGCTTTTATATCAACTCCATGCCACAACCACACCTTAACGTCAATCCACTTGCCAAGAAATAACCTCAAGCCTCAAGCCATGACACTGTTTTCATCCCTATATAGTATTCCTTGGTCAAGAGTTTGATGATAACTTCTCTTGGAGTTATCATGATCTAAGAGGGTTTAACCCTAGCTTAGCCTATCATAAAACATAATTGGATATAAATACCAATCATGTTAGATAAAAGTAGAGACCTATTAATCCAAAACTATAAACCTTGATGAAGAGTGAGATATCTAAACTAATAGAGGCTAATATTGTTTTCCATATGAAAAACTCATCTTGGGTTGCAAATTTAGTACCTTTAAGAAAGAAAAATGGTGAAATTAAGTTGTTTGTAGACTTTATGGATATGAACAAAGAATATCTAAAGAATCATTATCCGCTTCCCCACATGAAACAAATCCTACAAACTGTATCAAGATCTAAAAGTTATTCTCTTTTAAATAGTTATTATGGCTATAACCAAATCCTAGTGCAAGAACTAGACCAATTCAAGACTATTTTAACGACAAAATGGGGTATGTATACATACAAAATGATGCCATTTAGTTTTTAATAATTTTTTTGAAACATTTTAGAGAGACATGGATATAGTGTTTAGAGGTTTGATAAATGAGATGATCATAGTAAACCTAGATGATATC
This sequence comes from Torreya grandis, assembly GCA_037957365.1. Taxonomy (NCBI): domain Eukaryota; kingdom Viridiplantae; phylum Streptophyta; class Pinopsida; order Cupressales; family Taxaceae; genus Torreya; species Torreya grandis. The sequence goes on along the minus strand of JARHVA010006977.1, from coordinate 344,017 downwards.
ACTATCTACTCAAAGCATGTTGATGCATACCAAGATAACCTTAGAATTTTTTTTGAAAGGTGTAGAAAATTTGGGGTTTCAATCAATCCCAAGAAGTGAATTTTCATAGTTCATGAAGGGAAACTACTAGGACACATTGCGTCAAAATAGGGTCTTGAAATAGACCCAGAAAGAATAAGTGTTATATATGCATTAGCACTACCAAGCCATAGGAAATGATTATAGATATTTCTCATAAAAATTAACTTTTTAAGAAAATTTGTTCTAAAATTTGATTCTATAATGATAAATAAGGGTGTCATATTTATCTAGATATAGGAGGGAAAACACAATTTTGAAGCTATCAAGTGGACTATTTCTTAGGCTCCTACCCTAGTCAATACAAAATACAAGAAATATTTCATTCTCTATGATTTTGGAGGGAAAGTAAGCATTTCATTTATTTTGACTTAGCACAATAAAAAATAATTAAAACAACTTGTATCTTTCTTTATTTTATCCCTAAAGGATAATGAAGAAAATTATAGTTTTATGGAGAAAAATGTATATGCTATGATTAAATTTCTCAATAAATTCAAGCACATGCTCTCCAAAAATAAAAATCATCTAATGGTGTGTCATCAAAATGTCAAAGAGTTCCTACTGAGCCTAGAGATAAATAAAAAAAGAGTAGGATGGATCACAAAGGTCATGGAATATGATTTGGACATTAAAATCACAAACCTTATAAGAGGAAGGGGATTGTGTGAATAACTGGCTTCTAATATCAAGACTATTGAATCAATATTTGAAACTATATATGCTCAAAGTGCACCTCAAATATCCAATCCATTTCTTTTCAACAACTATATCCATGACATGCCCATTTTCCTATAGACTGTCAAGAACCCATATGAATTTCATCAATTGAATAAAATGTATTTCTGACTCCAATCCATTCCCTATGTTCTTATTGATGGAATATTGTTTAAAAATGATATTAATGGAGTCATGCTAAGATGTATCAAGCAAATTAAATCCCCAAGGTTCTTGAGTAATTTCATGATGTCCCATTAGGATGACATTTATCTTTAAGAACCATGGCCATCAAGATACTAAGAGGGGTTTATTATTGGACTAAATTATTCAAAGATGCCCATCAATGGGTAAGGAACTATGAAAAGTGTGCTTACTTCATTGGTAAGCAAATATTAGCAGCTTTCCCTCTCAAACCAATTCAATGAGATTAACCATTTTCTTAGTGGGGATTATATTTCATTGGTATGATCAATCCACCATCGAGTGCAGGCCACAAATGGGTCCTAATATCAATGGAATATTTCACATGATGGACTAAATTAGTTACACTGAAAGATGCCATAGAGGCATCTATCCAATAATTCATGGATGACATCATATCAAGGTTTATTGTTTCTCACACCATTATCTCAAATAATTTCAAAGTATTTTTAGGCACTTAAGTGAGTGAATGGGATATAAATCATAATGTATACCTAAGCACTTATTCCAATTATTACCCTCAGGGTAAGGGTTTCAATGAGTCTACCAACAAGAACCTCATAAGAATTATCAAAATAAAAATGGAGGACAACCAAAGATCATGGCACATAATGTTGAAATTAGCACTGTGGGTTGATAGGACCACTCCTAAGAGAGCCATCGGTAACTCCCCTTCATGTTCATATATGTAATAAAATCATGAGTCTCACTATCAATTGAGATACCATCTCTAGAGCTCAATCACCAATTAGATTTGATTGATACTGATGAATTGAAAATAAGATTAACTAAACTCATAGAACTATAAGAAATTAGAAATCAATCAATGAATGTTTTGGAGTAAATCAAGCTCAAATAAATATGAATTTTGACAAAAAGTCATCTAATAGGAGCTTTAATGAAAGAGACATGGTTCTAAAATGGGATGTAGATAAGGCTAAACCAAGCAATCACAACAAGTTTGATGTAATATGGAGTGTTTTATACATTATAACTCAATGCAAAAGAGCTAATGCATTCCATCTATCCAAGCTCAATATATCAGAACTACATATCCTAGTTAATGGGATATACCTCAAAGCTTCCTTTCAAGGTAGGAATTCATTCCAAAAAATAAAATTTTATATATAATAAGGTTAATTGTGTTCTCCAAAATAAGTGCTTATACTCAGGTTAACTCATTAGGAGTTTTATTTCCTTAGTTTATTTTATTTTTCCTTATTTTTTCTTGTTTAGGCAAATCCTAGTTTGTTCTTCACTAATTTATAGTGTGTTAATCTTAAAATAACTCCATGCCTAAATAAATAGGACAATGGAAAGAAATTGATTAGCAGGTAATCATCCCATATGGGTAACCAAAAATGTTGATATATTTGTCCCAAAAATATTATAACATAAAGTACCCTAAGGGATACCCCCTATTTTTTTGATAAAATCCCTTGAATTGACCAAAACCCCCAATTCCCTTTATATTGTAGAATCCAGAACTCTAGATGTAATTCACAATTGTAAAATTGTAAATTGATCCCTAAGTTATAGATCCCACAATATACTAACTAGTGGAATTCAAAAACCCATTTGCAATTTAAAATTTTACAAAATTATAAATTACAAGTAGAGTTCTAGATCTCATAAACCTAACACCCCATAAAATTTGGAACTCAAACTACATTTTCCAATTTTTCAAATTACATTTTTAGTTATGTTTCTCATGAAATACTTCACCCAAAATCAAGAACTTGGATAACAATTAATATTTTTAAAAAAATCAAAATTGCAATCTAGATTCTAGATCCCACTAAGAACCTAACCAGTGAATCTATAACTACCAACACAATTTGTAATTTTACAAAATTACAAATTACACATAGGTTTCTACCTTCCCATTTCCAAAACAAGTCAACCTTCTACTTCTTATATAATTTGAAGGTCAACATGAAATTTGCAAAATTACATGAAGACTCTAAAATTTTTGCCACCAACCACCATTAGAGCATTAATTACAAGGTTTTTTCAAAGTAAATAATGAAATTTGTGTTTTTTAATCTACTAATTATGATTTTATAGCTTTTATATCAACTCCATGCCACAACCACACCTTAACGTCAATCCACTTGCCAAGAAATAACCTCAAGCCTCAAGCCATGACACTGTTTTCATCCCTATATAGTATTCCTTGGTCAAGAGTTTGATGATAACTTCTCTTGGAGTTATCATGATCTAAGAGGGTTTAACCCTAGCTTAGCCTATCATAAAACATAATTGGATATAAATACCAATCATGTTAGATAAAAGTAGAGACCTATTAATCCAAAACTATAAACCTTGATGAAGAGTGAGATATCTAAACTAATAGAGGCTAATATTGTTTTCCATATGAAAAACTCATCTTGGGTTGCAAATTTAGTACCTTTAAGAAAGAAAAATGGTGAAATTAAGTTGTTTGTAGACTTTATGGATATGAACAAAGAATATCTAAAGAATCATTATCCGCTTCCCCACATGAAACAAATCCTACAAACTGTATCAAGATCTAAAAGTTATTCTCTTTTAAATAGTTATTATGGCTATAACCAAATCCTAGTGCAAGAACTAGACCAATTCAAGACTATTTTAACGACAAAATGGGGTATGTATACATACAAAATGATGCCATTTAGTTTTTAATAATTTTTTTGAAACATTTTAGAGAGACATGGATATAGTGTTTAGAGGTTTGATAAATGAGATGATCATAGTAAACCTAGATGATATCACTATCTACTCAAAGCATGTTGATGCATACCAAGATAACCTTAGAATTTTTTTTGAAAGGTGTAGAAAATTTGGGGTTTCAATCAATCCCAAGAAGTGAATTTTCATAGTTCATGAAGGGAAACTACTAGGACACATTGCGTCAAAATAGGGTCTTGAAATAGACCCAGAAAGAATAAGTGTTATATATGCATTAGCACTACCAAGCCATAGGAAATGATTATAGATATTTCTCATAAAAATTAACTTTTTAAGAAAATTTGTTCTAAAATTTGATTCTATAATGATAAATAAGGGTGTCATATTTATCTAGATATAGGAGGGAAAACACAATTTTGAAGCTATCAAGTGGACTATTTCTTAGGCTCCTACCCTAGTCAATACAAAATACAAGAAATATTTCATTCTCTATGATTTTGGAGGGAAAGTAAGCATTTCATTTATTTTGACTTAGCACAATAAAAAATAATTAAAACAACTTGTATCTTTCTTTATTTTATCCCTAAAGGATAATGAAGAAAATTATAGTTTTATGGAGAAAAATGTATATGCTATGATTAAATTTCTCAATAAATTCAAGCACATGCTCTCCAAAAATAAAAATCATCTAATGGTGTGTCATCAAAATGTCAAAGAGTTCCTACTGAGCCTAGAGATAAATAAAAAAAGAGTAGGATGGATCACAAAGGTCATGGAATATGATTTGGACATTAAAATCACAAACCTTATAAGAGGAAGGGGATTGTGTGAATAACTGGCTTCTAATATCAAGACTATTGAATCAATATTTGAAACTATATATGCTCAAAGTGCACCTCAAATATCCAATCCATTTCTTTTCAACAACTATATCCATGACATGCCCATTTTCCTATAGACTGTCAAGAACCCATATGAATTTCATCAATTGAATAAAATGTATTTCTGACTCCAATCCATTCCCTATGTTCTTATTGATGGAATATTGTTTAAAAATGATATTAATGGAGTCATGCTAAGATGTATCAAGCAAATTAAATCCCCAAGGTTCTTGAGTAATTTCATGATGTCCCATTAGGATGACATTTATCTTTAAGAACCATGGCCATCAAGATACTAAGAGGGGTTTATTATTGGACTAAATTATTCAAAGATGCCCATCAATGGGTAAGGAACTATGAAAAGTGTGCTTACTTCATTGGTAAGAAAATATTAGCAGCTTTCCCTCTCAAACCAATTCAATGAGATTAACCATTTTCTTAGTGGGGATTATATTTCATTGGTATGATCAATCCACCATCGAGTGTAGGCCACAAATGGGTCCTAATATCAATGGAATATTTCACATGATGGACTAAATTAGTTACACTGAAAGATGCCATAGAGGCATCTATCCAATAATTCATGGATGACATCATATCAAGGTTTATTGTTTCTCACACCATTATCTCAAATAATTTCAAAGTATTTTTAGGCACTTAAGTGAGTGAATGGGATATAAATCATAATGTATACCTAAGCACTTATTCCAATTATTACCCTCAGGGTAAGGGTTTCAATGAGTCTACCAACAAGAACCTCATAAGAATTATCAAAATAAAAATGGAGGACAACCAAAGATCATGGCACATAATGTTGAAATTAGCACTGTGGGTTGATAGGACCACTCCTAAGAGAGCCATCGGTAACTCCCCTTCATGTTCATATATGTAATAAAATCATGAGTCTCACTATCAATTGAGATACCATCTCTAGAGCTCAATCACCAATTAGATTTGATTGATACTGATGAATTGAAAATAAGATTAACTAAACTCATAGAACTATAAGAAATTAGAAATCAATCAATGAATGTTTTGGAGTAAATCAAGCTCAAATAAATATGAATTTTGACAAAAAGTCATCTAATAGGAGCTTTAATGAAAGAGACATGGTTCTAAAATGGGATGTAGATAAGGCTAAACCAAGCAATCACAACAAGTTTGATGTAATATGGAGTGTTTTATACATTATAACTCAATGCAAAAGAGCTAATGCATTCCATCTATCCAAGCTCAATATATCAGAACTACATATCCTAGTTAATGGGATATACCTCAAAGCTTCCTTTCAAGGTAGGAATTCATTCCAAAAAATAAAATTTTATATATAATAAGGTTAATTGTGTTCTCCAAAATAAGTGCTTATACTCAGGTTAACTCATTAGGAGTTTTATTTCCTTAGTTTATTTTATTTTTCCTTATTTTTTCTTGTTTAGGCAAATCCTAGTTTGTTCTTCACTAATTTATAGTGTGTTAATCTTAAAATAACTCCATGCCTAAATAAATAGGACAATGGAAAGAAATTGATTAGCAGGTAATCATCCCATATGGGTAACCAAAAATGTTGATATATTTGTCCCAAAAATATTATAACATAAAGTACCCTAAGGGATACCCCCTATTTTTTTGATAAAATCCCTTGAATTGACCAAAACCCCCAATTTCCTTTATATTGTAGAATCCAAAACTCTAGATGTAATTCACAATTGTAAAATTGTAAATTGATCCCTAAGTTATATATCCCACAATATACTAACTAGTGGAATTCAAAAACCCATTTGCAATTTAAAATTTTACAAAATTATAAATTAAAAGTAGAGTTCTAGATCTCATAAACCTAACACCCCATAAAATTTGGAACTCAAACTACATTTTCCAATTTTTCAAATTACATTTTTAGTTATGTTTCTCATGAAACACTTCACCCAAAATCAAGAACTTGGATAACAATTAATAATTTTAAAAAAATCAAAATTGCAATCTAGATTCTAGATCCCACTAAGAACCTAACCAGTGAATCTATAACTACCAACACAATTTGTAATTTTATAAAATTACAAATTACACATAGGTTTCTACCTTCCCATTTCCAAAACAAGTCAACCTTCTACTTCTTATATAATTTGAAGGTCAACATGAAATTTGTAAAATTACATGAAGACTCTAAAATTTTTGCCACCAACCACCATTAGAGCATTAATTACAAGGTTTTTTCAAAGTAAATAATGAAATTTGTGTTTTTTAATCTACTAATTATGATTTTATAGCTTTGATATCAACTCCATGCCACAACCACACCTTTAACGTCAATCCACTTGCCAAGAAATAACCTCAAGCCTCAAGCCATGGCACTGTTTTCATCCCTATATAGTATTCCTTGGTCTTCCTTGCATTTTTTTACCATTATTTACTAAAATTTGAAGCTATTAAGATAATTTTTTGAGAAAATACCTTGAATTAACCAAAAATTGACATTTACTTTATATTTTAGAATCTAAAACTCTTGATGTAGTTTACAATTTTAAAATTGTAAATTGTTTCCTATGTTCTAGATCCCATAATACATTAACTAGTGGAATTTAGAAACCCATTTGAAAATTACAATTTTACAAAATTATAAATTATAAGTAGAGTTCTACATCTCATAAACCCAACACCCCATAGAATCTAGAACTCTCAAACTACAATTTCTAATTTCTCAAATTACATTTGTAGTTTTATTTCTCATGAAGCACTTCACCCACAATCAAGAACTTGAAGAATAATTAGAAATTTACAAAATTGCAAATTCCAATCTAGATTCTAGATCCCACCATGAACCTAATCAGTGGAATCTATAACTGTAAACATAATTTGTAATTTTATAAAATTGCAAATTGCATATAGGTTTCTACCTTCCCATTTCAAAAACAAGTCAACCTTTTACTTCTTGTAGAATCTAGAGGTCAACATGAAATTTTGAAAATTACAAAATTGCATGAAGACTCCAAATTTTTGCCACCAACCACCATTAGAACATTAATTATAGGGTTTTTCCAATGTAAATAATGTAATTTGGATTTTTAATTGATTTTTTAATCTACTAATTATGATTTTATAGCTTTGATCATGGCTCTAAGCCACAAACACACATTCAACATCGATCTACCTGCCAAGAAATAACCTTAAGCCTCAAGCCATGACACTATTTTCATCCCTGTATAGTATTCTTTGGTCTTCCTTACATTTTTTTACCATTATTTGCTATAATATGAAGCTATTAAGTTATTTTCCATTTCCACAAAGTTGTCTTCAAATTATCTAGGGTTTCCATTTTTTCAAGGCATCATTTAAATTTTCTCAGGGTTTTCATGTTGTGTTCATGTTAGACTTTGAGAGTTTACTATTTTTTCCAAAGGATCTACTTGGTTGAGATCTATAGTTTTTCTAGGTTGTTTATTTCCAAGTTTTATTTTAAAAACATTAGGATTTTCCACAATTTTTCCTCATTTAGATCTAAGGTTTCCCCATTTTTGCTAAAAACTAGGAAAATATACCATTGTATATTCCCTAAACAACTAGAGAATATTCCCCATAATATCCCTCCAAGTCCTTGTGGACTTTGGACTTTTTTAAAACACCTCTCATTTTTTTGAGATTTCAACCTATTCCAAACACCTATAATCTCCAGAAGATTCACTATTGCTTTAAACACCTCCTAATTCCATAGGATTCGCACATTCAGTTTATACCTTTCATCTCTACATAAATTTTCATTATTCCAAGTAGCTTCTATCCCCATAAGATTTAAACTTTATCCTAACAACTCTAAATTACACTGGATATTCCTATTTCTAGGAACAAATCTCAGTTCCATCAGACTTTCAACCTATTTAAAGCACCTCTAATCTCCATCAGAGATTTTACCTACTAAAAACACCTACAAGTCTCACTAGCTTTTGTAATTGGTTTTCACCAATCATTCTCTCTATAATTCATGTCTTAAAAGGATATGAAGTTAAAATAAAAATACCCTAGGGTGAATCTCATCCTAGAGTCTAACACTTCTAAGATCACTAATACAAACTTAGGTCACATTCATGTAGGAGACTTCCAGACCAAAATAAATATAGATTTTAAGATTGATTTGGTCTAGAGTATCTATGACTCTAGATTTCCATAAGAACCATCTTTCCCTCTAATATTTCAAATTCGTAAGTTGTTATTGATGATATCCCAACATTATGATGCTAACAAAGAGAACTCCTAAATGATAAAGGGGAAAATATTTTGAATCTGGACCTAAATTTCATTGACTTAGTGTTTGTGATCCCAAAGTTCAAGAGTTATCATGACATAACTCTTAGCTATACATATAACACCCTAATAAAGGTCAAATTTTTTAAAGTTTTACCCATGCCTATACTAACATGGGAATGGTCTAAGGCTATCATATGCTTATATCTAAACCATACCTCTAGGATTTTTTATGAGGCTAGCTCCTTAGAATTTAGAATTTGGACCTTTACTTCTAAAACCTAAGACTGGTTACAGTGAATAGAGTTAATATATTTGAATAAAGTAAAACCTATTATCAAGGGTGGTGATGAACCATGAATATTTTCCATCTAATCATAGTTGAGACTTTAAAACACTAGAGAGATAGAAACAAATAATGAGATATATGATTCTAAATGCCTACCACACATCAAAATTTCATGTAGAGGTTCATCAAGAGAGAAAAACCTAAGGGAGGTGATGGAGAGGCCTAGTTCAAAAAACTAATCAAATCAATATGTCTACTATTAGGTTAAATAAAATGAGATCAAACACTAAACACAACTTGTATAACTAGATAATCTACTAGATAAGTGAGATTAGGACTTGGAAAGGGAGAAGGTTCTACCACTTATATAAATCAAACTAACATAAAAACAATAATATAATATAGTGAAATATAAAAATAATCATCTTATTTATCTAAAGAGGTTACAAGGCTCAATCTTATTAGAGTCTAATCATGCTCAAGGGAGGGATCCAAAATAATAACTCAATGGCCATACTTATAGAAGGCATGAAGCACAAGAGGGATGGAATTTTGGCATTCTAAAAGATAATCAAACAAGATCAAATCCTTTTTAAAAAAATTGTTACAATAAGCTTTATAAATCAATCTCATTAAAACCCTTTTATTTATCTAGGTCACTCCAATATAATCCAACCCATTGTTCTACTCCATTATTCTCTCAGTGATGTTCCATGATGGCTATAATGGTGGGATCAAGTTGTTTCTAGCTAGGTCAAGGTATCAATGAAGTTACAACACTCAGATCTATCATTTAGAATCATGTATTTTTATAAAATACTTCTAAGTAGTTGGCATGGCATACATAGTGGAGAGAGGGGTCACTTTCATGTAATTGATCTTATATATGCTCTATTGGGGTCCACTTGTTTGCCTTCATAACACCCTTTGAAAATATAGCTACTTCCATCTATAATTGACAAAAATAGTCTAAGTAAGATCCCTTTATGACATAAACCCATGAGCCAAAGGTCCACATTTAGCCACATGGGTGGTTCCTTTATGTTTTCCATGCTTGAGTACATCATATTGATCACTTCATAGCATTTAAACCAGCTTCAATGGTATCAGGATGAACTTATAAAACCCTATTGTTTATGGTCAAAAATAGCCTATCAACCTCTATCAATAATCTTAGGCTCACCTTTGTTCTAATTGGTTGTCAAAATCTAACTTGACTCATTAACACATTGACTCATTTTACTCTATTGATTTTGATCAATACAAATGCTTAAAAACCATCGATATTATACCAATTAAACACATCCTTGACACCTATCATTCTTGAATTTAATATTGATATTTTTGTTACCCTTTGACCTCCACTCACCATTATATCTAAGCGTATGATTAAATTCAAACTGTTAGATTAATTGGGACCCACTGTTTGAAATCCAATAGCTAGTTCATGATTTTAAAATTGATGTCCTCACTACCATCAACTCATATTCATGTGGCCATTATTTATAGTCACATTACCATAAAATTTAAGCTCAATAGGATTTTTCTTGTTATGTCTTAAAGTTTATGTCCCATCGATCATCATTTGACATCCCATAGAATGTAATTGACATCCCTTAGATAGTCAAATTTAAGCACATATGGATTTTTTTGCAAGCTCTATTTTGACATTCATATGAACACCTTATGTTGAAAGTCTAGTTTTGAAGGTTTATAACTTGAAGATAAAAACTCATGGATTGACAAAACTTTTAGGAGATGTTTTTGAGGCTAAAAAAAACCTATTTGATCCATTAGTCTTGAGAGATTTCTAAGTGAGCATATTAAATTCTCAAGTTGGTTGGTCTATATTTACTCTTGCATGCCATCCTGATAATGGTCGAGCTCATTTGGATAAGTATAGAAAACTTAGTGAAATCTAACTAAGAATCCAACTTTGCACATGCATAACTCCATTTATGGTAGGGTAGAGGATGTGGGACTTAGTACATGCATTCTGGGTAACAAGATAAACAAACCCATGTGATCATTTTATATTAAAATTATCATGCATGCAAGTTATAGGATTATTAATATGATCACTTGGATCTATTTAATTTTATTTTAAAATGGCTAAGTATGGAAACTTAGTGGATTTTTCTTGAGAGGCCAACTTTGGATCTTCGTATCTTCTATTGTGCTTTTGTGGATGACCTAAAAATTGGTGCATATTTTCTTAGGATAAATATGAAAAAAACCCATATGATCAATTCTCTCTAAATCATTCACACATGGCAGTGCCAATGTCAACAAAGTACGTACTCAGATTTTGGACCACTAGACCCAATTGTTTCAATAAACACAATAAAGAACTAAATGGATCCCATGTACTTTCATACTCATTCTAAGCACTTTTAACACCCAATGAGGTCTCTTCAACTCTAGTCCCACATTTAGAAAATGGTAAATTACACTTTAATTTAACTTGAAGTATTTCAAAAGTCTTGAAAGATACATGATCCCTTATATCCACTCATTCCATCTAAAACTTGCTCATTGCTTGCTCCATTATTTGGTCTTTAGGACCTTGAACTACATCTAGGTAAAAGCCTAATATTTGGGCTAGAATGGTCAACATTTTTTGTGACTCACGGGGAAGAATACCTACTATGCTTGACAAGGCACTTGTATGACTTGTAGACTCTTGGAATAATGGCAAAATGAACCTTAACTGAAAGCAACCTCTTGAAAAAGATAACACCCAATAAAACAAGAAAGGGAAAAAAAGGAAAACAAACCCAAATAAATTAAGTGATAACAAATGTGATAAGGTATCACTTGAAGGAAAACAATAAGAAACTACCTAATATGTACAACTAGAACTCACATATACTTTCCTCCTTGATTAAAAGGAAAGCTAGACGTTCCATTTTGGAACCTTGAGATATGTTTGACATATTTTGATGGCCTCTTCTTACTAACTAGAGAAATTAGATTTTCATTGTTTCTTAATGAGGTATATAGGCCTCCACCTTCCATTCTAAGTTGTATAGACTAAAGGTGGGAATCTAAAATCCAATCATCTTACTACTAGATTCTTTTATTTTGAAATAATGATACCAATTATTTTCCATTTATTATCTTCTAATGATTTGATGTATCTCCCATTGGCCCTTTTTCTACTCCTTATGAACAAGTGACTTATTAAGGTCTTCATAATTGTACTCTTGTATCTCTTTAGGCATGTTTGTTGACAACACCTCTTCATTTGATTTGTGGTCAGGAGTAATGGTCTGAGGCATTAAGCCATCAAACACTGGTTCATTCTTCTCATCTTCATGTAATTTTTCTCCTTGTGATTCAAATTCAATAGTTGATTGATCCTTAAATTATTCAATGGGAAGTGTAAAGCCTTTAATGAATTGATACTCTTTGAAAATATCCATATATTACAATCATAAATCATCATCATCACATTGATGCTCATCTTCCTTGGCTAGGATGTACTCATCATTGGTTAATTCTATAATTTCTTGAGAATCATCTTAATGTGGGACAACTTGTATGTGATCAAGAGGCTCTTAAAAAATGACCTTCTATAACACATCTAAAACTTATTCATGGATCTCACCTTCTACTTGCACCTCTCTATGCAACCCATCCTCTTTGACTTTAAGGAAGAATGGATTATGTTTATTCATCCTAAGAGGTGTCCCAATCAATATTTATTCTTCTTGATTACTTAAATCATCATTATATTCTATCTCCTTAGCTACATCTTCTTGATTTTTCTCACAAAGGAGAGACTCTCTTTCTATGATAGGCATAGTAGACCCCTGAAAGTACTCAATAAGATGAGAAAGGTCCATAAAAGTTTCCATAAATACTTGAAATTTATCTTAGAGATACTTTCCTTATACCACATTCATATCTTATTTTTGTTCTACTATTCTTTAAATGGCCCCCCATGAAGGAAGGCTATGGGATTTTGAGGAGAGAGAAGTGGAGGCTAAAAGGTCTCTTATCTAACTTTAGTAATCACCACCTCCCCTTCTACACACCACTTTGAATGAATTTCCAAGATGGAAATTATTTATATTCTTAAGGAGGTAGGTGTAGTGATTGAGTATCTTGGGTTTTCTTGACTACATGACCTGACTCTAAAATGGAAATTTAAGCTCATGGTTCCCTTGCATAGTGTGCATTAACGTATAAAGAATTAAAGGATGTATGTGAAGTTGAGGTGATGTTACCTTCGTATTTTTCAATGTCTTTTGTAAATGTTTATGTATAGCCTTAATTTATCTAGCAAGGAAGGATTTAAAATTAGACCTTGATTGTTCATGAGGGATGGATCTGTCAGCACAAACCTACCTTTCTTCTTGGGCTTTCCCTTGGATAAATTTCCATGAGTGGAAGGTTGAGAGGATTTTGAGGGAATTACAATGAAATTAAAACTCATGTGGTGATGGTTTATGATTGGTGCTGTAAATATCAATATAAGTTTAAGGTAGAGTGAATGAGGGAAGGTAAGGTGAGTGATGGGGTGTTTGATTTTCTTTATGGGCTTCCAAATTCTCCTCAATCTTAGAGATTAGTTCATATATGTTAAGCATGTCACCATTATTTATATAATAACCTCTTATTTAAATACATGCCCTCCCTCTTTATCTATTACACTGAATTCCTAACCCCTCTAATGACATGTTTTGGAATTTACTACCCATTCCTCTTTAATGTATCAATGCTTATCATATTATTTTATTGGTCTAGTATAGATTTTTTAAGGCTATATATAGAATGGATTATGGGATAAGTAGGATTATTAGGGATGCCATGTAGCTACCATGACTTATTATAGGGCAACCATGCTATAGAGGGGTTAGATGAGGCTTATAAAACTCTTGATGATCTTGGTAATAAGGAGTTTCATCACAGGACCAGACTAGTTGTTTATAGGGAGGATCATGGAAATACTCCTACATGTATGATTGATACAAATATTCATACTATTGGTGAGGATCATATCAAGAGGTATATGGGTCATTTTGAAACTATTGATGATGAGAGCAGAGATAAAACTTTTATATACAAGCTTTTATATCTTACAAAACATGAGGATAATTGAAATCATGAACAAGGATATGCTACTTACTTTGAGATATAGACTAAGGAGCACTTGAAACTTATTTTGAAGATGAATGCGTTGTAAACTTTCTTCAATATCTAAAATTATTATTACTATGCATGCCAGAACTATTAGTTATCCATATAACACCCTAATAGAGGTCAAATTCATTAAAGTTTGAACCATACTTGGACTAACCAAGGAATGGTCTAAGGTTGTGGGATGCCTATATCTAGACTAGACCTTTAATATTTTTTATGAGGCTAGCTCTTTAGATTTCAAAATTTGGACCTTTACTTCTAAAAACCAAGACTAGTTGGGGTGAAAAAAGTTAAGATATTTTCATAAGGTAAAGCCTATTTCAAATGTTGGTGATGCACCATGAAGATTACCCATCCACTCATACTTGATCCTCTAAAACACCAGTGAGATAGAAGCAAATAATGGGATCTATGACTCCAAATACCTGCCATGCATCAACATTTCATGTAGAGGTTCATCAAGTGAACAAAACCTAAGGGAGGTGATGAAGAGGCCTAGTTAAAGGTAGTAATCCAATCAATATGTCTACTATTGGCTTCAGTTAAATGATATCGAAAACTAAACAGAACTTGCATAACCAAACAATCTACCAACTAGGTGAGATCAACACTTGGCAAGGGAGAAGGCTCTACCAATTTTACAAATAAAATTGACATGAATAAACTAGTCTAATATAATGAAATATTCAAATAATCATCTTATTTATCTCAAGAGGTTACAAGGCTCAAACTTTGTAGAGTCTAGTCATGCCCAAGAGAGGGATCCAAAAAAATAGCTCAAAGGCCATACTTATAGAAGGTAGGAAGCAAGAGAGGGAATTTTGGTTCTCTAAAAGAGAATAAAATGATCTAAAATCCTTTTTTAAAAAGATATTACAACAACCTCTATAAATCAAGCTCAGTAAAACCCTTTGATTGATCTATGTCAATCTAGTACACTCTAACCCAGTGTGCCACTAAATTATTCTCTCAGTGATGCTCCATGGTAGCTGTAATGGCAAGATCAAGTTATTTATAGTTAGGTTTATGTATTAGTGTAGTTATAAATCATATCCATCATTTAAAATCATTTCTTTTTCAAACTAATTCTATTTAGTTATCATGACATGCATAATGGAGATAGAGGTCACTTTTATGTAGTTGATCTTTGGGATGATCTATTAGGGTCCACTTACTTGCCTTCATGGCACCCCTTGAAAATATATCTCCTTCCATCCAAAAATGGTGAACATATTTAGATTAAGATCCATTTATGATGCAAACCCATGAGCTAGAGGTCCATATTTAGCCACATGGGTGGTCCCTTTATGTTCTCCATGCTTGACTACATCATATTGACCACTCTATGGTGTTTAAACTTTCTTCAATGGAATCAAGATGAACCTAAAAATCCATATTTTCCATTGTCTAAAATATCCTCTCAACCTCTATCAAAAATCTTAGGCTCACCTTTGCTCTAATTGGTTTTCAAAATTTGACTTAGCTCATTGACACATTGACTCATTTTTCTCTATTGATTTTGATCAGTATGAATGCTTGAGAACCATTGATCTTCTACCAACTAATTGTGTCCTTGATACTTTTCATACTCACATTTACTCTTGAGATTTATTGACCCTTTAACCTTTTCTCACCACTAGATATGAGTGTATAATCGAACATGAATGTTAGATCAACTAAGAGCTATTGTTTGAAAGCCAATGGCAAGCTTATTATCTTAAAATTGACATCCTTACTCCCATCAAATTATTTTCATGTGACAATAATTTATAGTCATGCGATCATCATGTTTATGCTCAATAGGATTTTTCTTTCTCTATCTTAAATTTGACATCCCATCAACTATCATTTAGTGTCTCATAGAATGTAATTGATGTATCACAAATCATCAAATTTAAGCACATATGTATTTTTTCCCAAGATCTATTTTGACATTCACAAAAATGTCTTATGATATAGGTCCCTTTTTGAAGGTTTATAACTTGAAGATCAAAATTCATGGAGTGACCAAACTTCTAAGAGATGTTCTTGAGTCTAAAAAAAAAAAAAAAAACCCCATTTGATTTATTAGTCCCAAAAACATTCTAGGTGAAGATATTAAATGCTCAAGCTAGATGGTCCATATCTACTCCTATGTGACATCTTAAAGATGTCATGATAATTTGGATAAGTATGGAAAACTTTGTAAAATTTTACTAAGGAGCCAAATTTGTGCATGCATATATTCCAGCTCATTTGGATAAGTATGGAAAACTTCTTGAAATCTGACTGAGGAGCCAACTTTGCACATGCATAACTCCATTTGCACTTCGGTGGAGGACATATGAAATAACATTTATATTCTAGGGAACAAGATAAATAAACCCATGTGATCATTTCCTCCTATAAATATCACATGAATTAGATATAAACTTGTCAATATGCTCACTCATCTCTATTTGAATTTCTTCAAAAATGGCTATGGAAACTTAGTAGATTTTGCTTGAAAGGACAAATTTAGATCTTCATATATTCTATTTAACTTTGGTAGATGACCTAAAAATTGGAAAATATGTTCTTGGGATAAAACTAAATAATCTCATATGATTAATTCTCCCTAACTCATCCTCACATGGATATGACATCATCAAAGTGCCTACTCATAATTTTTCCACTAGACCCAAGTGTTTCAATGAACACAATGAAGAACTAAGTGAATCACATGTATTTACATACTCATTTTAATCACTTTTGACACCTAATGAGGTCTCTAAAACTCTAGTCCCATCTTTAGAAAATAAAAAATTACACTGTAAGTGAACTTGAAGTGCTTTAAAAGTCTTACAAGATATATGATCCCTTAGGTCCACTCATTCCATCTAGAACTTGCTCAACTCTTGCTCCATTCTTTGTTGTTCAAGACACTACACTACATCTAATAAGGAGCCTGGTATGTGGACCAAAATATCTAATAATAACTCCAAAAACATCCCAATTATTATTCTAAGATAATAGAGAGGGATGCCATAGAATGCTAAAATAATAATGGCTTAAGACCCCTGAAGCTACCTCCACCATATTTATAAAGATACTGGAAAGAATTAAATTCAAAGACGAGGTGGGAGAGATAATAATATTGTTGTATAGGATTATTGGTAGTCCTAATTCTAAGAGATTTTGAGATTGTATGTACCAGTACATTTGGGTCTTTCATTAGAATTAATAATACATCCATTGAGCTCAAATTATTAGTGATTTCCTTCATAAGCAATTGATGGAGGTTCAAATAATAGGAAATTTCTATATGACTTCCTATATTATACACATATTGGCCATAGGGTGAGCCTTCCCAAGCCTCAACATAGTACCCAATGATATAAGGAGAATGTGTAACTATTACCCTAACCTCACTTTGGAGGCCAACAAGAAACAATTTAGGAAAGACAATGATGCATTCATATATTTCATCATCATAATATTTGAAAAAGAACTAGGGAGAATGAGATTCTCAAATTCAATAATTATAGAAATCACCTGATGGGGGTCCTAATTCATTTAATTCCCCATTTATTCCTATATAAGGGTAAATGGATTTAGTGGATTCCCTTATACACTCCCTAGATATGTTAGTGATAAGTGGGAAATAATGGAGCTAGTAAGATAACTTGTTAAGACCCATAAGATTCTATCTAGTAAGCACAAGTTGGAAACTCATTTCCCAATCAGTATTGATAGATATACATACCCCTCCCTACTCAAATAAAAGTGTATTTATGTATAAATGATAGTGATGACATTAAAGGCTTTAGAGGCTAGGCTATACTATGATGTTTATGGAAACATCAACAACACACTGGGAATTTCCACTCATTCCCACATTCTATATTTTGAAGATTATTGGGAGGATTTAGAGGATGAAGAGAAGGTCATATTGAAGGAACATTCTAGAATGACCTTGAAACAAGACAAAGAATTTGATTCAGAACTAGTCCTTAAGGACTTGGTGGATGATGAGTCATCGTGGACCCAAAATACTATAAATATACTATCACTGAAGCCCTTCCACCATTAAAGTGGTCAGTCTTAGAGTCTTTCTCTTTGTTAGATAGAAAAAAAATGTGATCAATAAAATGATAAATTGGCTTAAAATAAAAGGGTTAAAAGTGACTAAGCATACATAAATTATCATAGATAATCTATTAAAGCTTAAGGAAGAAGGAATTCCTTCATCAACAGAGGGTCCCAATGGGACAATAAGAGAAAAATCAGAAGGGTTAGTGATCTATCACAAGAAGAAAAATAAATCTAAGGCCAAGAAGGGGATATCCAACATATATAGGTTAGTATTAGACCAACCAATCATCATCTCATCTAAAGATATATTTGAAATTAGAGCTTCCATAACTTTAACCCCCATATCAATCATTATGACAACCCCTATCTCTGTAATTCACCTTCCACCTTTTTACATTATTTTGGAAACTCTAACACTTCCACCTCATATCTATACTCACCTTGTATCTCAATTTTCCATTTCACCCTTCATTCTTACCACCTCCCTTAGAATAATATGTCCATTACAACAAGTAAAATCAAGTCAAGTGAACACTTAATGTCCCCCTTTAGTGGATACTTAGGCTTTTACTCCATATTCCCTTTCCAAAATTTCACTCCTTCCTTCCATTCCATTCACATTTCATTTCATTCCACCCTCATTTATTTCCAACATAACTCAATAGCATATAGCCATTGACTCAGTCATTTAGAATTCATTTCTATTGGTCATCCAAAATCCTAGGATAGGTACTACTTCATCTTCATCCCCTTTCATCTTTCCTAGCTTACCACCCTTGAATGACCCAACCCATTTAATTGATTCATTTAATTCTTTAGCTTCCACACTTCCACTAGTTCCCAAGTTTTGATTCCCTGTGTCTAATTTCTCATTGATATTACTTATATCTCTTACACACCTAGTGGACACAACTATTTTGATTATCCCCACCTCTTCCAATTCCATAATTTCTCAAAACCCTTTAGTGGAGATAGGACAAAAACAAGTCCTTGATAAAAATGTGGATTTGAAACCTACTGATAGAGATGAAATTCCATATACATCTATAGAGAAATCAATGACATCATCAACATAGGATTCAACACTTATCATAGTGACTACCAATATAACAACATCAGTTTTAGATTCTTATGTGAGAGTGTATACATAATAGGATGCTACCCCTAGTTGGTTATCACACATAGTGAGAAAGAAATGAAATAAAATGATTTCCTCAAGTACACTAGACTTTGGTCTTTCAAACATGAAGAATAAATCAAAGACTAATCCTAAGACCTCCAAAATATTGTGTGATTAAATAAGAGAAAGATATGTGGATATTGTAGTCCTCCTACCAAACAAATATAAAGAAGATATAGTGGTGGGTGACTATTAGATATCAAAGATTCACCTTGGATGTCTAATGAGGGAGGGGTTAAAACATGATGTTCCATCTTACATCAACTCCCTCCTTGAAATAATAGATAGTGACAAGGTCATTAAGGATGAGTTTAAAAATAATGTTAAACAACTCATGACTACATTAGATAAAATATATAGCCTAGTGGTTCATCAACACTTTTTGAAGCAAGATAACCAGTCAAATAGATCCTATATTAGGCAATAATTGATGTAATGACTAAAATTATAAGCATGAAAAGGGATACTAAAGAATGGTTAGAGGATATCATCTCCAAAGGTAATAACATTATAGATATGGTCATAGACCATTATACAGTTCTAAGGGAAATAAGGATTATCTTGAGATAACTTGTCAATAAATATGAGGGAGAAATATTGACTTTGAATCTATATTATCCCAAATTGATAACTGTAGACTCTATTGATATAGACATCCTCCTTTCCAAAGGGACACTAAAAAATGATGGAGAGTAGGAGGAATTACATAGAGCTACACAATTTAAGATAAAGTTGTTGACATAAGTTATACATAAGGCAAGGTTGCCCATAACAAGGCCATTGACATGCTTTATGATATAGAATATTTTTTGAATAAGTTATCATAAATGCCAATATATTATTAATATAACCTACTTTAAGTATAATAGGTTTAGAGAAAATTCAAAGGAGTAGTAGAATAATAATCTGCTAAAAATATAGTCTTTAGCTTGAGTTATATCTACCACTACATTAGGTATCATAATACATTGGATAATATGGGTAAAGATATGTAACAAATCAAGGATTTGAGAAGGTAACTTTTTGACACATTATTATATTGTGAGATTACCAACTGCTACTTTTTTGGCACAAATGAAGAAAGGATTCAATATATCTTCAAGGATTTTGATGCATATGTCTAGAAGCTACAAGCTGAGAAAGACAAAGAGGTAGAGGAAGTATTGAAAATTGACTAATTCTTTCTCTTGAAAACATTTTCATATAGTATACTTTCATTATTGTAAAACATTGTAAGTTACATACTATAATTACAACTATCTTTTTATAACTATTTTTGAGAAAGATCCATGTGTATTTTACACTTTCTATTTTTGATAGGTTGTAAAATATAAAAAAATAAAATCGCAAGTTACACTTTTCATTTTGACAAGTTATAATTGCTTAAAGTTATAAAAGCATATATTGAAAATTGTAGTTCTAGTTTTGATAAAGTGGTATGACTTATAACTTGTAAAAGTCTCACTTATAAATTTCAACTTAGGGTTTTGAAAAAAAGTAGCGTAAGTAATTTATAATTTATCTTTTGACTAAACATTGAGTTCTACATGGGCACCCCATTTAAATGAATAGCCATTTACAGCTACATAGAGGAGACGGAGAGGCATTGCATGAAGATTCCTCAAGTCTATCCATGCCACAACAAGTTCAATATCATGCCTAGATCTTGCATGTTATCTTACAAACCATTTTACAAATTCAAAGGACACCATTAACATGAGATCATGCCTCTTTTTTCATAAAGTTCCACATTTAAATGATTCTTTTACTGGGTGTCAATGTTTTTGTTAACTACATCTCATTTATGAGATCCTTTGTACAAATATGGGTAGGACCCCATATACCAAACTATATTTATATTTTTAGTAATATTGTTTTGCATTTTTAATTTATTTTATACATGTTGTAACCTAGAGAATGAAAAATAATCAAATATTTTACTTTCTTGTCTAAGAAATATCTATGTATGCAAGTTATTTAAACATTTGTGGAAGTTTTTTTAATTCTTATTTCAGTCATAAAAATCCATTTGTGGTATTTACTACCATTATAAAATATTGTTTTATTAAAATAAAATAATATTTTCCCTTATATGAAAATAACAAAATATTACCTCTAATTTCCCATTTGCATGAGTTTATGCTCAAACAAATTTCAATCTATTTTATATTCTATTGTGTTCATTCAAGAAAGAATTAAAATCCAATATAAAATATTTGGTGCTATCACCATTTTAATTTTTGAAAATTTCATTCTCAAAATATTTTCTCCAATCAAACCTTAGTTTAGGAGCAAGAACAGTAAAGGAGCAATTTTTTTTTATAAAACTAGTATTTTATCAGTTACACTAGATTTAGTGAAAGGAAGCCAACCTTATTCATATATTAACCTCAATTATCAAAGGTCCTATAGCTTGGAGGTTTTCCCATCGTTTCATTATATCTTTTCATATTGAGTTATTCCATCAACAAATAGGTTCAAATTCTATGTGATAACACTAGCATTTTAGGATCATAATGGAGGTAAAATCCACTCCAAGGCACGAGTTAAAGGTATGTGGTTGAACAACAATGTGATGGAATAGAAACCAGAGCATGTAGGTTGTTAACTAGGAGTATGTATGGATGAATTATGTTTGAAATAAATTTAAAACTAGGTGATTTGATATATACTAATCTAAAATGGGTAGGTCTTAGAAATAAACTCTAAAAAAGAGGGAAAGAATAGAGAAGAAAAGAAAGATCAGTGAGTTAAGGAATTAACTTAAGGATATATTCTTTGTGGATAAGTGTTTTTAGAATAGATGTTTGTTTTTAGAAGTTTCTTCACACACACATACAAACATGGTCGTGTAGTTTGGGATATTTTGATATAGGGATCTCAGAGATTAAGGTGAAAAGTTGATCCTTTTGCAGTAGGGGTTTCACAATCATAATCAAAAGATTATAACTCAAGTTAGGGAGGTATCTAGGGTAGTTACAACACACACATATAATACTATATCATAAAAACTCTTATACACACTTAGACATATGAGATAGTTAACCTAATTTCAAATAATCAATAAGAATTGTTGATTCTTCAATAGCGATTACACATCTAAAAGCAAAATATTAATCATAACAAGAGGAATTATTTATAGATTTTTCACACTTATAATTAATGAATCAAACAACCAAAAATTTAAAACTTGGTTACACATAATTCAGAAAGAAAAGGCACCAACACATTTGTGACAATAAAAATTGACTTCTCCTATATTGATATATCTAACCCTTGAAAATGAGGGTTTTACACACATATATAAAATTGGGGAGGGATCACCTCATCATCCAAGTCCATTCAAACTTTTAATTACATGGAATAATTAGAACCTCATTTCCAATTATAGATTCAAAATTGTATGTAATGTATACTCATAGTTAAATTACAATTATCAATATAAAGTTAGCTTGCATAATGTGATGCAACATGTGCATGCTTACAAATAATGTGGGTAAATTTCACATTAATTTATTAACATAATAATACTATGAGTAAATAACTAACACCATTGTATTAATGTGCATAAAATTATACTTTTATCTAATGTTGGATAGAGGTTAACATGGATGTGCTAACTTTTGTAGTCATTATTGTAGATGTTGGTGATAAACTAGAAGTTACAATGTCAACCTTCTTCTTCACTTATAAATTGAGATAACACCTATGTCTTGAATCATGTTGATGCCTGATTATGTCCAAGCTAGGTAATGAGGGTTTATTCACCCTATTTATCTATTGGAGGAGCTTAGCATGCTATACCTTTGTGTTCTAGAATTTAATTTTGAATAAATATCTACTTCCATCACCTTCTTATCAAAACTCAACTCATCTTAAATTTATTCAGGTGCTAATCCCTAAAGGCCCTACTTAAAATTCTTAAATGCTACTTGAAGAAGTTGATCAAAATTGATCATATTGATAATCTTAATGGTAGTCTCCCTTGCCTTAACTAGCTTTAATTCTTATAGGATTTTCAAAATGAGAGCTTCATGTTATTTATACTTGTGCATTACTACCCTATCTATTGTAGTCCACTCTCTAGCCTCATTAGTTCTAATTACCACCAAATTAAGGGTGTTTGAGGTATCAAATGGTGTCATTAAATTAAAATGGATATATTCCTTATTATTAGTATAAATAATAATAAATTTTAATTTATTCTCATCTTGATTTAAATAATTAAATAATTGATGAGTCTAGGTTAGTGGGGAGCCAATTCTTCCCTCACTGCATCAACTACTTTTAGATCATTATATAGTTTTGATGTAGCGTATTTAACCTTGGTCTCAATTCCTTGAGGGATATGGATAATTTTATTTTGATCCTTTATTTGTTTTAATTTGTGCTCAAGCTCTTGCCTACCCATTTCATTCCCCTCGTGTAATTTTATCATAACATCCTTATGAGTTTCAAAAATGGAATTAAATTTCTTTATATATGGGGATGGCCTTATCTTCCTATTCTTCTTTTTGGCCAATGTAAAGACTTCTTTCCTTCATTAGAAAATGATTTATGTCCCTAATTCATCCTCCACTTTCCTCTTATTGATCCTTTTGAGGCTTCTTAAGGGCTTATCAAATATGGAGCTTATAGATGGAAACTATATGATTTTGAAATTTGGTTTATAAGAAGCCTTTGATCTAATATTAGTTGACCATTGAGGGATGACTAACTGCATTGGGTTTATTGGATCTAAACCCTTAGTTATGGTCTCAACCGACTGATCATTTGATTCTTTCTCTAAATCTCCTTTGAGTACTGAGTCAGGAAGGGAGGGACATATCATCTTAGACCAATCCACACTTTCATATTAGGTAGTGGGTGGACTATATATACCTATTTTACCCTATTAAATTTACCTAGGGATATTATAGTAGTATCTAAGGAAGAGCAGGTGGAAGGCATTGACAAGTTTATTTGGTAGATGAGACATGGAGTTGGGAGCTTTCCAATGTCATTTCAACCTTCTTAGAATCCCTATTTTTGGTCTTAGGTTAGACTAAGGTAGTCTTAGAAGGAAATTATATAGTGGTAGTAATAATAGATATGCTTAGGATTATTAGATAAATAGAAAAATAAGGTTAAAGGTAACATCCTCTATCTTTAGAGTGATCATAGGTGTTTTCAAAATAGCACTGAGGGGAAATAAAACAAAGGAACTTGTTGAATAAAGGAGAAATAAATCAAATGAAATTTGGGAAGAGGAGACTAAAGGATGAACCTTCTTACCTGATTAGTCATCTTTAATTGGTTTTTTCCCTTTGTTATATGTAAGGCTTGGCACCTTTTCTCTTTATAGTTATTTCTCTTACTCCTTTTCTTATTTTTATGGTGTTGTTTTTTAAATTTAAGTTGTAATTATTTATGGTTCATCAGTAGTTGGGTTCTTTATGAGGGGAAGAGTGCTTGGTTTCCTCTTGTAATATATTATAGACTTTCTTGCTGGGGAGGAAGATCATTGAATTGAGGTATTAAAAACCTCTTACACATGAAATATAGTTGGGTGATCTTGAATTTTTGAATTAGAGGAGTCTAATAAAATTGGATCCTCTTGATCTCTTTTATTCTTAGTTTCACTCACACCATGCTCTATAATAATAGTCTTCAATACTTAGGGAGATTTTTTAGAGGGATCCCCTTGTTCCTCTATTTTTTATGAGGGTATATTGACCCAAAAGTATAAATAATCCCATACTCCATGGTATTGAAGCCTTGTATGAATTTATGAAATCAAAATTTAAGGCTCTCTTTGAATTATCTTCAAATTTTCTTCTCTCAGCCCTATAAGTTGTGCCCTTTCCATGACTTGGGTGTCATATTTTGCATTTAAGAACAAAAAATCATGGTCATATGGAATATGATGGTATGTAACACCAAATACCTAGATATGTTTTTTAATTTGACCATGAGGGTCCCAATCCCTATGAGGCAAGGTAGCCAACTCATAATGCTTCCTTTTATTAACCACATCCTAGAAACATTTTCTCATTATATAAGACATAGAATTTGATTTTATTTTCCCTTATAATATATTAATATACACTACACCAAATATGGAATGTAATATCTTACTCTGTGAACTTATTAGACAGTACTTGGGGAGGCATATGGGGTTAACCTTATTATTGATAACCGTAATTACTATATAATCTAGGTATAGCCACTAGTCACCCCAAGGTGCCTATTTGGAATGTGTTACAAGTTATGAATGAATTTTTTTTGATGTAATTTAAGGTTAATTTATGTCACTCTATGTTTTAATTATTTTTCTTGATGTTGAGTTCATAAAACCTTATTTAAGGAACTTAGTGAAATGATATAGGCCTGGTAATATGATAAGTTGAGCCATTTGAGATCTTTATAATAAAGGATGCTAGTTTGAGATCATTTTATTATTTTTTATGACATGGGTATAGAATTTTATAATATTTCAATAGGTTTTAAGTTGTGTTCATATTCCACATAAGATTGGTAGTTCAAGGCATGCGAGACCTAGTGTGGTCTAATGAGGGGTTAAGTTCACATTCATAGGTCTCAAAGCTCTTGAAATATTTTAAATATGTGTTAGTTATTTTTATAATAATTTTTACCAAGTTTTAAGTCATAGTATATAATAAAAATCAATAAATTTGGTAGTAAGGTTGACTATGTACATAAATTGGGGTGTTATAGACCTAAAAAGAAGTTTCTCATGCTTGTCGGCATATGAAAAATTTAAATGATATCTTGAAAACTTCATGGAAGTTTTTTAATGTATCTATATTTATTTTACTAGCATTGGTTTTGGAATTGATGGGCAATCCTTTACAAAATGATTGCTAAGAAGGTAAGGTAGTCAAAACCCTCCTAAAACCCTAACAAAGACATGATAGGAAATCTATTATTATTTATGGATAATAATGGATATATTTACATAATTTTATGTTTGGAACATGTAAATTAATCTTCAATCTTTCCTTATGTAGTTTTGGTTTGTCTTGGCAATGAGTAGAAGCTACAAGAAAACCCTTATTTTTAGGGATTTTGATATAGTAGGCAAGGTTGACCAAGTCAAAGCATAAAAAT
Source organism: Torreya grandis (assembly GCA_037957365.1). NCBI lineage: Eukaryota > Viridiplantae > Streptophyta > Pinopsida > Cupressales > Taxaceae > Torreya > Torreya grandis. The sequence goes on along the minus strand of JARHVA010006977.1, from coordinate 317,448 downwards.
GGATGGAGGATGACGTGTAAGACTTATAATTTTTCCAACTAAATTTTTTTAGTATTTTTATGACCAAAAATGTGCTAAACTAGTCATGGAAGTTAACCTATAGCTAAACTAGCCTAATGAGTAGAATAGTGAGAAAACTAGGCAAGAATGAGAGTGAGATTAGGGATTGGTTGTAGAGGAAAAGGGATGGATCCTAAGGAATGGGGTAATTATTAAATAACTATCCCTACTATATACTTGGTGAATAAGTTTTGATTATGACTATACTCAAGTATAAAGTTGCCCTCAAATTGGTTTGTCTAACACAATGAAGACTGTGTAGAGTGAAGGAGTGAAATTGGTCTATAAGACCATTATTGATATATAAAAATGAAATATATATTTTAATATATGATCTAAGGATGTTAAATTTTCACAAAAAACCCTTTATAGTATCATATAAGTGTTCCCAAATGTATTCTAAGAGTTGATTTTCTTGACTTTGTTTTTAAAACTATAATAAACTTTTCGTGTGTGTGAAAAAGGATGTTCCTGAATCATTATACACTAAATTTAAGGATAAAAATATATTTAATGTGTTATAAATCTCTCATATTAATTTTAATGTGTTTTTATCTATTATAGGTCCCTATTCAAGCTTGGAGAGTCAAATGATTTTGACTGTGTTGACAATGTTTGGTGTTTCTAAATAAGCCTTTTGCAAAAGTATTTTTGAGGCCTTTTGTCCTATGGTTAAGACCAAATTATTTTGGGAAGTATTTTAAGTCATAAATATTATATATATATATGATTTTTTTCATTATTTATGTGGAAAAAATGTGTATATGGTTCAAATTTTCAAGACTAACTTTTAGCTAGTGAGAAGGCCTAATTGGTGGGTCAAAGTAGTGAAATAGGCCAGATAAAGTTCAAGAATAAAGGTGAAATTATAATGGTTATATTGGAATAATTTATGAATTTTTTTATCCATTATAAAAGATAATAATTTATCCTAAGTGTCAACATGGTAACGTGTGGATAAGACATACTTAATTGTAGTAGGTCTTCATTAAGCCTAATGGTGAATTTTGTCTTTATAAACTATGACCGACTTATGTGATGTTTGTTTCAAATTTAAAACATGTATGGTAATATATTTTAAATTTATTTCATCTATTTAAATGTTAATTTCTGATTAATATGGGTGATATCAAGGGTCAAGTACTTAAGAAGGCTTAATAGGTCAAAATTGACAAGTTGAGATATTAAGCTATTGATTGAAGGATACAGTGTTTTCGAGAATAGGTTAATGGATTTAAAATAATAAAAGAAATGATATAAACATTAAATTATTTTATAAATATTTTTATATAGGTTTTTATTAAGGTCATTTGACCTAATTCTACCAAAGAGAGGGTTAATTGAGGAAAAAGGCCTAAGAGGTTGTTTGAGTGAGATTGAAGGGTAAAGAGTGAAAAATAAGGTTATAATTTATAGTTGAGTTATAAATAGGTGTTATAATATTATAAAATATTATAGGGGATTTATTTTTAATAATTTTCCTATGGGGTTTTATCCTCCTTACAAGATAGAGCTTGCATAAGACTAGTTAAGTGGGTGTTTATCGAGTTGGGGGTTGGAACTCCTTGTGAAGTTGGTGCTTCACTAAAAATTTATATGTTGACACTATAGTAATATAGTCCATATGAATGGGTTAATGGGTTTTATCCCCAAATAATTTTTACCACATAGCTCTTGTGTTCTCTTTTGATATGCTTTTGTAATTGTTTGTCTATACATTTACCTTTTATATGAATGAATGCTTCATGGAATGCTTCATAGAATGATGAATGGAATTAAATAAGTTATTTTTAATAAACTGATTCACCCCCTATTAGGAGCTACTTAAAATAATTGGTATCAAATTTTAGTCCCTTAAGTATACCTAAAATTCTAAGGGAGATCTTTGGAACATAGATATGGATCTTGGAAATTAAAGTGTTTTCTATGATTACCATTAGAATCTACCCATAATTAGTAAAATAGATTGTAATTTTTTTTCAAAAGAGAAGGATCACATGGAATAATGTACCCATATTAGATATAATGTAGCCATCTTAGATTGAAGATAAAACCCTGAGAGACATAAATTGAATAAGATGCTATCAAGTTAAGGACTCATCATAAGTATGAGGAAAGTATTGAAAACCTTAACAATATCCTAGATAGTCAAATATCCTTTCATGACATGAGAGGTCTTGGGTTCAAAAAATAAAAAAAGGAGATCGATAAATTTTAGAGTATAATAGACATTGATTAGTCAAGGAGTGGTGAAAATTATAGAATCAAGACCTACATAGAAGATACCCAATTTAAATTCAAGCATCAATAGATCAAAAAGGTCCTTTCTCCTTTAGGAGTTTTCAAAATCAATAATGTTTCATCCCATATTCATCAAAATACAAAAAATATTAAATAATCATAATATGAGAACTCCTTCATGGGTTATTATTTCTCTTATGGTAATTTTGGACATAAAATTGTTAATTGTAGATTGAGAAGCATATTTTTATGCTACAACTGTAACCAAAGAGGACATATTGCAAGAGAATGTAGGACAAAATATAAAAACAATCATGTTGAAAAGTTATGGATTCATGACACTAAATAATGCATCAATAAAATATAACCTATATAAAATAATAACAAAGATAGAGGAGAAGAATCTATGATAGTCTAAACTGCTTTTCACACTCAAGATGAAGATTTAAAATGGTATATAGATAGTGGTTATTTAATTCACATGATAGGAGATAAAAGAAAATTCATGAATTTGAATAAGAATGCTACTAGTTTAGTAAGGTTTTAGCATAACACATCCATTAACATAGTTTGGAAATGTGATTTGAGCTTTGAAAATAGGAAGACCAACACTGAAAATGTGTGTGTGTGTGTGTGTGTGTGTGTGTGTGTGTGTGTGTGTGTGTGTGTGTGTGTGTGTGTGTGTGTGTGTGTGTGTGTGTGTGTGTGTGTGTGTGTGTGTGTGTGTGTGTGTGTAAGGATTGAAACACAAATTTTTGAGTTTGAGTCAAATGTGCACCAAAGGAAATACTCTAACATTTCATGAAAAAGGATGTGAGATAAGAAGAGCTAAATCAAGAAGATTGATTTCCAAAGCTAAGAGAATTGAAAACAATCTCTATGTACTAAATGAGATCACAAAAGAGAAATGATTCATGAGAAAGGTAGATGAGATTTAGTTTTAGCATAGAAGGTTAGGTCACATGAACTTTGATAATATAGTACAAATCTTATCCAAGGGATCTATGAATAATATGCCCAAAATCACTAAAGCTACAGATGCTCTTTACAAGGCATGTCAACATGGTAAGCAAACTAGGAGAATATTCAAGTCTAAAAAATATTCCACTACTAAACTTTTAAAACTAATCCATACTTATCTATGTGGACCTAAGAATATTTAAAGTATATAAGGATACAACTACGTTATGTTACTTATAGATGATTTGTCAAGAATGACTTGGGTAGCATTCTTAAAGGAAAAGTCATAAGCTTTAGGCAAGTTTAAAACCTTCAAAGCTTTGGTTAAAAATTAAATTAATGTGAATATCAACTGTCTTAGGTCTGATAGAGGAGGAAAGTTTTGGTCAAATGAGTTTTATGAGTTTTGTGATGTCAATGGAATAAGAATATAATTCTTAGATGCTAAAACACCTCAATAGAGTGGATTTATTGAGATAAATAATAGAATAGTCAAAGAGATGGCAAGGACCATGTTGAATGACTCAAATTTATTATATGGTTATTAGAGAGAAGATATGAGTAATATAATTTACACTTTCAATAGAGTTCAGATTAGGATTAATGGTTATAAGAATCCATATGATTTATGGAATGGCAAACCTAGAAATGTTGAACATTTCAAGGTTCTTGGGAGTAAATTCTATACTAAGAGAGATTATGAGGACATAGGTAAGTTTGATTCTATGTATAAAGAAGGTTTATTCTTAGGATATTAAATAGTAAGTGTTGCCTATAGATACTATAACAAAAGGTTTCAAAAGATAGTAGAGAGCACAAATGTGAATGTTGATTAGACAAAGAATCCATACTCTTAGTCAAAGAATGATGAAGGAGAAATAGAGATAGATGAGGATTGATATGTACATATGGATATGATATATTAATGTATATGGGTTGATGTATATGTCAACATGTGGTACACATCCCTTAGTTAGTTATACAGGCCCAATATATTAGGATAATGGAGTAACTTGTGGAATTAGTGCATTGGATAATGGTCGGCCTACATTGGTATTAAGAGGCTGCCCATCCATTTTTAGTTAGATAAAGGTACATATAAAGGAGATTATTATCATTTTAGTGGGGTACGTAAGCATTTATTCTTATATTGTAAGAGGATATTGGAGGTTGTCCCCTTGAAGAGACATTATGTAGTTATTCCTTTCTAAAGGAGTATTGTATAGTGTTTCCCTACCTTAAGGGTATTCTATTTCTGCATATATTGAATATTTTGGCATCTTGGTCCATCAATATTTATTGTGTTGTGTTGATATACATTATAATATACATATTTTATAATTATTATAAGTATGGATCATAACAAGTGGTATCAGAGCTTCGATTTGGGCAAATTTTTGTGGAGAAAAAACCTAGTTATTTAGAATCATCAATATCTTCCAATCTATTGTGAATTTTATCACATTTATTTTACTAAATATGAAGTATATTACAAGGAAATATCAATAAAAAATCAATCCTTTATGATTAGTTTTGAGGGATTTATTAATATTTTAGGGTTTTTACTCATTTCATCATATCTTTTTAAATATAAGGTTTTTTTTGTGAAACTTTTACTAATGTTGTATCGTAATACAAGAAAGCTACAAAAAAAAATTTAGATGTTTTGGATATGCTTGGAGTGATTTATTATGATTTTATGGTTTTTAATATACTTTCTCTATACGTCAAAAATTTGTATAAATTTTTCACAAATTTTTTACTAAAGCTTCATTATCATAAGATGATGTAAAATCAAAATTTGGGACTGTTTTGATCAATTTTGATTGAGTTATCGATATTTTAGGGTATTTCATTAGCCCCCTTTTTTTTTGTGGATCATAAAGTTACAATTATTTTAAAGGGAGGATTATATTGATGTTATATAATGGTGTATCCTTTTTAAGGATAATAATACTCAAATAATTTTTTGGAAAAGATGCTCATCTATTTCTTTGTCTAGGCATGCACAACATTGGTTTAATCAGTTGAGCTTTGTAAATAATTATTCTTCATGGGAAGAAATGGAATATGTCTTCCTAGATCAATGGATTTTAAAATAAAAAGAGGAAGAAGAAGAGGAAGAAAATAATGATGGTGTTGAATAAGAGAATGAAGATGTTGAAGAAGAAAAATTAGTGGAAGAAAATAATGAAAATGAGGAAGAACATGCAAGTGCAAAAGAAGAAGAAGAAGAAGAAGAAGAAGAAGAAGAAGATGATAAGGGTTAAAATATTTTTTATCTAAATAAATATGAGTCATTTTTTCAATTTTATGGATGCATTCAAAAGAAGAAGGTTGTTGTGTCCATAAACCCTACCAGTAAGTATAACTTGATCAACATGAATGTGGCTAAGCATCTACATGTTCAAACAAAGAATATCAAAGAGGTTCAAGTAGATGGTAATAATATTTGAATGTTTTAAGATTATAAGCTTATTATGTAAAAGTATGTTTTAAATTAATATTTTTATGCTTTCAATATGGATGATGTGGATATGGTTCTTAGATATCCATGGTTAGAGACTTCGGGAAAAGTCAATATTAATGTTACAAACAAAGTTCATGATGTTTTGGTATCAGAAAACAAAGGTCACTTTATAGGATATCATAGTGGGAAAGGAACCAATAACAATCAAATTAGATCATGAGGATGAGATTGAAATAGGAGATGAAGATCATGAGGAAGATTAAGATGGTATAGATAAAGATGCACTACAATCAGAAATAAACACTTCATCTACTCAAGAGATGAAGAAGGAAAAGGTGGATAATGTCAAAGTATTAGAAAAATTTGAGGTATATAGACACCCACATCATCATGAGAGGAAACAATCATGTAACTAGGTGAGGGAGTGTCATAAAAACAATCATTTTGGCTATATAGGAAATCGAATTTATAATTAGTATGGACATACATGGAATCCAAAGAAGAAATACTATGGTTAGGTATGGAATCAAAGAAATGTAGTGGCATATGGAACATGAAATGAATGGGTAAATCACTATGAATATGCATTAAATAATACTTATTATAGTCATGGTTGGAATCAAAGTAACACAATAAAATATGGTACATGGAATAAATAGAGGAGTAATTATGTATGGATAGAAAAGCAATATAATTATGATCATGAATGAAATTAGAGGAGCACAATGGAATTTTGAAATAAGATTGGAGATCTATCACCTACCAAGATCACATATGGATGGCTAGATGATCAAGATTTGAGACAAGTGTGAAATGATTTGAAGCACACTCATCTGGTTTCTTCTTATGTTTTGAAGATGAAACATGTCTGTCATGTCCCCTTTTTAGTTGACATGTGTAGAGTAGATGATTAGCCTATTATGCGACCCTCGTAGGCTGATGAGATGGATAGAGGGTCTTGATGGAGATGGGCTGGATTTCATTCGGGCTCTTTCAGACATGAATTAAGGGAGATATTAATATTTGATTGACTTAATCAAATATTAATTATTTGGTCTAATTATTAATTAATTAATTAATTATTAATTATTAATTAGTGGGTCTAATTTTAGGATCCTAATTCTAATTTAAGAATTGGTCTAATTTTAAGACCCTAGTTCTAATTTAAGAAGCCCCAGTTCTAATTTAAGAAGCCCTAAGTCTAATTTTAGGGAATCTAATTTTAGCAAGCACCCCTTTGGAGGAGTATAAGAAATTCTCGTGGGAGAGAGTTTATATTCATGACTATTATTGATATTGATTCTTGTTAAGAAATTCTTCTGTGAAGACTGAGCCAAGGGTTCCAGGATTCCATTTGCATTGAAGAACGTCAACTCTTCATTGTGTGCGATTCAGAGGTTGTGAAAGATCAGCCGATCTATTGCCAAATTGAGAGATAACTTCACCCAAAAGTTATCATAGTATTACAGGTATTTGAGAGAACTTCACTCAGAAGCTATCACAAGGGTTTACAGGTATTTTCATTATTGTTGGGTTTTGATTCAAGAATTATCCAGATATAGATCTTTTATATTAACCCATAATTCTACAGATCAGGATCAGGCATACAGGTTGTGCTATATCAGTGGCCGTACGAATTCTGTACAGATCTGTGAAAATCCGTACGCATCAATAGAAAGTTTAGGTACCGACATCGGTGAATAGATACTTACAGAGACTGACATCGATCGACATATCACCGACATCAGTGGGATAACGACTACAAATCGACTGACGACGGCAACATAACCAACGTCGGTGACTGTGTTTTTTACATAGCAGGCTGAGACGTACCAAATTCAGATTTCTTTCCCAGTTTGCAGAATATTCAGGCTATTAAGGTCATACTTTCAATATTCTTTGTATACTTGACAGAGGACTTCTATTGTAATCTTATGAGAAAATAAATAAGAATTTATACTGTGATTTATTTGTCTATTTGAAGATATTTTGTAGAAATTTAGATAAGCAATTCAGAGCTTTTGTGTTGATATTCGAAGGGATATTACAGTGGTATCAGAGCTAAATCCTGCCTTCCTGAGAGGTTGACAATCTTATGTAGCCACAAGGGTTGGGATCACACGGGTATTTCACGTGTAGTAGAGCTTTGCTTGAAGGCACTCAAGTTTTAGAACAACCACTGAAAGACATGTGTGACGATATTGGCAGGGCCCGTATTCCTCACCATCCTAGAGATCAAGATGATGTAGAGGTTTTACTTACTCTTAGAGAACTACGAGAAGGTCAAAGGTAGAATAACGAGGTATTATAGCATTTGGCAGTAGTACTGCTGAGATTGGGTACTCCGAGGAGACATTCCCCACACCGTGAAGATGTTAGGAGTGATGCAGGATCACAGAAAGGCCATGGGACTATTTCTCATACAGCTACCAGGCCTACTAGGCCTATCTTTATGAGACAAGAGGCAGAGGAGGTAATAGCAAGTGAGGAGAATGAGGAGGCATTTACAGACACCCTTAGGGTAGTGACTGAAGAGTGGGAGTCATTACCACCTATGGTCAGGGAGATGATTACGTTTGACCGATTCCTCACACAAAGGAAAGAACATTACTGAGGTTGATAGAATGGGAGACCAAGACCCTAGAATAATGATTTAAAGCATGCTACGAGCAGGCTCACACTAGCGACATTCAATGATAGTGGTAAGGTGACAGCACAGGCCTGGGTGAGTAAGCTGGATACATTTCTCACATTGCGACCAATGGGTGAGGAAGATGCTATCAGATATGCGACACTACATCTTGATGGAGTAGATCACGATTGGTGGCACCATGGGATGGTGACACTTCATCATGATCAGATTACATCTTATCAAGAGTTTGTGGATAGGCTGGTAGAGCATTTTGACAAGAGGGATCTAGAGTCCTATTTTCGAGAGTTGGCACAATTACGCCAAAGTGGTAGTCTAGAGTATTATATTGGTGACTTCCAGAAGTTATCAGTTATGGTTCCTAACATTTTAGAGAGGTGACTTGTGGTACTCTTCATGGAGGGATTGACAGAACCATTGAGAGGTTGGATCAAAGGATTTGATCCTCCTTCCTTACAGGAGGCTATGAAGAAGGCGCGTAGTATGGAGATGGCAGCCCCATCAAGTAGAATTAACTCCAGAGGTACTTCTTCATCCTGAGATTAGTAGTGCTCCAATGGAGATAGAGAGGGATTAGATTTCAACAAAGATAAATCAGGTGTTAAGAATGATTCAAAGGCCAACCTAGTAGCACCACCATTGGATAGAGAGGCTCTTAATGATCTACGCAAGAAGAAGCTTTGCTTCTACTGCAAAGGTCCATATGATATCCATCATGATTGCCCTTTGAGGCCTAAGGGAAAAGCAAATCATGTGATGTGGGTGTATTATGAGGATGCGGAATCAGAAGATTCTAAATAGCAGGATAGTTTTCAGGAGGCAGAGGCTTCAGAGCCTAAGGCAGAGGTAGATTTAGAGCTTCATATATAGGAGGAACGCCTATCCAACATTCAGCCAGATGATTCATTCAAACTCCATGGAGTTTTGGTAGGGCAGAAGGTCACCACCCTTCTTGATACAGGAGCCACACATAATTTCATAGATGCTAGATTTGTGGAGAAGTGTGGACTCACTACCGAAGATTTTGAGGGCATTAGAGTTAAGGTAGCTGATGGTCACACTCTTATGTGTGAGCATATGATTAGAGACCTCCCATTGCACTTGAACAACTATGAGTTCAAGGTAGATTATTATGTGGTCAACATGGGGGACATAGAACTAGTCTTGGGTATGAAGTGGCTTCATTCATTTGAGGAAGTTACTCTTCGTCTCAAAGACATGGAGGTTCATTTTGAGGGTGATGGGAAAACACATATTCTTAAGGCAATATGGGGTAGCAGCTTCAAACATATGTTTTTTCATCGGATGGAGATGCCTATACTACATGACATGATAGAGTGCGATGACGAGTGCACATTGGTACCAACATAAGAGAGATATGAGGATGAGCTTGGTCTTGAGGTGAGTTCAGTTCAAGAGTTAGTACATGTGGTAGAGTCTCAGCTTCCTTTTATAGGTGGGTCACATGTTGATGACAATATGCGTACAGGAGACAGAGGTGATGTGACACCATTGGATGAGAGTGGTGATGGACAGGGCTTCGAGTTTGTGTTGGTTGACCGCACTGTAGATCGAGACTTCATTTGGGATCCAGGTGGATTGATTGGTCTATCATTCAATGATTGCTTGAGGGCAAGCAATTTCAGGAGGGGCAGATTGTCATGTCCCCTTTTAAGTTGACATGTGCAGAGTAGATGATTAGCCTATTATGCGACCCTCGTAGGCTGATGAGATGGATAGAGGGTCTTGATGGAAATGGGCTGGATTTCATTCGGGCTCTTTTGGACATGAATTAAGGGAGATATTAATATTTGATTGACTTAATCAAATATTAATTATTTGGTCTAATTATTAATTAATTAATTAATTATTAATTATTAATTAGTGGGTCTAATTTTAGGATCCTAATTCTAATTTAAGAATTGGTCTAATTTTAAGACCCTAGTTCTAATTTAAGAAGCCCCAGTTCCAATTTAAGAAGCCCTAAGTCTAATTTTAGGGAATCTAATTTTAGCAAGCACCCCTTTGGAGGAGTATAAGAAATTCTCATGGGAGAGAGTTTGTATTCATAACTATTATTGATATTGGTTCTTGTTAAGAAATTCTTCTGTGAAGACTGAGCCAAGGGTTCTAGGATTCCATTTACATTGAAGAACGTCAACTCTTCATTGTGTGTGATTCAGAGGTTGTGAAAGATCAGCTGATCTATTCCCAAATTGAGAGATAACTTCACCCAGAAGTTATCATAGTATTACAGGTATTTGAGAGATAAATTCACTCAGAAGCTATCGCAAGGGTTTATAGGTATTTTCATTATTGTTGGGTTTTGATTCAATAATTATCCAGATATAGATCTTTTGTATTAGCCCATAATTCTACAGATCAGGATCAAGCATACAGGTTGTGCTATATCAGCGGCCGTACGAATTCCGTACAGATCTGTGAAAATTTGTACGCATCAACAGAAAGTTCAGGTACCGACATCGGTGAATAGATACTTATAGAGACCGACATCGGTTGACATATCACCGACATCGGCGGGATAACGACTACAGATCGACCAATGATGGCAGCATAACCGACGTTGGCGACTGTGTTTTGTACACAGCAGGCCGAGACGTACCAAATTCAGATTTCTTTCCCAATTTGCAGAATATTTAGGCTATTAAGGCCGTACTTTCAATATTCTTTGTATACTTGATAGAGGACTTCTATTGTAAGCTTATGAGCAAATAAATAAGAATTTATACTGTGATTTATTTGTCTATTTGAAGATATTTTGTAGAAATTCAGATAAGCAATTCAGAGCTTTTGTTTTGATATTCGAAGGGATATTACAATGTCAAGGAGGGAAGTAATGCTATGTACCTAGGAATATGATATATTAATGTATATGGATTGATGGAAATGCTAACATGTGGCACACATACCCTTAGATAGTTATATGGGTCCAATAAATTAGGATAATGGAGTAACTTTTGGAATTAGTGCATTGGATAATGGTCAGCATGCATTGGAATTATGAAGTTACCCATCTAGTGTTAGTTAGATAGAGGTATATATAAAGGAGATGATTATCATTTTAGTGGGTTAAGTAATCATTGAATCTTCTATTATAAGAGTATATTGGAGTTTGTTCCCTTTAAGAGAAATTATGGAGTTATTCCTTCGTAAAGGAGTATTATATGGTGTTTCCCTACCTAAGGGGTATTATATTTCCACATATATCAAATATTTAGAGATCTTGGTCCATCAATATCTATTATGTTGTGTTGATATAAATTATATTTTTCATATTTTCTAATTATTGTAAGTGTGGATCATAACAAGGATGAAGAAGAGAGTGAGGAAAGAAAGGACGCAAAATGTTCTTCTAAACAAATTCAAAAAGATCATCCTAAATCTTATTTTCATTGGAAATAAAAATGTAGGTATACAAACAAGGATAATAAGGGTGAGTGATGTTGCCTTAATTTCAAAAATTAAACCTAAACACTATATGGAAGCAAGTGAAGATATGTTTTTTTAGATGCAATGAATTAGGAGCTAAATAAAATTGAGCAAAATAAAACTTAAGAGTTAGTAATTAGACCTTGTTAGTGTCCAAAATTTCACTAAAGCAATTAGGTCTTTGTAAAGTGAAAATGACCAAGTCCTTATCCCAACATCCATTAAAGGTTCCTTTGAAAGGTCAAGTTCATGTGAAAATTTGCTAAGTCCTAATTTGGTCTTTGATTGGCATATGCGTCTTTACCTTAGACTTTTTTAGGTTTTTTACATGAACAAAATGTCTTACAAAAATAGGTCTTTGGGACTTTTGTCTTCGATAAAAAGTACAAAGACTTATTTTTGTCAAATATTTTGTTTGTTATAAAAGTTCTAAATAAATTCAAGATATTATTTTTTTTAGCTAAAATTTTTGTACCAAAATTCCAAAGGGCACTTACCCTTTGGGAAAAGTGTAAGTCCAAATTCCTTTGGCAAAAGTGTAAGTTTAATTTCTTTAGGAAAAATGTCAAAGTCATTTTCTTTAGGGAAATTATTTTGGACAAAATGTCTAAAAAAATAATCCTAATGAAGACAAAAATGGTGAAGGTCAAATTCTTTCAAGCATTTTGTCTATGATAAATTTTTTGAAAGGGTTATCTCTTTTAGGCTTCTTTCTTGCATAAAAAGTCTGATAAAGTTCAAATCTCTCAGGAAAGTGTGAAGTCAAAATCCTTTGGGGAAATTGTCTCAAAAATTTTATCTAAGAAAATTGTCCCAATAGAATGCCTGAAAGGATTGTTGTGGGATAAAAATGTTGAAGATAGGAGTGCCAAGGATAAAAAATCTAAAGATAAAGACCCAAAATAAATGTCTCCAATACTGAGTTGATGCAAGATAGAAATGGTAAAGAAACAAGACCTGATGAGTAAAGTCTACAACAAAAGGCCTAGAGAATGAGATCTAACAAGAAAATTTCTTGAAGAAATTTACTTGAATTGTAGGTATCATGGTCTCATGAATGTCTTTTGATAGGCATGTGGCCATCAATTTTAAGGAACAAAAAATAGCCATTTAATTCCAAAAGGAGGTAGATCCAATGGTAGGCATTTGATCAAGTAGAGATCATCTGATGGTGTGTGATAAAAGATAAATAAATCAAAGGAACCCAGGACTAGTGTAGGCATGACAAGTGTTAAGCTCATAGAGCATGATCAAAAGTTTGAGCATGTTATAAAAATCCAATGATGCAGCAGACATTTGATAATTCAATAGGTCGAAAGATATAGCGAGGTGCTTCCATGTGGTGTAATGACAGTCAAAGTAATAGTACTATTTGTAAGGAATAAATCATGACCAATATCATGGATTGCAATCTTATGATGCACATTTGATCATATGGAAAGATATAATGGCTTAAATGCACAACTAAAAAGTTAATACATGGTCATAGGATATAGATTGAGCACATTCTAAGAGATCAATGGTACACATTCAAGTGTACATAATCTAATATATGGTGTGTATTAATTCATGATGTTTCTCAAAGCCTTAACTAAATATGAGACTACCACTTCAAAATTATGCACTAGCCCGATAGGACTGATAGAGCAAGATGTAGAGAGCTAGTAGGGATATCAACTGACATGACCTCAGAGCCAAAGATAGCTAACAACCAATTATGATTGGTTTTTTAGATCAAGATCGATGGTTTGCATCAGTATATGAACATATATCCAATGGTTAAAACCAAGATGGATTTTTTAAAAACGTCCTATTATCACTCTAGATTATACCCTAGCTGAAAAGAGGAGTGTTAAAGTCCTACCCTCAAACCTTGACTAACATGAGAATGGTCTAAAGTCATGGATTACCTATATCTAGACCAAACCCTTAGGATTTTTAATGAGGCTAGCTCCTCTAATGCATCATTTGGACCTTTGTAACTAAAACCTAAAATTGGTTAGGGTAAAAAGGGAGAAGGAATTGCATAAATGAAAACCTAATCTAAGTTATGGTGATGGATCATGAAGTTTTACCATTCAATCATACTTGAGCCTCTAAAACACTAGTAAGATAGAAACAAACTCTAATTGTATGTCATGCATTAATATTTCATGTAGAGGTTCATAAAGTGAGTGAAACCTAAGGGAGATGATGGAGAGGCCTGGTTCAAGGAACTAATCCAATCAACATGTCCATTATTGGATTCAGTCAGATGTTATTAAACACTAGACATAACCTACATAACCAAACAATCTACCAGCTAGGTGAGATCAAGACTTGTTAAGGGATAAAACTCTACCACCTATGTAAATCAAACTAGCATGAACACACTAGTCTAATATTGTAAAATCTGAAAATAGTCATCTTATTTATCTCAAGAGGTTATAAAGCTCAATCTTGGCATAGTCTAGTCATGCCCAAGAGAGGGATCTAAAATAATAGCTCAAAGGATATACTTATAGCATAAGTGAATCAAGTGAGAGGGTATTTTATTGCTCAAAGAGTGGATGAAATCCCTATAGATCAAGGAATGAGGTGGCAACCTTTGATTTCCTTTCTATTTATGTGTGTTGTTCAACAAACTCATTTATTGCTATATTAATAATCATCAAGCTCCTCTCATTGGCCAAGGGATATCACTAAAGATAAATGATTTTTAAGCATAGTTTTAAGGTCTATTTAAATGGAAAAAATTCCCTTAACTACCTCTCCAAGTACTAACTCAGCATCTTAGGATGTTAAGTCCACTTACCCTAATCATGAGCATCAAATCCTTGAATCTTGATATTGATAAGTATGTCATGCATTGGGTGGTAGAGTACCTACTTTGTTTATGATGGACACCCTTAAATTTATTAAATATTCACCCATTTTCATATTTAGATCATAGGACCTACCTATAGATGTAAAACCAATCTAAGGACATTGGTTTTCCCTATAGATTTCATATTAAACAAACCCATGGATCATTTATCACCTTATATATTATAATAGGTTCAAAAAAAACCTATTATATCTCTATGGGGACCAAGAATTCATAAATGCATGGATCCTTCTTTAACCTAGAGAACCATTAATAAGAAAGAACCCTGTAAGCATTAACTTATCAAACTAGAGATCAACATAAACTCCAATGGCACTCTCTTATATTCCCCATGCTTGATTATACTAGATATAATTTTCTATGGAATTATAATGAGATTGAATACCATCAATAAAACCCTAAAAGATCTTACTTTCCATGGTCAAAAATGGATTCTCAACCTCCATCAAAAACCTTGGGTTTACTTTCACTCTAATTGACTATCAAAATCCAACTTATCCCATTGATACATTGACTCTCATTCACTCCATTTGATCTTCCAAATACAAATAAGTGTGATCCCTCAGATATAAATTTAAATTTTTAACCTTGTCTCTACTTATGACATGTGTCAAATGTACATTAATCCTTAGGATCATGTTATTAGTCTATCACTTCACATGCTTATGCCATGTGTTGACCCCTTGAGATTTTATAACTATTTGGCTCATCTTGTGCCATTGTATTGAGATGTATGATCGAGCGAGGACCACTGATCTTGTTGGGACCCATTGTTTGAAAGCTAATGGCTAGTCCATGGTATTAAATTTGATAGTTTATAGGAAGTCATTTGATGTTCACATGATTATTTTTTATGGTCATGAGATCATCAATTTTAATCTCAAAAGGATTAACTTAATCTATCTTTAAATTTTATGTTCACATGACCATCATTCATCATTTTGTAGAATGTGATTTACATCACATGGACCATCAAATTTAAACATAGGTAGATTTTTTCCCAAGATTTAACTTAACATTCATGCAAATGTCTTATATTATTTTACCAACTTTGAAATCTCTGATCTTAAAGCATGAGAAATATGGAGGTCCAAAATTTTAGGAGATTCTCATGAAGACAAAAGGAGCAAACCTATTTGATGTAATTATCCTAGAAGACTCCCATGTGGAGATATTAAGTTCTCAAGTTAACTAGTCCTTAACTACTTGTGCATAACATCCTAGTGATGTTTTGGCCCTTATTGCTACATAATTCATCCTTTGATCATTATTTCAAGGTGTTGATGAATTCTTTAGATTTTTGCAACTAGGTCTATGTTTCTAAATGCTTGGGCACTATGCAAATATTATTTGATCTTCCTCTTTTCAAAAGCTTCATATGTAGGCCAAAATGGCCAACATCTTTGATGACTCATAGGGGTTACATGCCTACCTATGCAAAATAACCCAGACCATGTGCTTAGTCAAATCCATTGGGCATGAAGTCTCTACTTGGATCAAACATATTGACCTGGTGCCAAACCTACTCTAACTAGTTTTTTGAAACAAACACAAATACCAAAAGGAATAAAATGAGACAAAGTCACCATAGCACTTAATGAAAAGGAAAATAACCTAAAATAGGCACAAAAAACAAATGTGTTAAAGTAGTACTTAGAGGAATTTGAACAAAACTATCCTAAAATATATAATTTAAAACTATGTGTACCTTTCCTCTAGACCAAAAGGAAAGTTTTATAATTTTCTTGCCACATGGGATGTGGAATTGAATGATACATGTAGCTCCTTGAATCTTGGTCTTGATACTTTCTTCCCCTTTTTTACAATTATCATCCTCTTCAGCATGATGCTTGATGAGAACTAAGTAGCTCCAAATGGGTCAGCTACATGCATCCATATAGTCTTAGCTTTCACATATGGCTCCTTAATTACAACCTCCAATGGTCGTTCAACAAGACACACCTCTTTTATTTCTATGGAATCCTCAATAAGAATAGGCTTCTTTTTTATTCAATTTCCTCATGATCATCAAAGAGATCTACATATTCTACCAAATCTTGATCATTTTCCTCCATGGGAAATTCTTTGTCCACCTTCTCAAGCACTTGATCCTCAACTTGACCAAGATCTTCAAGTTCTTGAAAAATATTCATTTATCATTGACAATCATCTTTGTCCTCCTTTTCATATAGAACCACCAATTATTCAACCTTCTCTTGTACATCATCAACCTCTTCCTCATGTAATTGTTCTTGTATTTGTATCTTAGCCTCTACCTCAGCTTTTTCTTGCACGTATTCCATCTCTACATCATCATGAAAAACCAAAGCATATTTGTTTTTGCTAAGAGGTATCCCAATCATGATTTCTTATTCTTGTTCACTCAATTCACCTTCATTTTTTTCTTCTTTAGCTACATCTTCTTGTTTTTACTCATAAAGGAGAGGTTTTTTCTCAAGGAGTGTCATAATAGATCCTTGAAAATATTTAGCAAGATGAGAGAGGTCTAAAGAAGTTATCATAGGTACCAAATTTTTTTCCTAAAGTTACTCTTCTTAGATTGCCTTCACCTCCTCTTCTTTATTATTTTATTCTTGAATGGATCTTCATGAAGGAAAGGCTCTAAGATTTTGAGGGGAAAGGATTGGAGGTTGTAAGGTCTCTTGTCTGACTCTAGGAATCACCACTTCCTCCTTCTACCTACTAATTTGAATGGATTTACAAGATGGAAATGACCTATATTCTTGAGGAGGGAGGGATGGGGGCTGAGTAGATTTGGATTGGCTTGATTGCATGATTTGGTTTCAAGATTGAAAAGATAGAGGTTCTACCTAAAACTTTTGATTCTAGTTCTCCTCCTCTCTCCTTGTCTTTAGCTCTATCTCTTTTATTTTATTTAATATATAGTCTTCAAATATATTCTCTTTAAGGTGGTCAATAACACAAGAATGATCTTAAGGAGGGATGATAGAGGTCTGTATAGGTTCAAATCCCCCTTTAACTTGGGTCCTCAGATCCATATCTACCTTACTTTGCCCACCCCATGACTTTACCACTTGATTCTAGCTTGGAACCTTAAAGGAATTCATATGGTGTTCTTGAGGGAGGATGAAGCCTTGGACCCAAATAGCAGGCTATTCCACAATAATAAATTCATTTATTTGATATCTCCCTTGGATAGATTTCCAAGAAGGAAAGGTCTGAGGAACATATGAAGAACTTGGAACATTAAAAGGAGCACTTGGAATGGTCTCTTGAGGAGGAATGAATGCCATATAAGAAGGTTGAGGTGGTGTATATGTAGGCATAAAAGGTTGGTGAGGTTGGACCTAATATTCCTCAAGGCCTTTTATCTTATCTTCAATGCTCTAAATGTAACCCCCTACATTCATCATGTAATCTATAAGATTGTTCTAATTTTCTCTCTCAATAGGTATCCTTTCTTATTTTATTCACTATAATGACTCTCTCACATGATGAATCAGGTGAGTAGGGACATCTTGGCCATAACATCTCTATGATCTCAACTCTATTTCATGTTTTTCAAGACTTATCAAAGTTCACTTAAGTGTTGGTAGAGATGGCTCATGATAGGGTTGATGAGGAGAAGTATTATGATGGGCTTGTTGTCTATAAGAAGGATTAAGGCAATATCCTTGATGATAAGGATCATGAGAATCATAAAAAGGCTCTTCATAGCTTTGATTGGACTCATGGTAGGGATGATAAGACTCATATGGATCATGAAGATCATATTGGGGATATTAATAAGGGGGTCAATAATAGGAGTAACCATAATAACTATTCATATTGACCTTATATATCAAATGAGATGCAAAAACTGATTAAAAAATTCATTAAGACATATCTAGTCTACTCATAACTAGAATCTTGATATGAAATCACCATTGGTGATAATGTGTTTGATTCCAAAATATGATAAAGGGAAGACACACCAAAAATCTTCCTCTTCTTTTAGACTTTGTCCCACTGAGTGTCCAAAAAAATTTAGCACTCTAGATTGCACCCTATCTGAAAGAAGGAATGTTTAAGTCCTAACCTCAAACTTGGACTAACATGGGAATGGTCTAAGGCCATGGGTTGCTTATATCTAGACCATAACTCTAGGATTTTTAATGATGGTAGCTCCTTTGATGCATCATTTTGGATAAATATCTACCACTTATGAAAATCAAAACTGACATGAACACACTAGTCTAATATCATGAAATCTAAAAACAGTCATTTTATTTATCTCAAGAGGTTACAAGGCTCAATTTTGGTAGAGTCTAGTCATGCCCAAGAGATAAATACAAAATAATAGCTCAAAGGCTATACTTATAGAAAAATGGAAGAAAGAGAAAGGGTATTTTAGTGCTTAAAGAGTGGAAGAAAGCCCTTCAGATCAAGGAGTGAGGTGGTAGCCTTTGATTACCTTTCTATTTGAGTGCCTTATTTAACAAACAAATTTCTTGATATCTTGATAATCATCAATATCCTCTCATTGGATAAGGGATATCATTAAAATACAAGTGCTTCTTATGCATAGTGCCAAATTTTACTTAATTGGAAACAATGCCCTTAACTACCTCTCCAAGTACCAACTCACCATTTTGGGAACATTAAGTCCACTTACCCTAATCATGAGGATCAAATCCTAAAATATTGATAATAATAATAATGCCATGCCCTAGTTATTAGAGTACTTTTTTTGTTGATGATGGTTACCCTTGCATTTATTACACATTCACCCATTTCCATATCTAGATCATAGGTTTCACCTATAAATGAAAAACTAGTCTAAGGACATTAGTTTTCCTTATATATTGTATATTAAATGAACCCATGGAAAATTTAGCACCTTATAAATGATAATAGGTTAAAAAAACCTATTATATCTCTATGGGGACCAAGAATTCATATATGCATGGATCCTTCTTTAACTTGGAAAACCAATCACAAGAAAGAACCTTGTAAACTCTAACTTATTAAACTAAAGATCAACATAAGCTCCAATGGCACTCTCTTATGTTCGCCATGCTTGATTGTACTAGATAGACTTCTCCATGGAATTCAAACAAGATTTAATGGAATTAGGAACACACTACAAGACCATACTTTACATGGTTGAAAATGGATTCTTGACTTTCATTAAAAACCTTAGGCTCACCTTGGTTCTAGCTGGCTCTCAAAATCTGAATTGGCTCATTGACACATTGAGTCTCATTCAATCCATTAGATCTTCCAAATATGAACAAGCATTAACCCTTACATCTAACTTTGATTTATTAACCTTATCTTAACTTATGTCATGTGTTGAACATGCATTAATCCTTAGGATCATGTTGTTAGTCTATTACTTCATGTGTTTGTTCCATGTGTCAACCCCTCATGCTTACTATTTGACTCATCTTGCACCATTATATTGAGATGTATACTCGAGTGAGGACCATTTATTTTTATAAAAACCATTATATGAAATTCAATGGCTTATCCGTGGTCTTAAAATTGATAGTCTTTAGGATGTTATTTGACATTTGCATGGTTGTTATTGATGGTCACACGACCATCAAATTTAAAGTCAAAAGGATTATCTTGCTCTATCTTTAAATTTGACATTCACACAACCATCGTTCATCATTATATATAATGTGATTGATGTCCCATAGACCAAATTTAAACATAGGTAGATTTTTGCCTAATGTTTAACTTGACATTTGCATGAATGTTTTATGTTTTTGACCAACTTTGAAAGATTGGATCTTGAATTGTGAGCAACATGGAAGTCTTAAATTTATAGGAGATGCTCAAGAATATAGAAGCTATAAGGAGCAAACACATTTGATATGATGGTCCCAAAATCCTCCCAAGTGGAGATATTAAGTGCTCAAGTTGATTGATCTATAACTACTTCTATATAACACCCTAATGATAGTCTAGCCTTTAAATTGCATAATTCATCCTTCTATCATTATTTTAATATGTTGATGAATTATTCATATTTGTGAAACCAAGTCTATGCTTCTAAATGCTCAGGCACCATGAAAATCTACTTGGATCTTCCTCTTTTCAAAAATTTTATATGTGGGCCAAAATCGCCAATAGGTTTAATATAGTAGTGATATGTGTCACAATGATAAGGAGCCAACGATAGATCTATGGTTTCCATTTGATTAGATGAGCATATCTAACAATGCATGTTAATGTAGATTAGGATGATTTGATAGTGCATGATTAAAGCTAGATAGTTAAAATAACTAAGGATGAGTATAGGTATTATAAGTGTCAAGCTTTTAGGGCATGGTTAAAATTTTGAGCATGTTTCAAAGATCAATGATGTGAGCAGATAGTTGATAGTTCAATGGGTCCCAATATCTAGCTAGTTTTTACCACATGACATGTAACACTCAATGCAATATTGATTATTTTCAAGGGATATAAAAATCTCATAGGGATGTCAAGTGGCATGACCTTCAAGTTGAGTGTAAATAGTAGCTAATGATATTCTACCCCTTAGATCATGATCTGATAGAGTACATTTTCTCACCCAAACAAGATATGAATGTAAGTAAAGAGTTGAAGTAGTTCAAGATCACTAGTATGTGCATTTTATCTCTCTTTCTAAGGAGGTTACATCTATACAGCCATTAACAAGCTCTACAATAATCTCTATGTCTCCCCTATCTAACATGGAGTAAATCCACCATACTTATCAACATGGAAGCATTTTGAAACATTAGTGTATGTAATATTTTCTTTCAATTTAATGAAAATTCATGTGGTTATCTACTATTTTTTTATTGATGAAGTGCATTAATATTTTTTACAAATGTTTTTGATTAGACATCTCATTCTCTACTCATTACTGCTTATCATCTTGGGTTTAGAGCTAAATTATAAATCCATTTCTATGTTATGTTTGTAAATGTGTTGTTGAATAACTTGTTATGGAATCCTAGGTTTATGGATTCAATGGGAGAAGGAAAATCACTCCTATTAGTTCCATTAGCTTGCATTTAAGTTTAATGCATCTTTGTAATAGGTGATGTCATGAATGTTGAAAAAATCCCTATTATTTAAAGAAAACCAACACACCACCTTCCCCTTTTATAATTATCAAATTTTCCTACCCTAACCTACCCTACAATTAATACACCTAGTTACATATTATGAGTGTTATTTTCTAACAAATGCACAAACATTTTATACTTAGCATGTGTCTATAGTTTGTGATTTAAATTATAGCATTGTAGTCTTTTATTCGACCATTATTGTTGAAGATTCTATAGAGTGAAGATTGAAATATATTTCCCATCTATCTTTAGAATCTTGCAAATGAATTAGATCATTTGTGCATTTTGTGTGACAATCCTTCATGGGTGAAGTGTGAAAACCTAGTTATGCCCTGGTCATTTTTGTTCCTTTTGAC
This sequence comes from Torreya grandis, assembly GCA_037957365.1. Taxonomy (NCBI): domain Eukaryota; kingdom Viridiplantae; phylum Streptophyta; class Pinopsida; order Cupressales; family Taxaceae; genus Torreya; species Torreya grandis. The sequence continues at coordinate 295,322 of JARHVA010006977.1, read as the reverse complement.
AAAAATCCCCATGGAGGTTGAATTGAATATTATCTCCATGTGAGAAATATATCCCTTAGGTCCTCTCACCTTGGTTTAGTTACAGACATAAGTATCAAGTAGATAATCATACCCTCTATAGGTGCCTCTTAGTCATTTTTTACATTTGGTCTAATCTAGATGCTAAACCCTCCCTTGGCTATAATGACATACTAGCAGGTTTTTCATCATTGTTTTCCATTTTATTTCAAGTGTGCAAGGTTGAGTGAAAGAGATGTACAACTAGGAAATAACACTAAACTAGAACCATTGCTAAGGAGAAGCTAAGACCCATTTCATTTGTGTTGTCAAGGACTATTATAGAGATCTGCTATCTTTTCTAATGTTATCTACTTATTTTTACTCATCTGACTATCTTTGGTTCATCAACATCACCACTCAACTAGAACCATTATTGGGGACTAAACTAAATTCTAGGTCACTTGTGTTGTTAGGGACTCTTGTAGATAGCTATAAGTAAACCATAGTTAGAAGGTTTTTTTCTTATCATTTTCTACAATCAGACTGTCTTGGCCATCAACATCACAACACTCCACTAGGGATGTGCTAAGAATTAAAATATTTGATAATTGACATATGTTTCAAAGTGTTATTAAAGTTACATGTTGGAAGGTGCCTTTTTTCCCTTTTGAACATTATTCTAAAAATTTTAGTATTTTATCTTTCTATCTCATTAATAAATTTAGCAAATATGTTTTTAGCATGTATCACAATCAATGTGTTAACTGTTATATTCCAAAATTCTAATTCTAGTGGTGACTCTGATTTTATCATCTAGTTTCAAGGAATATTAGTGCCTATTTTGTATATCTATCTTAAATTTTAGATTTGATCATTTTCTTTCTTGTGAATCTAGGATGATTGAGATCATCCTTCAAAGGTGACTAATCATAACCTTGTCTCATTGTTATGTTTTCTTCAAATATGAAGGAGACAAGTTTGGAAGCCAAAATGAAAGTGCCTAATTTATTAAATGCTAAAGTAAATACTGTGAATTTTGATTTCGAAATTAACTAGTGTGACAAGTGTTTCCTCCCACATATTCCATGTGATGCTACTAAAAAATTTGATGAATACTCATATGATCCTGAGTATGCATCATCCAAATATGATATTTTTATGTTCAATTGTCAAGACTCCCCATGTAAGTTTTTTACCTACATAGAAATGATGTTTGACACTATTGTTGATTAATTTTGAGGTTAGGTCAAGAGGGTCCTACCATATGAATTTTCTTGTGATGATTACAGGACATAAGAAAATGAGTTACCAAATCATGATGTAATCAAAGAACCAAAGTGTGCTTTGAAAGAAGTTCTAAACATGGATGTAAAATTGGGTTGCTCAATTGGGAATATGGACATTGTTGACTAGCTAGCTTTTATTGATAATGGGTTTGACAATGAAGATGTTTTTTATAATATGTCATTTGATGAAGATAGGTTGTCTCTTATGCCCTTAAGGATGAATTATTTTAGTTTTATTTCAAACAACTATTTGAGTGCACAAATGAAATTATTGATCTTGGATTACTCTTGCTTGGTACTCATTTGATTTCATCTAAGAAGCAAGTTTATTTATAGCTACTAAAAAGGAACCAAGATATTTTATCATGGTCTTATCCAGATTCAAGATCCTTTAAAGAGGATTTGTTTCAACTTGTCATCTTATCACAACCTAGAAGTAGTACCTTTAGGCATGTGTAGAGAATGTTTTACTTCAACTTAGCCACCAAGCTCTTGGAAAAGTTAAATGTACTAAAGGATGGTAGAATTCTAGAGCTTCTAATTAATAAAACACATTTAAAACATTTCCTTAACTATGTATGAAACTATGTATACATTGTATTGTTTTTTGTTACTTTGTCCTTCTCTTACTTTATTTCCCCTTTACTTTGGGCCTTGTTTGTATAGTTTCCCTTCATGTTTTTTGTTATGCTAATTTTTATATCCTCTTAATCTATTTTTATTAGTCTACCATGTTTTGTTGAGCCTTTATGAATGTTTGATGAATTTTTTTATGTCTTGACTCTATGACCCAATGGATCAGCACTTTCTCTTGTGTTTTTGGGTTCTTTTCACACTTATAGAGGGTATGTATCCCTAGGAGAGAGCCAATGTTATTACCCAAAATTGCACTAAATCAATTGGGCCCTTATCATGTAAAAATGCCTAGTCCTTAGCCCAACTTCTATCTCTAAGTATTCCTTTTAAAATTCAAGTTCATGTGAAAATGGGCTAAGTCCTAATTTGATCTTTTCTTGGCATATGTGTCTTTCCCTTAGAATTTTTGGGGCTTTTTATACAAACAAAATTCTAACAGAAATAGGTATTTAAGATTTTTGTCTTGGACAAAAAGTTTGAAGACTTATTTCCATCAAACATTTTGTCTGTTAAAAAATGTCTAAATAAATTCAAGGTGTAATTTTATTTTGGCCAAAATGTTTGTACAAAAAGTTTGAAGGGCACTCACCCTTTGGAAAGAGTGTAAGTCAAAATTTCGTCAGTAAAAGTGTAAGTTCAATTTCTTTGGGAAAAATGTCAAAGTCATTCTCTTTAAGGAAATTATTTTGGGCAAAATGTCTAAAATAATTATCCTGACAAAGATAAAAGTGTTGAAGGTTGAATTCTTGTGGGAATTTTATCCACAACAAAATTTCTCAAATGGCTATTTCCTTCTAGCATCTTTCCCACATAAAAAGTTTAATAAATTTCAAATCTCTTGGGAAAAGTGTGAAGTCAAAATCCTTTGGGGAAATTATCTCAAACATTTTGTCTATATTAATTATCTTAACAAAATTCCCAAAAGGGTTTTTGTAGGATAAAAATGTCAAAGATAGGAGTGTTGAGGACATAAAATACAAAGACAAAGACCTAGAATAAAATTCCTAAAGACCAAGTTACTAAAAGACATAAATGGTGAAGATAAAGGCCTAATGAGTAAAGTCTAGAATGAAAAGCCTAGAGCATAAGATCTGACAAGTAAATTTCGTAAGAAAATTTTCCAAATTATAGGTATGACAGTCTCACAAACATTTTTGACAGACATGCAGACATTAATTTTAAGTTGTGATAAATAACCATTTGATTCCAAAAGGAGGAAGATCTAATAACATGAATTTACTTGGGTGGAGATGATCTAATGGTGCATGATCAAAGATGAATAAGTCAAAGGAACCTAGGACTAATGTAGGCATGACATGTGTTAATCTCATTAAGTATTATCAAAAGTTTGATCATGTTCTAAAAATATAATGATGCAAGTGGACATTTGACAATTTAATAGGGTTAGAGATCTAGAAAGGTAATGCTGCATGACATGATGGTGATAAAAAATTAGAGACTATTTATAAGGAACAAATCATGCCCTATCTCATAGATTACAATTTAATGATGCACATTTGATTGGATGGAAAAATCTAATGGTGTAACGGCATGGTTGAAATGTCAATACATGGTCACAAGCTAAACATTGAGCACATTCTTAGAGATCAATAGTTTGTGTTCAAGTGTACATAATTCAATCTATGGTGCATATTAAGTCATGACCTTTCAACAAAGCCCATAATGAACATGAGACCACCACTTGGAAAGATCATGCTAGCATGATAGGACTAATAGAGCAAGATGTAGAGATCCCATAGGGATAATAAATGGCATGACTTGAGGGCCAAATATAGAAAAAAACTAATAGATTTTTGTGTTTTAGATCAAGATCGATTGTCTACATGAGTTTATGCACATAGATATAATGGTGTGAACCAAAATGGATTTTTCTAAAGGGTCCAAGTTGAATGTGATAGTAACATGTGTCAATACCATAATGAGATATACATAGATCTATGGTCCACATTTGCTTTAATTAGTGGATCTAATAGTGCACATTAATACAAAGTAGGATGATCTGATGGTGTGTGATCAAATATAGATAATTAAAGGAACCCAAGACCATTATAGGCATGATAAGTGTCAAGCTTGTGAGGCATAGTTAAAATTTTGAGAATGTTATAAAGATATAATGATGCAAGTAGATAGTTTATAATTTAATAAGGCCTAAGATATAACTAGTTGCTACCATATAGTGTGATAAGACTCAATACAATAAAGACTATTTGAAAGGGACATATAAAGCTCATAGGGATGCCAAGTAGCATGATCTCAGCTTTGAGTGTAGATAGTATCTAATGATGTTATGCCACTTAGATCATGATCTGACAGAGCATGTTTACTCACCCAAGAAATATCTAATGGAAAGAAAAGATTTGAAGCAGTCTAAGATCCTCAAATGAGACATAAAGAGGAAAAGTGTCAAGCCCTCTATGAGTGAACAAGAAAATCAATGGTTTATGATCGATCATACATCTAATAGATTGATGACATGAATGAGAGTGGAAATTTTGAAGGGGAAAAGGGGAGTATAACCTATGTCCTTTGTATTTTTCATTATTATGCTTGTCCAAGTTCCTCCATGAGAGAGAATATTATAGGTGTACAAATCCAAGCTAGGCCACTCCAAATAGGATCATTCAAAGAGCCATGGATCCAGAATATTCCTAAGAATTCATTTTAAGATCAATTTGTTCCATGGCATGCATGAGAGGGAGGATATCTATCTAATATTTTCTAGTTGTGTAGGTAAGTGGTTGAGAGCATCTTCAGGTAGTTCCATATAAAGATAAATGGTTTATTTGCCTCCACTATGAATATATTTTCTCAAGCTTGTGTAGATGGGATATCCAACCAATAAATCAAGGAGTTTATTATAAATCTCAATCATTCCTTATAAATGTAGTTGAAATAATAATTTTCCTTGTAGTTACATGAACATTTTAGGCATGGAAAGGGAATATTTTTAGTTGGAAGAATCGTGGTGGGTCTTTCACACTTGAGTATTTGAAATGGGTAAAAAATGTATAAATCTGAGGCTTGTATTATATTTAAGAGGTTGGTTGGCCATTGTGTTGGTCTATGTCTTCCTTAGTATAGGCTCTTCCACATTTTGGGATCACTACTATGTGCATATTATCTCTCTTGATAAGGTGGTTGTATTTTTATAACCATTAGCAAGCTCTGAGAGAATATCTATATGTCTCCCCTATCTAACATGGATCAAATCTACCATGCTTGTCCCCATGATATAGTTTTGATACATTGGTTTGTGTAATATTTTATTTTAAGCTAATTAAAATGCATGTGGTTATCTACTATTTTATGTTGATGAAGTGTATTAATATGATTTACAAATGTTATTGATTGGATATCTCATTCTTTGCTCATTACTGGTTGTCATCTTGGGTTTAGAGATAGATTAAAAATACCTTTCTACATTATGTTTGGAAACGTTTTGCTAAATAACTTGTTAGGGAACCCTAGGTTTATGGATTTATTGGGAAAAGGAAAATCACTCATGATAGTTCCATTAGCTTACATTTAAATTTTTTACATCTTTGCAATAGGTGATGTCATTAATGTTGAAAGAATCCCTAATATTTGAAGACCACAAGCACACCACACTCACATTTTATAATTATCAAACTCTCTTACCCTATCCTACCCTAAAAGTAATACACCTAGTTACATATTATGAGTTTTATTTACTAGAAGATGCATAAACATTATATACTTAGCATGTGTCTACAATTTGTGCTTTAAAATCTAGCATTACAATCTTTTATTCAACCCTTGTTGAATATTATATAGAATGAAGATTAAAATATTTTTCCCATTTATATTTAGGATATTATATATGACTTAGATCATTTTTGCATTTTATGTGATAACCCTTCATGGGTAATGTGTGAAAACTTGGTTATGCCCTAGTCATATTTTTTCCTTGTGATAAAAATCCCCATGGAGGTTAAATTGCAGAATCTATCCATGTGAGAAAGATACCCCTTAGTTCTCTCACCTTAGATTAGGTAGATAAATAAGTAATATGGAGCTAACCATACCCTCTATAGGTACCTCTCAATCATTTTTTGAATTTTTCATAATCTTTATGCCAAACCCTTCCCCAGCTACAATGACATACTTGTAAGGTTTTTATCATTGTTTTCCATTTTCTTTCAAGTGTGAAAGGATGATTGAAAGAGGTGTATAATTGGGAACCAATAGGCCTAAATAAAAAAACATCACTGGTATAAAATGGGTTTTTATTAACAAATTGAATTAGATAGAGAGGTCACTAGAAACAAAGCCAAACTTGTGTGCAAAGGATATGCTCAGGTAGAAAGAGTGGACTTTGAAGAAACCTTTTCTCCTATAGAAAGGTTAAAATACATTAGTATGTTTATTAGCTATGTAAGTTTTAAAGGATTCAAGATATATTAGATGGATATTAAGTCAACCTTCCTAAATAAGAACTTAGAAGAAGAGGTATACATTGAAAATCTATAGGGTTTCTCATTGACTCATAATAGGGATTATGTTTATAGGTTGAAGAAGACCATTTATGGCTTAAAATAAGACCCTATATCTTGGTATGATAGGCTTAATAAGTACCTTTTGGACTAGGGGTTCAAGAGAGGAGTTTCAAATAGTAACCTATTGTCAAAATTAAAAATGATCATAATTTGACAATTATAATCTATGTGAATGATATTATCTTTGGTGGAACTAATGAAAATATGACCAAGACTTTTTTAGAGGTGATGAAGTCAAAATTTGAGATGTTTATTCTTGGAAGTTCTCATTTTTTTTTGGAAATCAAATTAGTCAATATAAAAAGGGTATATTCATTTCATATGTCAAGTATATAAAAGAGATGTTAAATAAGTTTCATATGGAATATTTTAAGGCTATAAGTACACCTATGGGTATAGGATGAAATTAATTAAGGATAAATCCTCAAGGGTCAATTAGATAAATTATATATCTATGATTAAGATTTTGTTGTATACTACTATAGCTAGACCAGATATCATGCATGTAGTAGGTCTTGTGGGAATATTCCAAGAATACCCCAAGGAAATTCACCTACAAGTAGTTAAGAGGATTCTTAGGTATCTCAATGGAGCTTTGGAATATGGTTTATGGTACCCAAGGAGTAGAAGTCTGATCTAGTAGCCTATACATAATTAGATTTGACTAGGAGTCTAGATGATAGAAAGAGCACTAGTGGATGATCCTTATTCTTGGGAAATTGTCTAGTCTCATGGTTAAACAAAAAAAAACCTTCAGTAGCTCTATCTACTTATGAAGGTGAGTACATTATAACAGCCTCATGTTGTACTCGAGTGTTGTGGATGAAACAGACCTTGAGAGGATACAAGGTGGAGTTTGATGGCCCTATTCCTATTATTTGTGATAATAACAGTGCCATAAGTGTTCCAAATAATCCTATCTTTCATTCAAGGACAAAACATATTCCTATCAAGTATCAATTTCTAGGAGAATAGGTAAATGAAAAAAACACTAAGCTTGAATTAATGTCTACCAAAGATCAGATTGAAGACATATTGACTAAGCCTCATATAAAGTATAATTTTAAAAATCTTAGATAGGAATTAGGTGTGATTAATATTATTAGTAGTCACTAAGAAAGACAAAGTTCTTAATGGGAGCTAATGAGGAGGTGTTTTAGCTCTAATAATAGAAAAGAAGTGCACAAGCTATGAACTTAAAGGGGGCGTCATATCAATCTATCAAGAAGAAGCTATCAGAGATATGCTTTATGAAAGGGGGATTTTTTTTTGACATGTTATTTTATTTTTTTATATTTAAGTGTTATTTTAATTAATTTATTTGTCATTAATGTCAATGGGGGAGATTGATATGCATTGAGAAGATATTTCCTAGTACAAGAAGTCTCTCTAAGTAAGTTCCATAAATAATTTGTTACCATCAATGACAAATGGGGATATTTTTGGGAATGTGTTACAAGGTATGTATGAATTTTTCATTTATGTCATTTTGTGTTATCATTATTGTTCTTAATGTTGAGATCATAAAGCCTTATTAAAGGAACCTAGTGAAATGGTATAGGCTTGATAGCATGATAAGTTGAGCCATTTAAGACCTATATAAGAAATTTTGGTAGTATGAGAGAATGTTATGATTTTTTATGACATGGTTATGACTTTTTTATAATAGTGAAATAGGTTTTAGGTTGTGTTCATAGTCTAGATAAGATTGGCAATTCAAGGCATGGTGTGTTAAAAGACCTAGTGTGGTCTAATGAGGGGTAAACTTCACTTTGTAAGGTGTTATATATCTTTAAATATTTGGAAGAGGTGTTATGTATTTTTATAATTATGTTTACCAAGTTTTAAGTCATAGTCTATAAGATAAAGTAATAAATTTGGTGGTAAGGTTAAATATGTGCATAAAATGGGGTGTTGTAAACCCAAGAAGAAGTTTATCATGCTCATTGGGATGTGAAAAATTCTCATGAGAGATTAATAAATTAATGTAATTTGGGTAAGGTCCCTATATTTATTTTAATATCATTGGTTTTATAGTTGAGGTTCAATCCTTTATGAATGATTGCTAAGAAGGTAAAGTAGTCAAAACCCTCCTAAATCCTAATAAAGACTTGTTTGGAAACATCTGATCAGTTATGGCTCAAAATGATTCTATTGACATAATTTAATGTTTTTAATATCTAAAGGAATATTCAAGTTTTCCTCAAGTGGTTTTGATTTGTCTTGATAGTAAGTAGAAACTACAAGAAATCATTTGTTTTTAGGGATTTCTGTATAACAAACAATGTTGACTAGGCAAAACATGTAAATGGACAGAGGATGATTTATAATGATCATAGTTTATTCCCATGAAAATTTATTATTATTTTTATAACAAAAGTTTTTATAAACTAGTCATGGAAGATAGCATATCGCTAAACTGGCTTGATGAGTAGAAAAATGAGAAAACTAGGTGAGAATGAGAATGAGCTTAGGGATTGGTTATAGAGGAATATGGATGGATCCTAAGGTATCAATTGATTATTAAATATCTATAAATAATATTCCCTTGGTGAATAAATGTTTATTATGGATATACTCAATCAAAAATTTGTCATCAAACTAGTTTGTCTAACATAGTGAAGACTGTGTAGAGTAAAGGAGTGAAATTCATTTGGAAGACAAATATTAATATATGACCATGTAATATATATTTTTATAGATGATATAAGGATTATAAATTTTCAAAAAAACCAATTATAATATCATAAATTTTTTCCCATGGGTATTCTAAGAGTTAATTTTCTTGACTATGTTTTTAATACTATAGACAAATTGTGTGTGTGTGTGTGTGTGTGTGTGTGTGTGTGAAAAGGATGTTCTTGAGTCATTTTTCACTAATTTAAAGGATATAAATATATTTAATGTGTTATAAATATATAATATTATAATTTAATTTTTTTATCTCCATTATAAGTCCTTGTTCAAGCTTGGAGAGTCAAATGATTTTGACTGTGTGTTGATAGTGTTTCTAAGTAAGCCTTTTGCAGAACTATTTTTGAGGCTTTTTGACCTATGTGCTTGAGATCAAAGAATTTTGGTAAGTATTTTAATTAAAAAATATCATATATATATATATATATATATATATATATAGATATATAATTTTATGCATGATTTTTGTGGTAAACTTGTGTATATGGTTCAAATTTTAAATATTGACTTTTAGGCAATGGGAAGGCCTAAAGGAAAGTAGACCTAATTAGTGGGTGCAAGTAGTGAAATGGTCCAAATAGAGTTGAGGAATAAAAATGAAATTATAAAGAGTATAATATAGGAATTAATGAAGTGTTTCACCCATTTTTAAGACAATAAGTTCTCCTAAGGGTTAGATTGGTAACATGTGGATAAGACAAACCTAGTTGCATTAAGTCTCCATTATTCCTAATGGTGAATTTAGTCCTTATGAACTATGAAAAACTTATTTAATGTTTGTTTAAAATTTTAAACATTCATGGTGTTATATTTAAAAGTTATTTCATTTATGTAAAGTTTCATGGCTGACTAATATGGGTGAGATCAAGGGTCAAGTACTTAAGAAAGCTTAGTATGCCTAAATTTAACTAGTTGAAATATTGAGCTATTAAGCAAAGAATATAGTGTTTTGGAGAATAGTTTAAGGGATTGAATAAAATTATATAACTAAGATAATAATTTCATGATTATATAATTTTTTTCTATAGGTATTTATCATGATCATTTGATCTAATTTTGCCAAAGAGGGATAATTAAGTGAGAAGGCCTAAGAGATTATATGAGTGAGATTGAAGGGTAAAGAGTTGAAAAAAAAGGTTATAATATAAATTTTATTTATTCAAAATAATTTTTATATTATCAAATACCATAAGTGACTTAGTTGGTTCTATGTCACCTAAGTGGTCGGATCCTCCTTGCAAGATAGAGCTTGTAGAAGACTAGTTAATTGGGTGCTTATCTAGATAGGAGTTAGAGTTCCTTATGAAGTTGGTGATTCACTAAATATTTGGATATTTTCATTATAGGACTATATATAATTTTAATGGTTTAGTGGGTTTTATCCTCTAAGAACTTTTCCCACATATCTTTTGTGTTCTCTTTTATGCTTGTATAGCTGTTTATTTATGTATTGTTATTTTATATGAATGAATGCTTCATGGAATGATCAATGGAATTTAATAAATTATTTATAAACAAATAATTCAACCCCTCATATTAGTAGATACTTCTAATTATTCTAAATTATCTTCTATATGCCTGCCATACCTAAGGATATACGTCCTCTATAATTTGGTTGATATGCTTGGTATATGAATATATGTGCATGAATTGAAAGTAATCATAGATGTGATTATCTATGCAGTCAATATATGGGATATAAATCTCCCCATAATCCTTGTATATAGTTCCCATTAATATATCAAGGATGTATGACATCATATATAAATGGCTTGCTAAAGTGGACCTTTTGAATTTATGTAGAACTTCTTCCCTTAACATAAAAATGATAATCTCCCCCAAGGAAAAAGTGGCACCCAATCTAGGTGGAAAAAATGGATACTTTTCATGCCATATATCCTATTCAATATGGCCATCCATATGTGAACCACCATTATAAATTTATTGATAGGTATGGGGGATTTTCCCTTAAGGACCATAGACTCCCCAAGAAAAAGCCACGAGCTTAGAGTTTTGTCAATTGAATTTTCTTCTTCCATGTTACCACCCTATGTAAATTGAATATGGCATTTGGAATTGGTAAAGATAAAAACCTTTGGAAATCATCTCTTGAGATACATACCATATCCATCTTGTGATCCATGTGTTGTAGGAAGATGTCTTGTGTCACTTTGATGACAAAAAAAAGTCCCACATCAGGTCAATATAGGGTTTAACCTCAAGCTTGGCTATTATGAAGTGAAATACTTGCTTATTGAAAGAGATTAGGTCTATCATCAATTGGAAAAATGAAAGTGATATATATCCTTTGTGAGAAAATACATCAATAACACTAATTACATCCCATAATTTTCAATAGTTGGCATACCTATTATTGAAAATTATAGCATCCAACATAGTGTTTGTATATTATATGAAATCTTTAATGGAAAATTGAGATGGTTGAATCAAACCTATAAAAACATAGGATGATGAAGCCATTTTAATTGTATTGGTTTATTCAAATTTAGTTTCTTGGACTATGAAAACTCTTTTCTACTGTTAGGGTCTTTGTAGTTAATATGCAGGTGGCTAGGGATTTATTCACAAAGTAACAATTGAGCTCAAAATTTACTTTTGATCAATAAACACATTGATATCTACAAGTTGTTGATATATCCTTTTGAATTCAATTATAGTTCATGTGATTTTAATTCCCAACATTCATATACTTTATTTAACTACACAATTCAAACCTGGTTGGAATAGTTGTTGTGGCAGACACATCTTTAAGTTCTTTGATAAGTGTTATGAAATAGTTTTGCTTTTTTGGCTAAGTCTATCAGGCTTTCAATAGTTTGGAGTTGGGTTTTATGTTTGGACCAATATAATAATTTTTATGAACTAAAGTCTCCAAACATAAACACAAAACAAAATGTTTAAAGACCAAATCCTTTAGAACAACGTTTGAACAATATGTTTGAACCCAAAAATGCTAACAAAAGAGTTTTAAATAAAACTCGTTATAAACAAGGGAAGTACAAAAAAAATATCCAAACATAAATGTTATTGTATACTATCATAAAAAAATTATCTGATGAACAAGTCCCAAATAATTTCTTCAAACACATATCTAGAAAAAAAGTTCTGACAAAAATATTCGATGAAGAAATTCTTTGAACTTAAGTACTAAATAAAATGTCTAACAAAAAAATTCCTAAACTTCAGAATATTTGAATCACCAAGTACCAAAACCTACATAAGTTTAAAACTCTAAAATACATTAATAAGTTAGTCCAAAATATAAAATACCATTGTTTATACTTTTGAGTGTTGATATTAAGGATCAATTTGATAAAACTTCCATAGAATGAGGAGGAAAACTTAACAAAAATGGCCACATCAAAATAAAAGTCTATCCCCATTTTTTTAAAAATAAAAGGGGAAAGTTGGGTATAACATATCCATTGGATAATTGAGTTCTTGATCCACCTACATTTTCACTAGCTTCATGCATTTGTTCATGTACCCAATGAGGTTTATTCATTTTTTTCCTCTCTCTTTACTTAGTTAAATTAGTTCAGCATAGTCTTTTACATTTAATAATCTCTTAAGTAAGGACTAGTTTTTACATGTTTCATTGTCTAGATTTACATACTCAAACCAAGCTACATGGGATTCAATTCCAAGGAAAGTCTAGGTACACTTTTTTTCCTTTATACTATTCATTTTGATTTGCTACATTACTAGCATAAAAGGTGGATAATGTAATCACCCAAAAGTAGTAATTAGATGTTAAGAGTATCACTTGAGTTACACTACTCTTAGATTAGCCATAGGAATATCTTATATCCTTATACTAACTTTCATTGAGTAGACCATATCCACCTATAGTCAGTTGGAACATAGTCCTAGAACTATTATCTTAGGTCCTAATCTAAATTGCTCATCAATCTATCAAGTGGACATTAACACCACATTTGGGACACTACAACCACATGACACTAGTGTTACCAACTAGATGTTATTTTCCTTAACCCTAGATCTTCCCAATATATAATTTTTTAAATGTGTGCCCCTCTTAATGTCATCCTAAGCATATTTTCTTATTTGCATAAGTAACATAACTCTATAAATACAAGTCTAATTCACCTCTATTCATTAAATGTAAAATCGATGCAAAAGTCATTCAAACAAAAGACAAAGTTGAGAAAAATTAAATTATTTGATCCCCTTTTTTCAGTATTTTTTCATACTATACACAATCAAAAATTCATTATTTCTATAAATCAATCCTAACTAAGAGAAGATAGATCATACTTACACTTCTAATTGGGGATACATTAGATAATTGGGAACCTAAGCAATATGGGGATCCATTAGACCCAACTAGGGGATCTCTTACCATAATAAATGATGATAGGGAGGGTTCCAAAGCCTCCAATCAAGAACAATCATGAAATAACCCTAACTAATCCCTATGTTTTCATATTCACTAAACTAATAATAAGTAAAGCAAACAAATCTAATCTAGTGCACACCAAAGCCTGTGACACAATATTGGGGTTAGTAAACGAATAAACATGCATAGGATAATCTCAATTAATTTATCTATAAGTAAGAACCCAATACATAGAGAAGAGTAATATTATTCAAAGCCAATACTTATGCTACTTATATCTACTAAAGAGAGGAGAAGAGTTAGAGAATACTTACCTAAAAGATGAACCTGTCGAGAATCAATCTTTCCCTTGGCTAAAGGGGCTTTACAAGAGGTTTTTATGGTTTTTAAGGATCACTAAGAAAAACTAAATCATCCAATATTTCTCCATAAAACTATATTCTCCAAGTAGAAACCATAAGCTAAGACTCCTATAGTAGAATAGTGGAAGAGCATATTGTAAAGAAGCATAAGCAAATAATAACTCTTGTTTGTTGGTAAATAATGATGAATGATCTTGTATATATAGTTATATTTAACCCTAATCCCTTTCAAAAGTTTGATCCAATATATTTGACCTAGTCAACCTATTACTATTATGGACAAAAATTCACTAGGTCATGAGCTAGGTCAGTCAAGAGCCAACCTAGATCCTAAATTAATTTTACCCATAATAGTACAAGGTCAACCTAATTGAGCTAGTACTACAGACTATCAAAAGGGGTTTAAGGTGAAGAAAAAAGGGATGAAAGGTAGGAAAATACTAGAGGAGTATGTAAAACAGTATTAATATCTTAGGGAATAGTTTTAAGAGCTAGTTAGATTGGTAATAAGTGGAAATAAATGACAATAATTCTATGAAACACTAATGGTCTACCCATAACTTTATCGATGCACCCCTTAGTGTGTGCACTTAGAGAGATTGAGACTCGATTAGTTATTTTAAGATAGAAAGAATCAATATTTGATAAAAAGTGTCAAAATATTATGTGTATACATAGTCCCCACTTGAAGCTCATCATGTGTCACTAAGGTGCAACAGGGGATGCTGCTTCAAGAAAGAACATAGTAACATAATGTTGAGGCTAAAAAAAGTTGTAGTATTTTAAATAAAAAATAATTGAAAGTAAATGACTGAAAATGAATTAACTAGAAAGTAAATTTGATGCATACATTGACTTAACTTTATTACTAGATGGTTATTTATTGTGTTTATAGTTTTAATTATGTAGGGCATAGATACCACTTTTGACAAACCCAAGAATACAAAACTAAAGAGAAAAAACAAACAAATGTAAGAAATCTAATCTAATTGGTGCTATTTGGATAGGATTTACTTGGATATTTGGTAAGATGGGGTGATTGGTGCCATCGTATACCAAAGGACCAAGTAAAAATTTAGAGTAAATTGGGTAATTGAAAATCCAAGGTTACTAAAGATAGAAAAACTCAAAGAACTAAACCTTGAGTAAGAAAGGCAAACTCACCATGTCAAACCAAGGATACATGTCAAAAATATGGTAATAAAACATCAATGTGAAATAATAATTATTATTACTTAAAAAAAGATGGGAAAGAAAAAATTATAAAAGAACATTGATGAGTAAGCAGTAGCAATCCTTACACAATCATCAATGGAAAGAGGTGGATAAAAAGGGAAAACAAAATTAGTGAGTGAGAAGTAATAAGCCAACCACACTCAAGAATAGAAAAAGTACATAAAAGTAGAAATGAACTTAGGTGTTCATAAAAAGGGTTGTACAACAATGACAAATGGTAAAATAAATCAAAGCACATCTAGAAAATGTAGAGTCATGGTGTGAAGAAAGTAATCTATAGTTTCTGAAACATATTTATTTGTTCTAAAGAGAGATAAAATTTAAATAAAAGAAGTGGTGTTATTTTTTTAAGATGTGAATAATAAGGAATTAAATAAGAGGAAAAATAAATTTAGAATCACACATACCTATCAAGGTGGGAAATGAAATGGGTGGAGGGGAAAATGAATGGAAAATCAAGGTGGAGGAACTCTTTATCAAATTCAAGACACTCAAATTATGTTTGTCAAAATAAGAGGAATTTTTACCTTAAGGACTCTAAAGAAATAATCTTATTGACACAAGTCTTAGGTCAAAATATGAAGTATATAGATGATCTCATTAATGCTATATGCATGAAAAGTAAAATGGACCTACATTCCCATAACATGTTCCTTATTCCTTAGGACCCCTTACAAAGCCATCGGTCTACTATAAAGATTGGGTACTTGCATGAGAAAGTAGGTAGCACCATAGAGTTTTTCAAATTATCTTATTCCAATATACTAGTGTAATGCACCCCAATAGACATCATCTCTATTATGAGGCCAACTATGGAGTTTGAGCTTTGATTAGAGATAGGATATGTGTTTTTAATCACATATTTTGGTGTGATTTTGAATTTTGAGATTTGTATGTTACCTTTTGTATATCATTGCATGTTTTTTAAAATGATTTGTATTTTAACTTTCTTGATGGATTTTTCTTTTCCTCCTCCATATAGATTCAAAAACCCAAACATGAGTGTTAAAGATGACTTTAATTTGAATACATGGTACTTGGTTGCTAAGAAAGAGAACTTTAGAGAGCATGGTGTCTACGAGTCTCATAAATCTAGGTAAAATAAAAGTGTTATCTTGACTTTAACCTTCTTTTAACCAATGTGGAGTGAAAGGAAATGAAATTAAGAGGAATGTAACATGAAATAATTTGAATTACTTAAAATTGTAAAAAATGTAATAAAGGGTGAAAAAAGGGATATAATGATAGTAAAATGTGATTACTTATTATAATAATGAGTGAAATGGAGGAAAATATGCTAGCATAGATTGTTTTGCAAATTCCATCTATGAAAAGAAGCAAAAGCTAAAGATGATAACAAGGATCAAAGACTCATAACTATTGAAAAACACATTATAGAAAAAAGAATTGAAAAATATGGTGATTTTATGAGGAAGGCTAGGTCCTTTCCATGGTATTACATTGTAACTCAGAAAAGAGAAGTCTGTGAAGGTGCAAAAAATTATTTGAAAAATAAATGGGATAAGGAAAAGATGGTATTTGTGAAGAAGGCCAACTCATATCCATGGTCTTACACTTTAACTCACAAAATAAAAATTCAAGGGGTAGAAATAAAGTGAGTAAAAAATTAATGAAAACAAGGAAGACTATAGTACATCATGAGAAATACTTGGTCCTATCTATAGTTTTACAATGAAACTCATGAGAAAATGAGGAAACCAAAAGACCCAAAAGGAAGGACTAAGGTTTGTGAAAGAAGAGGATTGATGTAGAGGGTAAAACCCATGTAAGTAACCTACAAAAAATGTTAGATAAATATCATATAAAAAGCATGAAAAATAAGGAGGAATGAAGAAAAATACTTCTTGAGGAATTACACATTGGTTGGCTCTTTAAAAATATGTCCTTTATTAGTTTGAAGGTGATAGGTACTTGGAATAATAATATCTTTGACTAAATATGGGCCCCACTATTTTTATGCATATTTACCTTATTTGTCATGAGTTTAGTCTAATTTAGAGACAAGATCACCAACATTAAATGTGCAAACTTTAACACATTTTTTTAATTTGACATTATGTGCCTTGTATTAGTGATTATGTTGTAAAGTAGAAAGGCAATGTTCATCAAGGATATCGATACTATGAAGGTGATATTCATGCAATTCATCATCAAGAATGATACCATGAATATGTATATGATGGGAGTGAAGCTCAACTTCTAAAAGAAGGACTAAATCAAAACCATAAAATAGAGAGAATAGTGTTTCCCTAGTGACAATACATATGCTATTCTAGTAGGCCCAAAGAGTAGGATAAAGATGAAGGTGCCAATTCATGTGGGTTTCATGAATTACCTTTTGAAGAATTTTTTTAAGAAATTTTTTTGTGGCTTCATCTTGACCATTACATTAAGGATGATAGGTTGTAGAGAATTTGTGATTGATCTTAAATTTAGAAAGAGTTATTTGAGATCCTTGTTTTTGAAGTTAACACCATTATCTAAAATGATAGTATGATGGAAATCATAGCAGAAAGTAACTTGAATAAGAATGAATTTTAATATGGTGTTACTAATAATGCTAATGAGGGCCATAACTTCACCCACTTGGTGAAATATTCAGTGGTTATGATTATAAAAATATTCCCATCTTGAAAGTGAGGTAGTTTTCCTATTAGATCTAATCCCCACATGATGAATGGAAATGGAGATTTGATGGTTTGAAGCTTGACTAGAGGTGAATGAATAATATTATCATGAAGCTGACAAGGAGTACACTTTTTAGTGAATTTGATTGCATCCTTTTCAAGATTAGACAAAAAGTATCCCATACATAGGAATTTGTAGGCTATAGCATATCCACTATATTTGCCACCATAAGTGCCCTCATATGGTTGTTTAGAAGAGTAAGGACCTCATATTGCATAACACAATGGTGTAAGGTACATTAAAAATTATGATAATAAATTATCCTATATCAAAAGACATACTTAAAATCTTGTTTATGAATGTGAATCTTTTCATGAGAGTCTAAATTGGAAGGATAAGTTTGATGTTCTAGAAATTGAATAATGTCTTTATGCCATGGGATTTGTTGAATGGTGATAACCTTGATGTGGTAGATAAGTGAATCTTGTGGTTGGGTAGAAGATAGATATTTTCTCATCTATATAATAAAAATGGGATAAAAAATAACTTGGTGTGGATGAAAAAGAGAAGTTGAAAAAACAAGGGAATCAACAATGGAATTTTGATCTCAAGGGATAGGTTCAATAGTAAAATAAATGAAGTCTTTGGTGAGAGTAGTTTCAATTTGATGATAAGAAATGATATTTTTGCTTTTTCATTGGTAATGACCATTGACTTGGTGATAAATGAGCTGAGAATCACCTAAGGCATGAAGATATTGGATATCTAAATCAAGAATGGCTTTCATTCCATAGATTAGAGATTTGTACTTTACCATATTGTTAGTGATGTCAAAGTTTAAGTGAAAAGATAAATAGATGATATTCCCAAGAGGAATTGTAATAATGTAACCTTCCCTAGCTCCTTAAAGGAATTTAACACCTTCAAAGTTAAGGGTCCAAATATCCTCATGTAAGTCAACATTAATTTTAGGAATTTATTTGATAAGTACTTTTAGTTTAGTAGTATCAGGAGGATAGTAGATTCATCAAGATTACTTACTTCAAGATTAGTAGTGAAGTTATGAAAGTAATATTTAAGTGAAATAACTTGATTGAGACCATTAATATAGAGAATGCTATCATTGGGAAGACTATTATGAAGGTGATTGGTACCTGGCATACGAGTTATGGTAATTTTATCAGCTATGATATATCCTTTGATATCTTTCTAAGTTAAAATTTTGAAATAAAATCCCATAAGGAGGACCATCCATTTTCCAATTCTATCTCTAGGAAGAAAGGCTTTGGATAAGAAAAGGTAAAGGAGATCAAAATGAATGATGACATAGGTGGTTTGGTATAACATGTAATGTCAAATATTTTTAGTTATGAAATCGATGGTGAGGAAACCACATTTGAATTTTACATAAAGTTTCTCATAATAAATAAGGCCTTAGATGATGTAGTAGATGGAATACTCTCTTCTAATATCATCCTATTGGGCAATAATTGCCTGAACCGATATGGGTGTGGAAGAAGTAAATAGGATCAAGGGTAAATCATTTAAAGGAGGATAAACTATAGGTGTGTGAAATAATGATTATTTTATTTTATCAAAGGATTTTTGAAAATGATCCATCCATTATAAAGCATTACATTTTTTAATAAAAGAATTGATGGAGTGAATATGGTATGCCATTTTTGGGGATGAATCATTTAATTTCCCCATGTTTTCCTAGATAAGTGCAAATGTTTGGAATGGAATGAGGAATAGGCATGTTGATGATATAACTAATTTTAGTAGGGGCAACATTGATGCTACAGAGAGGGACTAGGAATCTTAAAAATATTCTAAATGTGACACCAAAGACACATTTGTAAAGATTTAGTCTAACTTGGTATTTGAGAAGATGGTCAAATATGATATCAAGATTAGAAAGATGAGTCTTGCAATTTTTAAATTTAGCAATGAGGTTTAAATTTTTTTTGGATAAGATTATGAACTATATGAGTCATTGCTCTTGATAAGTGGATTTGACATTTTTGAGGCTGAAGGGCATTTTAACATAGTAATAGGTGCCTTATTTTATGGTGGAATTTATATTATGTTGGTCCTTGAGGGAAAAATAAATTTGGTTATATCCTGAGAAACCATCCATAAGAGATAACATTTCATAACTAGTTTTGGAATTGATAATGGCATCAATCCAAGGTAAAGGGAAATTATCTTTGAGATAAGTGAGGTCAAGATTATGGAAATAAATGCAGATGTGAATGACCATAGTGACCTTTTTTTGAATGGGAACTATGTTAGAAACCCATTTAGAGTAGTCCAATAGTTTGATAAATTTAGCATCAAGAAGTTTTATGATTTCTATATGACATAAAGTGGAAACTTTGGGTGGAAATTTCCATTATTTTTGATGCACATGTTTGGTATCAAGATAAGTAATGATGTTATGGACCATAATGCTAGGGTCAATACTAGGCATGTCATAAGAACAAGTGAATATCTCATGATATTTATAAAATAATATGATAAATTTATCCTAATTGGTAAGTGAAAGTTTTCAAGAAACTATAATTTGTTGAGGATAGGATGAATTACCATATTCAATATGAGTAGCCTCTTTGATAAGCATAACATTACCATCTTGATATTGGTATGGTGCATTAGGTAATAAAAATTGGATTATCTTTAGGGTCAATCCTATCAATGAAGTTGTTAAAACAAGGGGTTTTAGGTTTGAAATTCCCAATTTTATGATGTTTTTGAGAAATTTGAAGTTCATAAGCATGAAGTATTTTGAGAATAGATTCATCACTAGACAAGGTGGGAAGAGGAACATAATACTCAACATCTAATCTGAGATCCAAAATTTGGTTACCATGGTGATCATTTTTAGAATGTATATGATGGCCATTGGTGGTCTTGGCATCTAGTATAATCTTGAAATTAAGAGAAGTATATGTATCAGATGTGATTGGTGTGTCATTGGATTCATTGATGGGGGAAGGATCAAATAAAATAATGGGATCCATAGGTGATAGAGGATATGCAATAATTTTCAAAGGTATGATTTATTCTACCACCCAAGGAGTATCAAGAAGTGGATAATTAGAAAGAGGTACATGACCTTTGGGATCTAACTCATGATCCATGAAGATGGTATGAACATCCTAATTAAAATCACGGATTTGAGCTAAGGTTTTTTGATAATGTTAAACAACTAAGTCATGAGATTGAGGTTGGGACATTATGTAGTTATCATCATATGTTGGATAAATTTTACATTCTTGAGATTCAAGGGAAGTTTTAGAGGGTGAAATCCTGATATTACTAAATGTACATGGAGACATGATGAGAGGATCTTGAAATAATTTATCCATTTCAAAGTCATTAAAAGTGAAGGATTATTTTGGTAATGAAGGATCCTAAACATTGCATGGAGGGTGGAAATTAGTAATTTCATCAATGAGGAGAATAGTATGGTCTCAAGGTAATAAGGAAGGAGGAAGAAATTCCAAAATGTAGGGAGGTAGCTTGGTAATATTGCAAGTTTATTTCAAATCATTAGGCTCATCATCATCTAAATCAACAAGAGTGACTTATGAGTTAAGGTAAGTTATCACTATTGATCTTAGGAATGGTAGGGATATGATATGAGATTTTGGATTAAGAAGTTGAATACTCCAAGGGTTGGGATTAACCTCATGCTTATATATTTTGCCATTATATAATAATTTAATGCATTGGCTACTGGAAGAAGTAATGGCCCTCATTCTATGAGTCCATGGGTGACCAAGGAGTATGTTATAATATAAGGGTAAATCAAATATTATAAGCTTTGTTTGAGTAATCTTAGGTTCAATGGTTAGGGGAAGCCAAATACAACCAATTATTTAGTTTTATCAAAACCATGATAGGTAAGGTGGGTTTGATTGAGATGATCCTTGTTATAACCAAGTTATTGGATAAGACACAAATAGGTCACATTAATACCATAGCCTTCATCAAATAGAATGTTATGAATAAGGGTAGTATTAATGCCTATTTTAATAAAAAGTGGTGGATCACTGGTGGCATGAAAAAAGATTTCATCATTGATCATGTCTTCTTAAAGAAATTCAATAGAAGGCTTGAAAGAAGGACACACAGTTTCAATGGTATGTATGTTGGTAGGTTGAGGTTGAATAGAAGGTGTTTCTTCATCTATAAAAGATGTATCTTTAATTTATATTAATTCTTGCATAAGAAACAAGTGATGCTAAGGGAAAGTATGAACCAACTCCATAAGTGGAATATTACAATGCATAGAGTTAAGTTCTTCAAGAAATATATAATGATATTTAGAAGGAGAACTATCATGATGTTTAGAAGGTAAGTTATATTTTCATGTAATATAAGTGGTTAGGTATTTGGAAAGAGGAACTGGTTCCTTAAGGGCTCCCAAAGCTAGATTAGTGGATGTAGTATCTTTGAGGATTTTTTCTTCTAAATATGGCTTCTTAGGTTTAGTAACATGATTTTTGTGAGCTAGATTGCGATGATAATAAACCTTAGTAGTGTTAACATATTGATAATTTTTGTAATATTGGTCATAATTGGCATCAATAGTGCAAACATCCTTGGTAGTTTAATGATTATTAACTAAGGAAAAATATTTTTTGTTATTTAAGGTAGAAGCTTTAGAGACTTGTCAATTTTGAGAAGCAGTGGTGTACTCTTAATGATAAAGGTTTATCATTGATTCATGATAAATGAATCACCTAGCATGTAGGAGACAACAAATATAGTGATACCTTTACAATATTCATGGGAGTGACTAATGTTGGCATGGAACCAAAAAAATTGATTAGGGTCATCCTACTTAGAAGGATTGGTAGGATAAGTAAAAGGTTTAGAGGGTGGTAAAAATTATTTCATTTGCTACACTAAGAGTGGTATGTGAGAAGGAGAAAAATGTCTATTTTGGCAAGTCCAAGTTTGGTTTCTAGAGTATTACTAGTGATAACATTAGTAGATGTTTGAAAAGATCCTTTAAAAATTTGAAGTAGGTTCAAACTACTTCATAAGAAAGTCTTAACATTTAGCTTTGTCAAGAGCTTGATTAAGTGTTTGGGGAGAAAAAGTTTGAACCTTATATTAAAGAGGAGTTAATGTAGTTATAAAGAGTTTAATCAAATTATCATAAGTTATATTATGGTCAGCTTTATGAGCTAGACATTTCCATTGTTTGATGAAATCATGAGCTAATTCGATGGGATATTGCTTAAAATTGATGAAGTGGCTAAGATAATTTTTAGGAAGATAATTGTATTGAAAATCTTTAACTAAAGGATTGACTAAATCCTCAACTTTCTGAATGGAATGTTATGTAATTTGGGTGTACCATTCTCATACATCACCAGTGAATGTTTTAACTAATATTTTAGTTGTGGTGAAGGTATTAGTTTGGATTCATTCTTTTTAAATATTGATAAAGGCTTTGATAAATGAGGTGGGGAATTTAGTCCCATCATACTTGATAGTTCAAGATATGTTATCAATATCAATAGACATAATGAAGGGAGCTAAAATATCATTTTTAATAGTTTGAATATCTTTTTATTCATTATTGGTTGAGGAATAAAAATTATTGAAACATCTCTAAGAGGTAGAGGAATATAATTAGGATTAGCTTAAGGATGGATAGTTAGAGGTTTATTAGTCATATTGATCAAATAGTATTGTAGTTTCATCATTTGAGAGGTGTTAGAAGTTATCAATATATTCATTTGTTAATGAATTATTCATAAAGTTGAGTTGTATCAATAGGTGAGTTGGTGTTTGTAGGAGCACTCCTTGAATAAATGTTAGGGGGAGGGTTATTATAAGATGGAATATTAGTAAGATTATTGATTAAAATTGTGTCAATTGTCGCAGCATTAGTGTGAAGGGTTTGAAGATGTGAATTGTCTTGATATGTATAAAAAGGATTAGGTCCACCTATTTCATCTATAGGTGTGATTTGAACCGTGTTTCAATCTATGAATGAAGGAGAGGAAGAGGTACCCCAAGAATGATGGTGATCTTTGGAGGAAAAGAGAGGGATAAAAGAACATCCCATATAGTATCTAAATAGATTTAGGTTATCCAAGAAGATTTTAATAGGGAACCTCATAATGACTTGAGAGAAATGAACAAGATGCCAAAGAGAGAGAAATAGAGAATTGAGTTAGATAGACAAGGAAATTAGGAGGAGTATAGAGTTTATTGGGTCGACTTAGTACTAAAAATAGGGTCTAAAAACTAAGAAAACAAGGATATAAAGTTGACTAAGTCAACCTAGTTCTATAACCTAGACATAAAATAGGTAGAAAAAGATATACAGTTGACAAGGTCAACCTAGTATTATATCCTAGGAGGTATAAAATAATATTGTGTTGATAGGGTTGACTAAGTAATGTAGGCAAGGGAACATATAATCTATAAGAGACTGTGTCAAGTAGAATGACTGTGTACTGAAACAAGAAAAAAATTCCAAGTACTTTTGTAAGAAAGGAATGAAAGCAAACCCATAATAAATTAGGTCAATGAAGATGATCCAATTGAGGCACACAACACAAAACCTTACACCAACACTGGCCAATGCAATATTTTTCAATACAACATACCATTGAGCAAAGAACAAGTAGTCAACTTGGAAAGTAAAGTATAACTAAGTGGCCATCTTAAAAATTGTTAGAATATCAAAGTATGATTTCAAATGTGATAAGAAATTGGTTGAAATTAAGGAACTAGAAAGAAATCTATGGATAGTTTTAGGACATTTAAGTTGAAAAGGATCTATGTTGGTAATGGTACTAGATTGGTATTGGGGACTACCTCCTCACTTCACACACTGTAGTGATAAGGGTGTTGGGTGATTTTCCAATATAAACCATTAACCATGTGTTTATACTTGGCTAAAAAACCAAGTCAAATCCCTTGTTGGTGATGAAATCCAAGTAGGTAGGCAAATCCAAGTAGGTAGGCATTGGGTAGATAATTGTTTAAATGTGTTTTAAGATTATGTGATTTGGTAGTGTGTGCAATAAAATAGAAAATAGCGAAACTAAATGTTATATTGAAAAACCACCTAATTAGACTATGTGATCTATTTTAATCATGTAATTAAAAGCTAAAGTGTGAAATAATTATTAACATGTAAGTGTTAATTATAAATTTAAAACATAGTGCAATGTCATTTTAGATGATAGTGTATGCAAAGATTATAGAATATAGTCGATAGTTTCACTATTTTACTACTAAATAAAGGGTGTGTTTAGAACTACATCAATAGTGTTGATCTAGTCTTTTAGATAGAAGACAAAATATAGAACTAGGTCGATAAATTGGACCTAGTTTGTTATATAGAGTTAGTTTTAAAGATTTTAAAGTGTGAAAAATAGAATTATAATGAATAATAGAAATAATAGAGAAAGAGAGAAAGGAACATTGGTGGGTTAGAAGATGTAGAGTAAAGTGAGATTACTATTGAATTGCCTTGATTTTTACTTACAATTTTTTCCAATTGTGTTGACTAGGTTGACCTAGTTTTATAGTTCCCTATTTTCTAAAACCTATAAAGAATAATATTTTTGTAGTGTCAACTTAGTATGTTTTCTATAAGTTTAGAAGTGTGTTGTATCGACAGAGTCAACCTAGTATCTTGTCTAGAAGTCTGAAAGTGTATTGTGTTGACTAGGTCAACTTATAGCCTATCTAGAAGTGAAAACATGTACTGTGTTCAACTATTAGACCCAATAGCTTATATATGATGAATACTCACATAAATATAATAGATTCATATTAATGTAACTATTTTTTAAACCTATACATAGAAGTTATAAAATATACTAGCATTGTCAACCTAGTATCATAGATATAGGAAAATAATAAATAAAATGATAAAATAAGGAAAAATGTGAAATAAAAACTAAAAGGGTTAGATTCACATTAAGTTCACTAAAATGTATGCAATAAAAAATGTATCATTTATATAAATCAATCCTAACTTGGAGAAGATAGATCATACTTACACTTCTGATTAGGGATACATTAGATAATCGAGAACATGACCAATATGGGGATCTAGTAGACCCAATTAGGTGATATATTACCATAATAAATGATGTTATGGATGGTTCCAAAGCCTCAAATAAATCAAAATCATGTAATAACCCTAACTAATTCCTATGTTTTCATATTTAGCAAAATAATAATAATTAAATCAAAGAAATCTAATCTAGTGCTTACAAAAGCTTGTGGCACAATATGGAGGTTTGTAAACAAACACACATGAATAGGATAATTTCAATTAAGCTATGTATGAGTAAGACCCTAACACATGGAGAATATTAATATTATTCTAAGCCAATACTTATGCTACTTCTATTTACTAAAGAGAGGAGCAAAGTTAGAGAATACTTACTTGAAAGATTAACCCATTGAGACTCAATATCTCCCTTAGTCAAAGGGTCTTTGCAAGAGGTTGTTTTGGTTTGTAAGGATCACTAAGAAAGGCCAAATCATCCAATAATTCTCTACTAGACTAGATTCTCCAAGTATAAACCTTAACCTAAGACTCTTCAAGTATAATGGTAGAAGATCATATTGTAAAAAAGTGCAAGTGAATAATAACTCTTATTCATTGGTAAATAATGACAAAATGATCTTATATATAGGTAGATTTAACCCTAAGCCCTTCCAAAAGTTTTATCTAATAGGGTTGACCCAATCAACCTAGTATCGTCATGGACAAAAATTCACTAGGTCATGGGCTAGGTCGACCAAGAATAGATTTAGACCCTAAATGAATTTTACCCAAAATAGTATAGGGTTGACCTAGTTGACCTAGTACTATAGAATTTTTAAGGGTTTTAAGGTGAGGAAAAGATGGATAAAAGGTAGAAAAATATTGGAGGAGTATGTAAAAGAGGAGTAATATCTTATGGAATGGTTTTAAGAGTTGGTTGGATTTGTAATAAGTGGAAATAATGGAAAACAATCCTATGAAACACCAATGATTTGCCCACCCATTTCCTAGTGCACTCCTTAGGGCATACACTTAGAGAGATTGAGATTCGATGGGTTCTTAAAAGATAGAAAGCAAAAATATTTGATAAAAGTGTGAAAATATTATGTGTATACACATACTACCATATACATCAACCCTAAGCCCAGTTTTCAAAGATTTCAAATCACATTCAACAAATCTAAGTCTACTCTCATTCTATAATTCACTTTTAATTTCATCAGTCACTAGGTGGCAGAACTACATCAAGTTTTATACCTAGTAGAAAATATAGATTTTACATTGTGTAGATTTGAGGTATTTACCAAGAGGTAAATAGTTATAGGTTAATTATTATTTTTTAGTTAATATTTAGTTAATCAAAATATTGTTATAAATAATATTATGATATAGGTTAGATTATTTTATTGTTATACGAGAAAAGAGGTTGAGAGTTTTTAGGGATTTGGGAATCCCTTATTATATGAAATATTAAATTATATATTTATACGCATGTTCTAATGAATTAATGAAAAGAACATAGTAGAAAGAATATTATTTGTGTGATTTAAAATCTCTATGCACTGCATTGTTGATTTTTGTGTTTAGATCTCCTCCAAATCCCAATAGTGGTATTAGAGCAGTGTCAGTTAATGGGAGTTTGAGATATAAATGGGGTAACTTCATTGTTGATTTTGGTTTACCCTATTTATGAAATTATTCATTCATATGATATAAATGAGATTTTTATAAACTCTATTTTTATTTTTTATATTTTTTCATAGTTTTTTAAAGAATTTAAGGGAATATAGAAAATAATAATTTTGAATTGTTTCCAGTATTGATTGTCTCTACCTGGGTATACTAAGTTAGAGGAGAGATGTTATGCCATAAAGAGATATTTCATAGAAAGGTTATATGAACATTGATTAGGGTTAAATAACATTACACCCTTAGTAGATCCATAGACATATTTTAGTTCTAATTCTCCATGTCCTTTTGAAGTTTAATGCTTTTTAGGAAAAAATTGGTTCATACATAGTATCAAGCCCAAATCTATTCTACATGAATAAGATATATTATACATTTTGGTGGAATCATTATTTATTGATTCTACCACCACCAGTTCATAATCATCATCCAATATCCATACAAGAAGTGTTGTTTAGAGTTTAGTTTAGTTCAGCATTTCATCACATGCAAGCATCCTCTACCAAGTTGTAATCAACATGCCTCAGTGCATTATGTCTAGCTCAAAATCTTTCTATCGATCATATTCTAGTATCTATGGTACATATCATTATGACTATAATCTTCCTACACTAAACACAACCTATGCCAAACACAGATCATGCAAAATAGGTCTACCAATCCTATAAATTCATATAATTTATTTATTATTTTAGAATTTAATAGTTAGTTAATGTCATGGTAGGTGTATAATTTTTAGTTCTATCCTTAATAATTCATTTTCTTCTATCAGTCTTCATAGTCACTATTTTTTTTATGTTTTTTTAGTTATATTCATGAAATATTATTTTGTCAAAATAATATAATGAGGTTTAGTTGGGCAAAATTAAGTTTGAGTTTATAGAGGTTCTAAAAAGTTATTTGTTTAAATAAAGTAGGGTCATGTCAAAAGGTCTATATAAATATATTTTTAATTAAATTATTATTAAAAAATTAATTTGGTTTATATTCATTAATGTTATAATATCAATAATATGTATTTGTGTATTTTGTTTAATAAAGTTAATATAGAGTATGAAGTCATTTTTACATCCATAAAGTATATTGAGTTATTAAGTTAACAGTCATATTTTATGTGTGTCATCATTTTTTAAAATTTTCAAATTTTAAAAATAAAAATAAATCCTTAAAATTGCATTTTCTCTTGTGCGTGACATACACATTTTGAGGGGGTTCCAATTTATATGGAGGTAACCAATAGAGAACCTATTAAAACCATCATAGCATCTCAAAGACCTACCAACTGAGTAATCAACTTATTTTACTAGAGGCTAGAGGATATATGGAGGTTAGAGGATAATTGGCATCCTTTCTTAAGTCGCTAATGATAGGGCCACACCAATATTTTGGTGACATATATAGTATGGTGTGTTTTTTATTTCCATTATGTGTGAAAAATAAGAATAGAAGAGTAATGCATGTTCATGTAATGTAATTTATGTGCAAATTTAAAAACATGATTCCTTGATGTGAAGATATTTTGAAAGGACAAAATCACCAATGTAAGTTAGTTCATGGATCTTGAAAAGGTTTGTTGTAGATCTAGAAAACCATAAGAGATGAATAATGTTTTGGAAATAATTAGGAGAGCAGGTACTATATAGATCTTGTGACTAGCTTACTTCTTTATGGAGATGACCTCTATTACATGCCCATTATGGTGACATAATGTAAATGTTAGATGTGTTCCTTCACATAATAGTGGTGATGTGCAGTAAGATTGGTCAAAAGTATGCAGAACTATGAGTATGTGGTGGCATATAGTTTTGGTCATGCCAATTCTTGGAGTTAGATGGTATTCCTATTCATGTCTAGGTTTTTAGTAAACCTATAAAACCATGGGAAGAGTGAGGCTCTCTTTATATCAAGGTCATGAGCCAAATAGGGAATGTTGTAATGGGTGAGCATAATATAGATAAGAATGTGAATGTTTTTGCACCATGTAAAAAAGAATTGGAGGGGATGCTAAGAAATCTAGCTTTTAAATTGTGTAGATTTTAAGTATTTACCAAGAGGTAAATAATTATAGGTTAATTATTATTTGGTAGTTGATATTTTGTTAATCCGAATATTGTTATAAAAAATATTATGATATAGGTTAGATTATATTATTATTATATGGGTAAAGACGTTGAGATTTTGTAAGGCGTTGGGAATCCTTTACTATAGGAAATATTATCTTATATATTTGTATGTATATTTTAATGAATTAATGAGAATAACATAATATAAAGAATATTATTTGTGTGATTTAAAATCTTTGTGTACTGCATTATTGGTTTTTGTTCTCAGCTCTCCTCTAATTCCCAACAATACCTCTTCAAAGTATCATTATGTAGTAAACTCTCTTCATAGTGGGGTGTTGAGGATGTACATCCTATCCTACTAATATACATACAATTATTGTTCATGCCATACTTATAAGGAGGTCTAGTGTTTGCACATTAAATTAGGGTTTCTAAGCACAACATAGAGCTATAGGTTTTTTCGTACATAGGAATAAGACCTAAAATCATAGGTGCAAGTGATCCTAGAAAATAAGAATAGTCTTATAAAGGGTAAATTAATTTAACATTGAAGACACTACACATAGATGGTGATACTATCCATATGGGGTGTTATTCTCTAGTGAATAGATGAATACCAAAATCATGTTGATGACATAGATAACTACCTAGAACTCAAATTTCAAAACCCAAATCATACATGATAGTAAATTTTTAGATAATTATCTATTTATGAATATTTATTACTATTATTAGAAATTAAAACAAATTCAAAGTTCATAGTTAAATTGGTGTTTAATTATTTCAATTTATTTAATTGATTTAGACATCTTAGCCCTTTAATCTAAACATAAGATTTTCATAGTAAAACCCTAAAAGGT
Source organism: Torreya grandis (assembly GCA_037957365.1). Lineage (NCBI taxonomy): Eukaryota > Viridiplantae > Streptophyta > Pinopsida > Cupressales > Taxaceae > Torreya > Torreya grandis. The sequence goes on along the minus strand of JARHVA010006977.1, from coordinate 264,884 downwards.
TAAATCACCTACCCACATATGGCTGTGGATCACACATCCATACAATTAGAACCAATAACCCATTTTATCATGGTATTCATTCAAAACATTAGAAGCATGAAAACCTAGGGTTTTTGGAGGAAAATAGTGCTACAATAAAAAGTATTGATCACATAGAGTTGAAATATGAATCATATCTATAATAGGACCTAATCTATAGAACCCAAAAATAAGTTACAAAGACTCTAAGTGGGACTATAACACACCATGCTATTTGAAAATGGGACCATGCTATTGTCCAGGGTTCTTTCTAACTATTTCTAACACCTAGATCTAGTTATTGATAGTCAACCTAGTCAAACCTCTAGTTTGTTGTTGTTAGAACATTTGTCTCAATTATTTTTTAAGATAATTATTATTTCTCATAATTTTTTATTAATTTATAGTTAAATTAGTTAAAAAATTAGTCTTCTTAATTATTACTATATTTATATACTAATTTTATGTAGTATTTTATCTATTTAAGGTTTTATATTAAATCCCAAAATAGTTAAATTAGACCTCATCTCAAATTAAATGGGATTTCTAAAAATACAAATAAATCTTAAGAAGTCCTAAAATTTTGGCCTATAGATTAGTTTTATGAAAAATAATAAAATCATAATAACTAGATCAATAATTGTCATCACATACCATATTTTTTCCTATCGACTCTTTGGTTGATTTTTTAAATCCACTAATTTATTTGTATAAAATTTCACTATGGTTTGAGAGATATAATAGAATAACAATTATTTTCTAAACTTGATGTTACGATACCACTTGTTAAGATATTTAGTTATAATAATAATATAGATAATCAGATATAATATAATTTAATGGGAAACCTCCAATAATTAGAATAAATTATTAAATGAATTCAATAATAAAACTTATGATGGTTATGGAGAGCCTTGCTCAAATATATATATATACCCATAATTGTTAAGAGTCAAACCCATAGTTGGGAAGGATCACACTCGTTCATTCTAATTATGTCAGCCTAGCTAAATATTAGATAATTTTAAATGAAAGATAAAGGTTATGTTCTCCATTCCATAACCTTAGTACTCATAATGTTAGGGGCATAACAATAACCTTCATTAAGTATGTATGTCTATCTTGTCCCACTAGATCAAACAAGTACACATATGGTCTTGTAGACAGTTCATTTTAACCACTTTCATGTCTAAATTACAATCAAAATGGATTTTCATAATCACACACAAACATAACTAGAAATTTTCAATTCATTCAATTTACCCACACAACTTCAAATTTAATCCAACTTTACAATAAAACATTCCTAGTTGTAGTAATGCACTCTAATATCAAAACAATTTTACCAAGTGCACCTCAAATAAACCCAAACATTTGTAAGTATTATTCTTTGACAATTAAAAGAATATCTAATTATATAGATTAACATTTAAAATAAACCATTTTCATATTTGTTAATTAATCACCTTGATTAATTAGTCTAAATTGACTTCTAATGCAAAACTCTGTGGATTTGGAATTATCAAATTTCTTAAAAATAAAATTGCAAAATTGCCTCAAATTAGTGACATTATATGGAAATTCAACGGAATAGGGAGTGGAGTGTAAGAAAGGTGGCTTATTACATGTTCACTTACACACTTTCTTACTTTTTATAGGGCCTCTTACACAATCAATTATGACATGGCCTATGACACACTCTAATAGGACTAATGATTGTACTTTTCTTCTGAATCTCTTCCACACTCTAAAATTGCCTTAAATGGATTCTCTTACACACTCTTTCTTGTGAAATTATGAGTTTGATAAATCCATCTCCACTATTAATCTTGATCTTATATAAATGGATCATATTAAAACCAAAATTATGTAAATGCAAGGGACTTTGACCATTATAGATAAGCTCTCTTGAAATAAACTTATTATGTCAAAATTATACTATAGATTCACATTTTTTCATGAAATTATCAATCCCAATCAAGTGTAGACAAGGGGAAATGTTCTAGATTAAGGTAAAAGTAGGTTTTGAAGGGGCCCCGAAACCCTTTATAGATCTAAAAAGATAAAGCAATACAAACCACTTGGATAGGCAAACCCACTAAAAAATAGTAACAAAACCAGGTTTTACATGGACCTAAAACCAATAGAATAAACCAGTCAAAGCTCCCTAGGTTTTACAAGGACCTGAAACCTAAACAATAAAACCAGGCTCTATGAATTGAAACAAGAAACCGGGTTTTTCAAGGACCTGTAACCTTAAAAAAACCATGCAAAAATAGATCTACACATTCATAGCCACGTTAGCACGAGGAAGGGTTTTAGGGAGCTGCATTAACATCTACCTTCAGACCCCATCCCCAACCAAA